>QEPC01010693.1:3799125-3817959 GCA_003113815.1 Sphenodon punctatus
GCCGCCGGAGCTCCCAAAGGTAAGCGCACTGAACGTTAGTAGGGGTGATCCCTGGGGGTGTGTGTTAAACACCCCCCCCCCAGGGATCGGGTCATACTTACCGGCGGCTGCGGGGACGCCACGGCCGCTGGTGCTGGGGGGTGGGCTCGCCTCTGGGTCTTTTTTAAAACAAAAATCCAGGCTGGGCAGGGTGGGTGGGGGGTGTCCCCCCTTCCACCCGCGCAGCCTGGACTCGGGGAGGGTTTTTTAAAAAAAAACTTTTTTCCTGGGGCTTTAAGTTTTTTTACATTGCAGCCATTTTTAAATGGCTGCAGTGTAAAAAAATCCGGTACCCCGGAATCCGGTACCCGGTCCGGATTACCGGGTCGAATCCGATAATGCCGGTACGCCCGGTACCGGCATTATCGGAGACCGGATTTTACCAGTTTCCCGCCCCTATTGTTTAGTAACTGCTTAGGTATGGAGTGACTGGGTCAATTGGCTGGTTTCACAAAGAAACCCTGGGAGAGGTGTGAATGTCAGGATGGCTTCAGTCTCCAGTTGTACCAGTTTTTTGGGAGAGTAAATCAAATCTTACTGCAGGAGGAGAGACTGGACCATATCTCCTCTCATTTATGACTGCAAGGACTATGGCACACACACACACACCCTCCAAGTAGTTTATCCTTGTCATACCTATAGCAATTGCTTACAGACAAAATCAGAAACTTAGACAATGCAGTTTTAACTTCCTAAAATTCATTTTGGCAGCTAAAAAAACAAAGAGAAACATCATTTGGCTAGCCAGACTTGCATAGTCTCAATCACATTTTTGAACTATTTAGGGGTACAAATTTGAGACAGGGTGGAGTCCTTCCTTTTGTCCCCTCAGCTCAGGAGAAGCATTCAGCATTATGTTGTAAATAAATAAATAATACAAAGAATTGCTGGGGTGCAAGGCTACCTCAGAAACCATATACCCTCTTCCCCAGAAGCCAGGTCCTTGCCCTATAGGTTGTCAGTGCAGGGAACTCAACCCTAGTCTCCAGCTCGAAAGCACTCACTGGACCATCCTGCTTCGCTACAGCTGACTATAACAAGAGGGCAGGGAAGTAATTAATTAGAGAAAATAAACCATATAGGGTTTTTCTGGCTCTCTTTTCCAATCCTGAAATGTCCAATATTGGCCTTTTCCTGGTCTCTCACATTTAGGAGTGCATACTCCTACTGAGAACGCTTCCCGGGGCTCTTCCCCCCACCCTTGAATTTAATTGCTGGGTACTGTGAGCCGTGGAGGCTCCACCCTCCCCCACGCATTAAGCCCTGAGCTGCATACATCCTTTCTCAGCAAGAAGTGAGGCTGGACCAGAAGGAAAATGAGGCTGAGTAAAGTGGGAAAGATATAGCCAAAGTATTGAGAACTCAAAAAAAAATAGCTAGAAGAGTCCCCTAAGCCATTTCCAAAAGGAGGAGGTTTGCAGCTATGTATTTAGTTCCACATTAAGGTCTTTTTTACATGAGACTCCCCTACGCATGCCCACACAGGCCCACTGCATGGCCATGAGTGGAGGCCTCCCATGTGAATGTTGTGGTGGGTGGATGGGTGGGTGTTTGTGCATGCAACCTGCAACCCACCCACCTCAACCCTCCCAATTGCATGGAGCAATTGGGCAAAACAGCGGTTGCTCCGTGTGTGGAAGTGGGTGGAGATCGCTGTGCGATAAGTGGTAAATACTATTATCAGCTCCATACTAGGGTTTTCCTTTAGCTTGTATAGTGAGGTCCAATTTTTTCAGCGCTAAAAGATTTGACTTCTGACATTCCAGCAAAGAGGAAAGTTTCAACTGGTGACAGTGGGTGGCATAATGATTATAGGGAGGTTCTTTGATGCCACAAATTTGTCCCACAGTTAAAGGTATTTTCATAGTTCTCAAGGGACTCAAGAATGAAATTGTGGACCTACGAGTAGTAATTTGTAACCTATCACTAAAATCTGCCACAGTACCTGAGAATTGCAGGGTAGCAAATGTAACACCAATATTTAAAAAAGGCTCCAGAGACAATCCTGGAAACTACAGACCAATGAGCCTGGTGTCTGTGCTGGGGGAAATGGTGGAAATTAGGGATGGGCAAACAGAACTGAGTTTGGAAATTTGGTTCGGAAATTCGGTTTGGTTTGGAACTTCGGTTTGGTCAACCGAACTATTCAAGTTCGGTCCGAACTCTGAACTTCCGAACAAATTTCGGAAATTCAAATCCCATTAAACTCAATGGAATATTATCTTTTAGGGATGGACGACCAGAGCCAAGTTCGGAAATTCGGTTTGGTCGACCGAACTGGTCGAGTTCGGTCTGAACTCCAACGAACCGCGTTCACCCATCCTTAGTGGAAATGGTTGTTAAGAACAGAATTACTGGGCATATTTTTATTTTATTTATTTATTTATTTAAAATTTATATCCTGCCCCTCCTGCCCTCAGGGCAGCTCGGGGAGGTGAACAACATTCAATAAAAACAATATAAAATTTTAAAAAACAATTTAAAATTACAATACGTGGGGAAAACCCCCACCCCATCCCACTCCTCGCTATATTGATAAACATGGCATAATGTGGGAAATTCAACATGGATTTAGCAAAGAGAAGTCATGCCTCACTAATCTGTTGGAATTTTTGAGGGTATAAATAAACATGTGGATAAGGGGGGAGCTGATTAATATAGTGTATCTGGATTTTCAGAAGGCATTTGATAACATCACTAATGAGAGACTGTGGAGGAAATTAAAGAGTCACGGGATAGGAAGCAGTATCCTATTGTGGATTGGTAACTGGTTAAAGGATAGGAAGCAAAGAGTAGGAGACTAACTGGTCAGTTTTCACAATGAAGAGAAGAAAATAGTGGAGTACCCCAGGGATCTGTACTGGAACCAGTGTTGTTTAACATATTTATTAATGATCTGGAAAAGGGAGTAAAAATTGAGGTGATCAAATTTACAGACTGTGAAGAATTGCAAGGAGGACCTTGCAAGACTGAGTGACTGGGCATCTAAATGACAGATGAAATTTAATGTTGACCAGCACAAAGTGATGCACATAGGGAAAAATAATCCAAACTATAGGTATACAGTGCTGGTTTCTAAATTAGGAATTGCTATTTAGGAAAAAGTCTTGGAGTCATTGTGGACAATACATTGAAATTATTAGCTTAGTGTGCGGCAGCAGCCAAAAAAGCTGCTAGGCACACACTATGGACAAGGCAGAGTGGCAGCAAGATCAGGACCCAACCAAAGTTCCAGCAGGATCAGGCCAGATTAGCAGCAGATCCAAATGGGCAATCCACAGGCATATTCGTAGTCCAGGCAGAATCAAAACCAGTGCAAAGTGATAGGGGATATGTACGTCTTCCTCCCGGGACCTCACGTGTGGAGTCACGCAGGGTGCCATTCTGTCCTCCATCTTGTTTAATATCTATATGCACCTGTTAAGGGAAATCGTGAGAGGGTTTCCGGGCATGCAGTCTCATCAGTATGCAGATGACACTCAGCTCTACCTCTCTTTCCATCGACCCAGACCATGCAGTCTCCTTATTTTTCCAGTGCCTGTCAGCTGTGAGGGCTTGGATGAGGTTGAGTCATCTGCAGCTGAATCCTGACAAGACGGAGGTGATGTTGGTGGTCGAGGGCTTGGGGGGCCTGGGAGTGGTTGAATCTCCTCTTGTTGGGGGGGGGGTTGCCCTCCCATGGTCTCTCAGGTGCGGAGTCTGGGTGTGCTCCTCGATTTACGGCTCAGCCTGGAATCTCAGGTTGTAGCCGTGGCGGGGAGTGCATTTCGGCAGTTACATCTTGTCCAGCGGCTTCGACCGTATCTCTCAGACTCTGACCTCGCCACTGTCATCCATGTCTTCATTACCTCGAGGCTGGATTACTGCAACGTGCTCTACATGGGACTGCCCGAGAAGTTGGTCCAGAGGCTGCAGCTGGTGCAGAATGCTGCAGCCCATCTCCTCCCGGGGGCGGACCGCAGGGAGCACATGACACCTGTGCTCCGGGCTCTGCACTGGCTGCCTATAAAGCACTGGGCTAGGTTCAAGGTGCTGGTTTTAACCTTTAAAGCTCTTCATGACCTAGGCCCTGCTTATCTGCGGGACCGCCTCACTCCCCTTGTGCCTATACGACCCTTGAGATTGTCCGTGGGAGCCTTTTCGGAGGTTCACTGGGTGAGATGGGTGGCCACCAATGTTAGATCTTTTTTGGTGTCTGCCCTTGTGCTGTGGAACTCACCCCCAGAGGAGGCTCGGTTGGCCTCCACTCTTCTGTCATTTCAATGTTTGTGTAAGACCTGGCTGTTCCACCAGGCCTTTGGCGAGGGGCGTTGGGGGGGGGCGGGGGGTGCTTTCTCCCTGCATATGGGATTTTTTTTTCTTTTAACATTGTTTTTATTGTATTATTGTTTTATATTGAAAATCTTTTATAAATAAATAAATAAAAAATAAGGCAGCCTGAAGCAGGTGGGTCAGATGGAAACAGAAACACTGGGGTAGAAGGTAGGCAGCGGGGGTAAGGAGCACAGGCATAGGAGTCAGGAAGCAGGAAGCAAAGACAGGGATCCAAGGCAATTGTTCAGGAGGCAGCAAACTGGACATAGAGTAGGAGCCAGGTTGTTGCACTGCCTAGCTCGTGCTTCCTGTCACATGCCTGTTGTACAGAGTATATCTGGTTAAGGGCCAATAAGGTCATGGTGGGCAGGAACCCTATCAGGCTGTCCAGTAGGCCAACAGGACCAAATCAAGAGTCAATCCTGGCTGTACTGTTGATGCAGGGGCGCTAGCCACCTGCACCTGGGCTGGTGTCTGGATCAGGTCCTTACAAAAGCAAACAGAATGTTAGGAATTATTCATAAAGAGATAGAGAATAAAACTGAAAATATCACAGTGCCTGCTCCTCCCTCTCCCCTCCCCTCTGTGTGTGTCTATATTTATCAGTGGTGCAACCACACCTTGAATCTTGTGTGAAATTCTGGTTGCCCCATCTCAAAAAAGATATAGTAGAACTAGAAAAGGAAACAGAGAGAGGCAACAAAAATGATCCAGGGTATGGAATAGCTCCCGTATGAAGAGAGGCTTGTTAGGTTAGGACTCTTCAGCCCTAACAATTCAGAGACGAGACTACTGAGAGGGGATGTGATAGAAGTTTATAAAATCGTGAGTGGTGTGGAGCAAGAAGTACTAGAACTAGGGGACACGCTATAAAACTAACTGGCAGCAGATTTAAAACAAATAAAATAAAGTATTATTTTCACTCAGTGTACCTCAATGTACAATGGACCTTGTGGAATTTGTTTCCAGAGGAATAGGTCAAGGCCCGTAGTGTAGCTGAGTTTAGAAAAGGACTGGATAAGTTCTTCAAGAGTCGGTCCATTAGCAGCTATTATCCAAGTAGGTTTGGGGGCCGTAACATCTTACTGTTGGGAGCAAACAGCAGGGAATGGATTGCCCATTGGGACCCGTGGGATACTTCTACCAAGCCAGCGAGATTGGCCACTGTCGGAGACAGGATGCTGCACTTGATGGACCATTGGTCTGACCCAGTATGGCACTACTTATGTTCTTATGTTCTTTTATCTGAAAATCAAGATTTTTATAGCAGTCAGAGGACCCTTCCATGCAGAAATGTAAAAATAGCAGTATGGTTTGCTTAGGACCATCTACATTAGGTCAAAGCTTTTTGATTTTTTAATTGCTGCTTTAATTACCAAAACATGGTAGTTTTTAAGTTGTCTTTGTAGAGAGACAAGAACATAGTAGTTTAAGGCGCAGCCAACTTCTCTTGGTGAGTGTGTGCAAGCTTTCAACCTTCTCAGAATGCTTCTGGGAAAAACATAGTACAACATTCTTCTCACTTTAGAATGGTGTTGAATATTCTATTTGTATTGTTATGCTTTATTCATCATTCTGGTATCTGAGGGTGATTTCAGACGATTTACCACAGTGAATTCCCAGCAGTGGCGAGCAGGCTAACCACCCCCTGTGGTCAAAGAAGGCCCTGAACAGACGTGACGGGACCGGGACCACGGCAGGGAATTGGACCGGCAGATGACGGGCCGGGGCAGCGCAACAGACGTGATGCCGATTCCCAGCCACGGTCAAAACACCCAGAAGGCGCCGGGTCAGCCCATCCCGGCTGCTGCTGTTGCTGCTGTTGCTGCTGCTGCTGCTGTCCCTCCACCGCCTCCAGGTGGAGCACGACCGCCTCCTCCCCCGCCCGCGCCTCTACCGCTGCTTCCTTCACCTCCTCCTCCTCCCTTGCTCTCTCGCCCTTCACTCACCTCTCCCTTCCACCTCACTTCATCCCGCCCCGTCCCCCTGCTTCTGTGTGCCCTTTAAATCTCCCTCCAATGCCTGTGTTGATGCTGGTTGCCTGGCATCGACCCTGCGTGCTTTGTCCCCAGCTGGGAATCAGTTTGCTTGATTCCGGCCGGTGATTGCTGGGCAGATGATACTTTTTTTTTTCCCGTTGGGAATCTCTTTGACCATGCTTTCGGAGATGGTCTGGTCCGGAGGTCCGGAAGCGTGGTTGATTTTGACCCCATGTGGGTACTGACTGTGGTGAACATCTGGCGGCTGCTGAACAGATGTTCAGGGCGCTTTGGCCCCACCGCGGGATTGACCGTGGTTGACTGTGATCTCGTAACATCTGAAAATACCCTGAGCTTACTCAGAGAGTACCAAGAAATGTTTTGAGAAGATTAATTCTCCAGAACAATGACGTAAATTTCAAGAAGTCAAGAATCTTTCAAATTGGGGTGTGTGTGTATGTGTGTGTGTGTATGAGAGGGAGATATGCAGTGGTGAATTAACATTCAGTAATGGTAATGGAAGAAAGTAGGAACTGACTTAGAGTGCATCAAAAAGTGGGTATGGTAAATGCATTTCATAGTAGCTTGGGGTATAAATAAGTAAATAACCTATAAATATGCTATTCCAAATAAACTTATTTTTAAAAAGATGCTAGCACATTGGGCCTATTAGCAAACAGCAGTTAGAGGAGGGGGAATACTACTACTACTACTAATAATAATTTCTAGGGATGGGACTCTGGGCAAAATTTCTGTTTCGGTCAATTTCTGTTTCGGTTCTCATGTATTTCGGTTCTTTTTTGGTTTTGGTACTATCAGATCTTTTGCATTGATTTTTGTACCGGATTTTTAACATTGCGGTTTTTTCAATGGAGGACAAACTGCAATGTTAAAAATCCGGTACAAAAAATCAACGCAAAAGGACCGATAGTACCAAAACCAAAAAAGAACTGAAATTTTGGATTAATCCAAAATAGTCATTTTCAGGTACTTTCAGTTTTATCCAAAACCAAAATTCCCATCCCTAATAATTTCTATAGCACTATTAGACATACGCAGCGCTGTACAGATACACATAACATAAAGACAGTCCCTGCTTCATAGAGCTTGCAATCTAATCAAGACACAAAGACACAGACAACTACAAATAAGACTAGAGTCTTCCTATGAATAATTAACTACAGGATGCAGGTATTTAGTAAGTTTATTTATTTCAGTTAACATGGTTGAAATCCACAAAGCTTTGCTATGCATAGGGCCTGGGTTCATGATTTAAATGCAACTTCGAAGAAGTGGGTCTTTAGGCGGGACATGAATATGGATAGGGAGGCGGACTGATGCACCAACTCAGGATGTTTGTTCCAAGCATATGGTGCAGCAAGGTGGAAAGCACAGAGTCAGGGGTTGGTAGTGGAGAAGGGCACAGATAAGAGCATATTGCCCAATGAATTGAGGTCACAAGTAGGGGTATAGGGGGGAATAAGAGAGGAGAGATACTGAGGAACTGCAGAGTTCAGAAACTTGTAAGTCAGCAGGAGAATCTTGAACTATATGCCGAAGCAGATGGGGAGTCAGTGTAGTGACTTGAGTAGAGGGGTTGCATAATCGTAATGGTGTGCAAGGAAGGTGAGTCTCGCAGCTGAATTTTGAATAGACTGTACTGGAGATAAGTGGCTCAGTGGGAGACCTGTGAGAAGCAGGTTGCAGTAGTCTAAGCGGAATTTGATGAGGGAATGGATTAGGGTTTTAGTAATGTGTTCAGACAGGAAAGGACGGATTTTGACAATATTGTAGAGAAAGAAATATCAAGTTTTGGCAGTGTTTTGCATGTGACCAGAGAAGGAGAGAGAGTAGTCAAAGATGACCCCAAGGTTGTGAGCTGAGGGGACTGGTAGGATGACAGTGCTCTCTACAGAGCTGGAGAGAGGTGGGAGGGAGAGGTGGGAGGGGATAAATGGGCTTAGGAGGAAAGATAAGAACTTCTATCTTGACCATGTTAATTTTAAGGTGACGGTGACACACACAGGCAGCGATGTCAGACAGGCAGGCTGAGATTTCAGACTGAATTCTGGGTGAGAGTTCTGGTGCAGAGAGACAGTCATCAGCATAAAGATGGTACTGAAAGCCATAGGAGGCGATCAGAGCACCAAGAAAACAAATAGAGATAGAGAAGAGAAATAGGGCCCCAGACTGAGCCCTGGGACACACTAATTGATAGTGGGGTAGCAGTGGAGGAGGCTCCACTAAAGGATACACTATATGTGCAGTGGGAGAGGTAAGAGTAGAAACAGGATAGGATGGAGTCCTGAAATCCAAAGGAGGACAAAGCGTCAGGGAGTAGATGGTGGTCAACAGTGTTGAAAGGAGCAGATTATTATTACTATTTATTTATTCACTTTTACCCCGCCTATCTCTGCCTCCGGCAGCTCTAGGCACCTTACAAAACATCATAAATACAGTATAAAATTATATCAAAAATTCAAAATACAATATAAATATAAAACCAATAAAAACATTTTTAAAAAATTTAAAAAACCTTTTTGGTGTGCAAATAAAACTCAAAAAACATTCTCCCACCCTTAACCATTCCCAAACCCTTCCCTATCACCGAAAGCCTGGCAGAAGAACCATTGGCACCTGAAGGTGAGAAGGCTAGGGCTGAGATGGGCACCCACCGGAAGCGAGTTCCACAACGCAGGTGTGGCCGGCCACTGAGAGCGCCTCTAGCAGCCCGTCCCCGTAAGCAGAAGGGCTGCAGCATTCTGCACCAGCTGCAGCTTCNGGGGGGGGGGGCGTTCTTGGTGGCTGCACCAAGGCTGTGGAACTCCCGGCCTGGACCGCCCTTCTTTTAGACAATTCTGTAGGATCTGGTTGTCCTGTCAGGCGAGGGAGTTGGGCAGGGTGGGTGGTTTTGAGGGTTAGGGTAGGGAAGTGTTTTTTTAATATATATATATATATATATTTCTTATGAATTCCCCCATTTTTATGGGATTTAATAGAATTTATATTTGTGTTTTTAATTGTATTATATTTTGTTTAAAATCGGAACCCATCCTGAGCTGCTTTGCAGGAGTGGTGGGGTATTAGTTGCATTTGTTTTGTAATAAAGAAATTCTGTTTAGGCCCTCAAAAATTAAATTCCTTAATTCACCGCTTAGACCAAAATTTCAGTTGCAATAGTTATAAAAAGTGAAGCAATGAGACTGGAACTTAACATTTTTAACTACTTCCCACTCTTCTTACTAAACCTTTGTTTTCCTTTATTATTATTATTATCAACATTTATATAGCACCAGTCGTGTGACCTGGTGCTGTACAGAACATAGAAATAGACACGGTCCCTGCCTGTGATTTACAATCTAAAAGACAAGGAGGGGGAGACAGGGAGAGGGGACAGTGGGAGAGACAGGGGAGAAGACCAACAAACAACAAACATTCAAGCGGATGCGAAGTCTCAGGTGCGTGTGCTTAGTTTGGTTACAATCAGGTTGGTTGCAGCAGTCTGCAGAGGAGGGCAGACAGTAGGTATATGAGAACGACTAGCAGGCATTGGGAAAGGTGGTGAGGAAAAAGTGGGTCTTGAGGAGGGACTTCCCTTTTCAAGAACAATAATGTTTTGGACTTATGGAGGCCCTTTAATCTTAAATTATTGTGTGTGCCTTAATTAGCTTCACAACTATACAGGAGACAAGTATTATTTTACTTTTGTAGGGGTGCCAACTCAGCATTTAATCACCAGACTTAATTTTAGGGTGTTTAAAAATCCCCAAGTGATGATAAAATTATGAGACTTTCAACCTTCATTTTATTTAATTAAGGTATTTATTTATTTTATTTAAATCTACATCCCACTCTTCCCCAAAGGCTCAGGGTAGTTTACAAGATAAAATTTACTACAATGCATACAAATATAAAGACCTCACCCCTCTGCCCCTCACCTCTGTAAAAATCCCCACCCAGCCCATATTCCTGCCTGCCAAATGCCTGGCTAAAAAGCAAGGTGTCATACTGCCTCCAAAAGATACTCACACTCGGGCTTAAATAATCTTCCAGGGAAAGGAAGTTCTACACAGGAGTTTCTGCCCTTCTAAGTTGTGAAGAAAGCTTGTAAACATGGCCACGATCTGCCTTAAGGCTCAGAAACAATCAAGCAAATGAAAAGATTCAAGGTTTTTTGTTTGTTTTTAAAAAATCTTTCTTTAAAAATAATTCTTACCATTTTTGGAAGCCTGACTTCTTACTTTTGAACATTAATTTTATTTTCTTGTATTATTTTACATCATTTATACCCCATCCCTCCTGCAAAAGCAGCTCAGGGCAGCTAACAATTCATAAACAAAGAATATAAAAAATACAATAAAATAAATATATTAAATATATAATAAAAATAAAACATAATAAAACCTTCAATCCAAATGGGGGACGTCAAAAAGAAAAGAAACAGAAACATACAAAAACCCCACCTCCCTAACCCACAAACCCCCGCCCTTCATCCATCTCCCTCACCAAAAACCTTGCCGAACAGCCAGGTCTTGCTTTGTCAATGAAAGTGGAGAGGTTATAGGTAAGCACCAACACCTTGAGTCGGGTCTGGAAAGTATAGGCAGCCAGTGGAGAGTATGGAGCACTGGTATGACGTGCTGATGGTGACCTGTCCCTGTCGGGAGATGGGTCGCCACATTTTGCACCAGCTGCAACCTCCGAACCGTCACCATGGGTAGCCCCACATAGAGTGCATTACAATAGTCTAGTCTTGAGATGATGAAAGCATGGATAATAGTGGCCAGGGTCACAACCCGAGATGTACAGTCAAAGGGTGTCTTCAGACGTTACGAGATCACGGTGAACCACGGTGAATACCCACCTGTGGTCACTGTGTCTCGAACGTCTGTTTGCGGGGCGGGGGGTGCGTGGAGGGTGCGTGGCCGTGCGGACGCACGTTGCGCCGCGCGGCCCCGGCCCCTCCCAGTTTCCCCGCTGGGATCCCCCCGGCAGGTCTGTTGTGGCGTTACGGGGTGACCCCGGTGGGGAATGAAGCCGGTGGTTTCGGTACGGGGCCAAAGGGCCCCATAACGTCTGAAATCACCCAAAGTCACCACACCAGATGTAACTGGCGAAATGTGCTCCTTGCCACCCCCACTTGGACATCCAGGCAGAGCTGGGAATCGAGGAACACTCCCAGACTACGAACCTGGGGGACCGGGGGGGACAAACCCCATTAATTACAGGGAACGCCACACCCATCGCCTTACCCACTAGCATCACCTCTATCTTGTCGGGATTCAGATTCAGTCGACTCGCCCTCATCCAGTCTCCCACAGCCACCAGACCAGCGCTGAGATTGCTGGGTCTGGGTCAGATGAAAAGGAGAGGTAGAGTTGAGTGTCATCAACATATTGATAACACCAAACCATCTTATGACCTCGCCTAACGGCTGCATATACACATTGAAGAGGATCAAGAGATCCAGTTAGAGTAGGCAGCAATGTCTCTTCAGAGGGTTGCCCCTGAGTATTGTTTCCCTCCTCTCAATGTGGCCCTACTGGAATATATTAATTGGGTGAATGACCAGCAGAAAAGGGCCCTGACGCTCCTCCGTTGCAATATGTTTCCCTCCGCTGTTGTGGAGGGGCGTTATGCGAGGATCCCTAAAGAGATGAGGCTTTCCCAGAGATGTGTTATGGCTGTTCCGGAGTCGGTCTCTCATATATTGTTATAGTGTCCTGGCCTTACTGTCCTGAGGGACAAACATCTGAGTCACTTTGTTAGTGAAATGCCATGTTATTTACTCGAGGCCCATAGGGTGTGTTGCTTCTTGAGGGGGGATAATTCTAGTCACTCTAGAGCGGTAGGTGCATTTGGAGGGGGCGTACTTCTGTTAAAAGAATCAAAGGCTGTATAAGCCGCTTTGCCCCCAGCACAAAGGAGACAACGTTTGGTAGTTGGGCCTCTAACTCCTAGATCGGCCCTGGACTGTGTGCATAATTAAGGACCTCCTTTCTATGTCGTGGGGGGGGGGGGGAGTGTTAAGTTATGGGCTGGTTGTCCATAGAACTTTGAGGGCTCCAGCAGCTGGTCCTGTAAAGGGATTTAGATTTGTTAGGAGATATTGGTAATCTTGACTTTGCTAAGTAGCATTTTAGCCAGCCTGTTTGTTTGGGTCATTGTTTTGGTTGACCGCTCGTGGTCAAAGGACTGTTGATGAACACACTCCAAATATAAGGAAACGCTTAAGCAGGGGACAAATGTTGGCTGCATACCCTCCAAGAAGGGTAAGCCAAATCTTGAATGTATTATATATGTATTTATTGTGACTGGGCTTTTTGTCCCTGAACTTTGTAATTTATGTCTTGTTTTGTTTTGTTTTTATTGAATTTTGTTATGGCCTACGGCCAACAATAAACACACACTATTGATATTGACATTGAACAGGAGAGGGGATAGAATAGAACCTTGCAGGACTCCACATGAGAGGTCCCAGGGGAATGAAGAACAATCCCCGAGTACAACCTGCTGAGTTCTTCCAGCCAGGAAGACGCAGAGCCATTCAAGAACAATCCCACCCACCCTGGCACTGGCAATTCTGCTTATACATAAGATTGGTAAATGGAGCTATGTCTCTTACAAAATTTATTGTGGCAAGATAGTAAAATATTAACAGATCAAGAATGGAAATCACAAGTCAGGAATACAAAAGCCTCCAACTCAGGGTGTTCCTAAGCCATCAGAATTAGTAGAAACCCACAGCACAGTATTCCTTACATTGGGGCTGATCGTAACCCCCCTGCCTGCTCAGCTTACACACACACCCCAGAGTCCTCAGAGAGGGGGTGACCGTGGTGGTCTGCAGGCAGCTGCACATAATTTGTGCACGCATTGTGTGCATGACATGGATGCAGGAGTTAGGATCGGCCTCATTATCTACCACTTCTCTTTCACTTTCTTTTGAAGCTTCTGGTGCTGGCCACTGTTGGAGACAATCTACGAGGATGGCTGGAGCATTGGACTAACCCAGTATGACAGTTCTTATGTGCTTATTAGGGGTGAGAATTTCGGATCTCCCGGTATCTGATACTGCCAGTATTTGGCGGTATCGTGGATACTGGATAGATCCGATAATTCTCTGTACCGGTGCCAGTTCCTGTACCGGATTTTTTTTACATTGCGGCCATTGAAATCAATGACCGCAATGTAAAAAAAACAAAACAAAAAACCCCACTTTCCCTCCCCCTCCCAGGCTGCGTGGGTGGAAGGGGTGACACACACACCCCCCATCCTGCCCAGCCTGATTTTTTTTGGTTTTTTTAAAGTTAAAAAAACAACCGGGTTTCCCCGGAAGGCCTGGTGAAGCGCTCAAGTCAGCGTTGCAGCCAGGCCCATGCTGCTGCTGCTGCTGCCACTGCTGCCACCCAGAGGGAGCATAACAGCACACAGGTAAAAAAGGCGATCAGGGGGGGTTAGGTTACCTACCAGAGTGCCAGCAGCCAGCCAACCTGGGCTCCCGGAGGAGAGCTCAGCTGCCTGCCTCCATAGCCCTGGCTGGCTGCTGCCGGGCAGCCGGCAGTGGCTCAGAGCCCGGGTCCGGTTGTTTTTTAAAAAAACTTTAAAAAAAACAACAGGCTGGGCAGGGTGGGTGGGTGGTGTTCCCCCTTCCAACCGTGCAGCCTGGGAGGGGGAGGCGGGAGGTATTGTGTTTTTTTTCCATTGATTTCAATGGGGACAGTTCCCCATTCAAATCAATGGAAAAAAACCCGTACCAGTATACCGGTTTTAATCCGGTAAACTGATTTTTTTGAAACCAGTAACCGGTAAAACCGGTATCCGTTTTTTTGTCCCAAGTCCCACCCCTAGTGCTTATTATATGTGCTTAATAACAAGTATGACAATTCTTATGTGCTGTTCTTATGTTCAGCTTTTATCTGTAAGACTATATGCAAATTATTAGTGTTATGGTGAATTCGAACAGTTGCAGGATAGTTGTGACCTATTCGTACTGATACTCATTTTTTATAATCACCTTGAATATGAACCTGTTATAAGCTTGAATATGCCTACACTTAATTTATTTATATATTTTAATCTATGCTATAATTCTATTTTAGATACATTAGCGATTTGCATGCCATCTCTGAAGCACAGGGCTTCCAATAAATACCACACACATGTACACATCTGAAATCTTTTCATCCAGGGTTTTTGTAGCTTAGCTAGTCCAAAAAATGTCTGCCTTTCCCAGCCTGTGCCTGCCGCAACCATCACTAATAAATAAATGGTTGTCTATACTATTTTTCTGCCTTAATAAAATGCTTGATGTCTATCATAGTTTTCTGTACCCAGCAGAGAGAGGCTATATGCAGATGGATGATGACGAGTCTCACACATCTCTTCCAATAATAAACAATTGCCTATAATTAAAAATCTAGAATAGTGTATGGCAGACCCACCTTCCTCTTTAATCAATTGAGAGACTTGGTTGTGTTCTTGGCGAGTTTCCTTTCTTTAAATAAAGCATAAAATTGTGAACTGTTGCCTTAAATTGCATCTATTGGATATTAATAGCCTTCATTGTCTGAGACTATGCAAAATCTCATTCATCAAATCCATTTCCTTTCTACTTACAGCCAAGTCCATTTGGTAAGCAGTGAATTGGAGTTTTGGGTGGGGTTTATATAATAACCTAATGATAATAACAGCAATGAGAATTCACATAGATGAAGTACAGGAATGTGTGCATGTGTGAAGTTCACTTCCAAAACCAAGGCCAGGATGAAGAAATACAGCACAGCACAACACAGCACTCCCATGACCTCCCATGCTAAATATGAGGGGTGGGCATAGGACAGCAATACAACCCTGCAACATGCCGAAGAAATGTTAAAGGGGGGTTAATGTTATGTCTGTTTTCACCCTCTGTGTCTTGTTTAAGGCAGTGAGCACGACACACTTTTTCACTCTTACTCCAGTGGTCTCAGATGCAGAGTCACCATGGAGATGCTTGTGAAAGAGATATAAAGTATCCTGTCCATTGATGTCTGAAACTTCAGTAGTGTATGGGGAGGGGCAGGGAAAAATTGTGCAAGCCCACTGCTCCAGGCTGAATTAAAACCCTGGCTCCCTGTGTACACTACGGAATGAAGCAGTTGTTTCTGATAGGTATTCTAGCACAAAGAGAGAATGTAAAACTTTTAGGCTATTTGTGGAGAATTACTCAGAGGGATATTTAATTTCTGCAGGTTTTTTTTTTTTTTTTTTTTGCTGTCACAGATTATTCCCACTAGCTCTATTTTCTTTATACAGAGACCCATGTTCACTGTGTTTCCCCCATTGTTACTAGTGGGGAAAATGCACTGAACAACACCGCTCTCTGCCTTTATGGGACCATTAAAAACAAGTACTCAAGCACGTCTTGACAATAGAAGTCAAGTTTGTAGAAAATGATGTACTGACTTCAATCTGTTGTTTTAATTCTATCAGCCTTTTCCTTTATTTCAAAGAGTAGGCATTGTGTTTCTACACAAGAGAAAGTTTAGAATGGTACAGAATGCAGGGGTGTCAGATGTGTGGTATGAAGTTGTATCCTAAGGCGCGCATTAGACTAGAAATAAACCTACAGTTCAGAGTACACTGAAGTACAGGCTGAGGTTCAGGTGAAGTGGTAGCAAAGGCAAAGCTGAGGCTTGTTTTGACATGTCCATCTACCCCAGCATTACCGTGAGCTGGATCTAGACTCTTCCTAGCCTTTTAAAATAAGAACAGCATTACTATAGTCATTTGTTCTTGCATTACCATAAGGGCTATTTATTACCATCAGCTCAGGAAATGACCTAGTGTGGCCTTGTAAGGCAGAATTAATTTGCAGTGACTCCAGCTGAAAGTTGGAGGTCTTTTAACTTATTAACTTGAGAACTGTCAGCTTCCTTTGAAGTTAATAATAGTTGCACAGTTAAACTACTAATTTTCAGAAGGAAGAAGCAAGTTTGACTGATTTTTAGTTTAGAATGTTGGTTTGCAGGTCTTCCTTTGGCAGAATAGGGGGGGAGGGAGCTTTTGTAACACAAAGAGAATGCTGCTTTCACATTTAAACAGTATTTTTATGCTGTTTGAGTTGCTTTAGGATACAAACAGAGCAGTGATGTTTTGCAGTGAGCATTCATACTGGAAATATTTAAAACGTGAGTGACTCTTACTGGCTGTGTAAGTGTTTTAGCACATCAGGGACCACACACTGCAATTGAATGTGCTGCTACTTTGGCTCGGCTGTTTCTCACCACAGGATACAATTTTCTGCAAAGGTATACGAAGCACCATTTTAATTAGTTTTTTCCTTAATTATCAGAGGAACAGTTGAGCTGTATGAAGAATAAAGGATTTATTGCTTTGGAAATCAGGGTGGCAGAGTTTTTCCCTCTTCAAGTTATGTAAACTGTAACAAATGGGTCATTTCACTATATCAGACAACACATCATGTGTGTGCAAAATGTTAGCTGTTTCTAATTTAAGGCCAAGTTTATTGATGCCACTGGATTTGCTTCATTGCCACTAATGAGATTTTAGGGATCCGCATAACATAACAGCATGACTAACCTTTTGTTTAAAATAATGCCACCCAAAGTTACTTTTAAGTGGTGCATACTGCTTTCATTATCATGTGAGTGAGTTCTGGATTCCTGAAAGTTATTGGATCAATAGGCCCGAAGATTGGAGATCTGTTTGTTTGCAGAGTAGGCACAACATGGGCAGAGATCCTTTCACACCTACTGTACTGGTTTTAATCCCACTCAGTTCAGTAATAACCAAAAGTCATTAATGTCTGGTGGCTTGGCATCTGTGAAATATGTTGGTAGTTTCAAACTGACTCCTAATGAGCAGTTGTCTACATCAGAGACTACCTCCATCACAGTAAATAATAATGTGCACATTCCTTAAAGAGGCCAAGGGTTAAGAAGGTATGGAAATTAAAATTGCCGCTCTAACTCCCCCTCCCCCCCAAAAAAACCCCTTTCCCTTTATAACTCAGCTGAGGCGTGTTTTCAAGTCATGGTGAGAGAGCTTGTATTGTAACTGAAAAGAAGCCATGTTTTTCCTCAGACTACACTCTGAACATGGCTGTAGATATCTAACTAATAAATAGAACAGTATTTGGTAGTATATCCAACCCTGTTCCCATTCACACTTTCATATGGGCATTTATCGCTCTTGCATCAGAGTGTCTTTCCAGGCATGCATTGAGAAGCGGGTCTAGCATGTGTCATTAACATGTTACTTATGAAGCTTGCCATGTATTTAGTATTAGTATTAGTATTATTAGCATTTATATAGCGCCAGCGATGTACCTGGAGCTTTACAAAGAGTAAGATAGACACGGTCCCTGCCGGAGAGCTTACAATCTAAAGACAGGGGGAGGGAAGACAGGGAAGGGGGAACAAAGGGAGAGACAAGGGATGCAACATTCATGAGGATGCGAGAGTTCAGGTACACGTTCTTGACTTGGGTCCAGAGAATTGGGAGTTTGCAGATAACAGATGGGGGATAATCCTGGGTGGGGATGATTAGCAGGAGTTAGGAAGGTCGGAGCGGAAGAGGTGGGTTTTGAGGAGGGACTTGAAGGTGTGGAGGGTGGGGGTCAGGCGAACGAGGGCAGGAAGGGAGTTCCAGGCTTGCAGGGCAGTGAGGGAGAAAGGACGAAGGCGGTTGGGGGAGCATGGGAGGTGAGGGAGGAGATGGAAGAGGAGCGAAGGGCTCGAACAGGGATTCGGAGGGAGATCAAGGCAAAGAAGTAGGGGGGAGCGAGGTTGTGAAGGGCTTTGTAGGTGAAGACGAGGAGCTTGTGCAGAATATGCTCAGGAAGAGAGAACCAGTGGAGAGGGGAGAGGAGAGGCTGCACGTGGTCAAAGCGACGGGAGGTATTGAAAACCCCAGCAAACAATGGCCCCAACATCTCCCGGCTGACTTTCACCAGTCAGGATGGGCAAGGATCTAATTCACAACTGGTTACCCTCATTGCCCCAAGCACCTCCCTCGCATCAGTGGGCAATACCAATTGAAACTGAACCAAATAAATATTTATTTATATTTATTTTATTCATTAAAAAAATTTATACCCTGCCACTTCCTGCCACAAGCAGCTCGGAGCGGCTAACAATCTCAGTAAAAACAATAATATTATAACATATTAAAACATCATCCTTCCATAAACACAATAATAATTAGATATGGGCGAACGCGGTTCGGCAGTTCGGAGTTCAGCCTGAACTCGGCCTGTTCGGATGGCCAAACTCGAACCTGAACCCGAACGCGAACATACCGAACAAACCGAACACCGAACGACGAAATGGCCGAACAGTTCAGTCAGTTCGGATCACGTTCGGATGAGTTCGGGTGGCAAAAAAAGGTTCACTGGAAGGTCAAACATGACAGGGAGGTGTCAGTCACTGAGGAGCAGACTTCCAGGCACCAGGGGTGGAGAGGCTTGCAAGAAACGAAACTAATTATCTGCCTCCCC
>QEPC01010693.1:3818270-3885096 GCA_003113815.1 Sphenodon punctatus
TATCTATCTATCTATCTATCTATCTATCTATCTATCTATCTATCTATCTATCTATCTATCTATTTGGATATGGATATGGATATGGGATGGGGGGGATGGATAGATAGACAGACAGACAGACAGACAGAGAGTTGTAGGAGTTAGCTTAGTGATAAATATAAAAAAACTATATAAAAAACAAATAAAACACCCATAATAACACTTCCCGAATGGCCGAACAGCACGGCCTGTTTGGACGACCGAACCGAACAGTAGAACCCGAACTCGGCGAACTAGCCGAACTGCTGAACTGAACGGATGAACCGAATGCAGCCGAACCGAACGGAGGAACCGAACGGACGAACCGAACGCACCTGAACCGAATGGCCAAACCCGAACCTGTTCACCTGTTCATCCATTTAATAATAACACAAAAGAAAAAACCCACCCCCTTCCCCATTCCTCACTCCCCACCATCCCATTACCCCTCTCCCTCGCCAAACGCCTGATGGAACAGCCAGGTCTTACAGTTCCTACAAAGGGCTGGGAGGTCAGGGGCCAAACGGGCCCCCACTGGGAAGGAATTCCAAGAGGCGCGGTGCGACCACCGAGAATGCCCCATTGTGTGTGGCCCCCTGGGAGACCTGGGGGACCTCCAACACGGCACCCCCGGTGGACCGCAAGGGCCGGTCTAGAACCCGGGGAGTGAGGCGATCTCGCAAGTAGGCAGGGCCCAGGCCATGTAAGGCTTTATAGGTCAAAACCAACATTTTGAATCGAGCCCAGAAGACTATTGGCAGCCAGTGCACTGGTGTAATGTGCTCCCGGTGGCCCAGTCCCACCAAGAGCTGGGCCACCGCATTCTGCACTACTTGCAGCTTCTGAGCCGTCACCATAGGTAGCCCCACATAAAGCACGTTACAGTAGTCTAACTGAGAGGTAATAAAAGCATGGATGATCATGGCCAGGTCAGGAACTTAAACCAGCGACCGAAGCCGCCACACCAAATGTAACTGGTGGAAGGCACTCCTCACCACAGCCTCCACCTGGAGATCCAGGCAGAGCTGCACATCAAGGAGCACCCCCAGGTTCTATACATGGGAGGTCAGTGGAGGACAGATCCCATCAATCAAGGGAGCCAGCATCTCCACCGCCTTACCCAGAAACATCACCTCTATCTTGTCAAGATTCATTCACAGTCGATTAGCCCTCATCCAGTCCCCAGAAGCTCCCAAACACCGGGTAAGCACCAAGGCAGCTGGGCCTGGGTCGGTCGAAAATGAGAGGTACAGTTGGGTGTCATCCGCATACTGATGACACCTCACCCTGAACCCTCTGATCACCTCACCAAGCGGCTGCATATACACGTTCAACAGGAGAGGGGACAAGACAGAACCCTGTGGAACCCCACACGAGAGGTCTCGGTAAGATGAAAAGCAGTCACCGAGTACCACCCACTGAGTTCTCCTGGTCAGGAATGAGCGGAACCATTCAAGAACGATCCCGCACTGTCCCACAGGCGCATCACCAACATCTCATGGTCAATGGTATCAAATGCTGCTGACAGATCTAACAGGACCAATAGGGTCAAGCAACCCCGGTCCTTTTCACGGTGGAGATCATCCACCAAAGCCACAAGTGCTGTCTCTGTGCCATGACCCGGACGAAAGCCAGACTGAGAGGGATCAAGATAACCGATGCAGTCAAGATGTTCCTGGAGCTGCTGAGCGACTACCCGTTCAATAACCTTCCCTAAAAAGGGAAGGTTAGAAACAGGCTGATAGCTCACAGGGGAGTCAGCGTCAAGCGATGGTTTTTTGAGCAGAGGCTGCACCACTGCCTCCTTGAGATAGCCCGGCACTCTGCCCTTCCACAGGGAGGAACTGACCACCCCAGCCAGCAACGGCCCCATTGTCTCCTGGCAGCTCTTAACCAGTCAGGAGTGGACGGGCATAGATCGAATTCACAAGAAGTGGCTCAAACTGCTCCAAGCACACCCACTACATCAGCAGGTGTCACTGACTGAAAGTGATCCCACAAAATAGGACAAGCCGGGGCTTCTACACCCTTTACAACCTAAACTGTATTAAGTGCGGCATCGAAGTCTTGGTGAATGCGAGTGATTTTCTCTGCAAAATAATCCACAAAAAGGTCACCGCGGACAGATGATGACTCAACCCCAGGGTTGGGGGAGACTGGACTGACCAGCCCCCGTACAACCTGGAACAGTGCCACCAGATGGGTTTTAGTGGATGCTATGAGGGCAGCAAAGAACTCCCTCTTTGCTGCCCGCATAGTCACGGAATAGGCTCATAAACGAGCTCTATGCTGCAATCTGTTGGCTTCAGCACGAGATCAACGCCACCGTCGCTCCTCTTGCTTCAGCATCTGCAGCTCCTCGGAGAACCAAGGAGGTCTGCAGAGCTTCCGCCTGGGCAATGGATGCCTGGGAGCCATTCGATCGATGGCCTCTGTCAGCCAGATGTTCCATAGCTTGACGAGGTCATTGATGAGATGGTCATCAAGGTCAGATGGTAACTCCCCCAGAGCACCTAGAAACCGCACTGGGTCCAACAGCGTCCGGGGGCGGACCATCCTCATAGATTCCACACCCTTCCGTGGGCAGACATGTGCTAGAAGCGAGGTCTGCAGAAGGTAATGATCCGTCCATGACAAGGACACAGCTGATACCTCCCCCATTAACGGAGCACCCGCCTCAAGGCCAGTGCAAAACATGAGGTCCAAGGTATGTCCTCCAAGGTGTGTCGGGTCAATGACCCTCTGGGACAGGCCCATGGTTGCCATGGCGGCCATGAATTCATGCTCGGGTCCCCTGAGAACGGCATTGGCATGAATATTGAGGTCCCCCAAGACTATTGTCTTTGAGGACCATAACACCACCTCTGACACAGCCTCTGCCAGAACATGCAGGGAGGCTGCCATACTGGTAGGTGCACGGTATACCAGCAACACTCTCAAACTGTCCCCCACCAAATCAAACACAAGATGGAGACCTTCAATGCCTACCATGGATCACACTGGATACCTCCTCACAGACCACCCCTCTTTAAAAATCACAGCTACACCACCACCCTCATCCCTCTGACCGTGGCTGGTGCTGTACGGAATACCCGGCTGGAACAAGATCAGCCAGAAGAGGCTGATTCATTGTCCAGCCAGGTTTCCGTAATACATGCGAGATCAGCGGCATGGTCCAGCATAGCCTCCTGGACCGTTGTTGCCTTATTTGCCACCAACCTCGCGTTTAACAACACCGAAACCGGGCCGGGGGTCCCCTGACCAAGTTCCACCCACTCACCTGCTGGTGGAGGGGTAAGCGGGATGTGCACTAGGCATCTCTCCCGCCTCACCACTCCCACTCCCCTCCCCCTGAGACCATACCTCCCCTGGCCTGTCACGACCCCAATAGTCACGCCTACCCCCCTGGCTGTCCCACCCAGGTTGCAAGGGAGATCCCCCCATCCCTCTCTCACAAGGAGTCCCCCCTCCCTATCATTCGGGCACTGCCCCCACGTCTCACTGGGAGGCAACGCCCCCCACCTACCCTCTCTCCCCGGGACTCCCTCTCTCACCAGGAGTCCCCTTTCCCTGTTATTCAGGCAATGCCCCCCTCCCTGACAGGGAGGCCTCACCCACGCTCCCCAAGGGCCAGCCCCCCATCCTCTCACCAGGGGGGTTGGCCCTTTCCTCCCTACCCCAATCCCCTTGCCTCCCGCCCTCATAGAACACACGCCTCATCCCCCCGCCAAAAAACGCCTTAAAAACACAAAACTAAAAATACAAATAAAAGCCTCCCGCCCCGGTCCCCTCGGTCCAGCTAAGGGCCATGCCTAAGGGCCCTTGGGTGCAGCCCTTAGGCGCACTGCCTGCTGTGTGTGCCTGTGGCACCCACCAGGAGGCAAGCCGCTTTTGGCCACACCGGGCCCAAAAGTCCCGGCCATGCGCCCTGGCCCTGCCCCCCTCCTCCAAGTGGGGGAGGGGGGAGTTGATACCTTTGGGGGCTGGGCAGCACGGCTCTGGAAGATGTTGGCAGTGGCAGGAAAGGGGACTCCTGGTGAGAGAGGGAGTCCCGGGGAGAGAGGGTAGGTGGGGGGCGTTGCCTCCCAGTGGTGGTAGCGGCAGTAGCAGCGTCGGGGATGGTGTTGGCGGCAGCAGCAGCAACGGTGAGCCATGGGATGGTGGGGGCTTCTAAAGAGGACTAGACTGAGCTTCCATAACCCTGAACTCTGACTCTGTAGTTAAAATGGTAGCACCCAAGTCATGGTGAATATGAGCAATTTTGTCTGCAAAGTAATTAATAAAAATGTCACAGTGGGCAAGAGATGACTCCATTTTCTGGTGGAGACAGTCCGGGTTAACCAGGCCCCTCACCACCTGAAAGAGCTCTGCTGGATGAGACTTTGCAGACGCTATGATAGCGCCATCACAGCCACAGCATAGTCCTTCAAAAATGATCTATGCCGCAATTGGTCGGCTTCAGCGCAAGTCAAGCACCACCTACACTCTAACCACCTACCTTCCTGTTTCAGCTGCCTCAGGTCCTTGGTAAACCAAGGGGACCTGTGCTGATGAAGTGATGGCAGTGGACGCTTGGGTACAACCATATTAATGTCCATGGTCAAGATGCCATTACACAAACTGACCAAGTCATCGATAGAGCAGCCATCAAGGTCAGTGGATATATCTCCCAGAGAATTCTGAAAACCAGTTGGATCCATCAGTCTCTGATAGGGATGGGTGGACAGAATGGAGTTCGGAAATTCGGTTCGATTTGGTTCAGTTTGAAATTCGAGTTCGGAAATTCGGTTCAGTTCAGTTCGGTTTGAAATTCGAGTTCAGTTCGGAAGTTCAGTTCGGTCAACCGAACAGACCGAGTTCGATCCGAACTTCCAAACCGTGTTCACCCATTCCTAGTCTCTGAGGGCAGAACAACCTACGCGGTCCGCCACTCCGATGAGGGCATAGGGATTTGGGCCTTCAGGAGGTAATTATCTGACCATGACAAGAGTGTTGTAAAAACACCCCCTGATAATCAGAACCCCTATCTCTAGGCTGGTACAAAACATCAGATCTAATGTGTGCCCCGCCTCATGCGTTGGACCCGATATTATGGGATAGGCCCATGGCAGCCATGAACTCCTGCTCTGTCCCTAAAAGACCGGCCTCAGCATGTATGTTGAAATCACACAAGACAATAAGTCTGGGTGATTTCAACACCGTCTCTGAGACCAGCTCAGCTAGAGCAGTCAGGGAATCAACTGTGCAGTGGGGTGGTCGGTACACCAAGTACACCGGTACACCAAGTACAAATACATGTAATTTACTCTGTGACAGTAGTTCCAAAATATTCTGGGTCAATTGGCTTCTGGGGATCCTCAGTTTCTTATGAACCACCATGCACTCACCAGAGGTGGCTGCAGCCTTGCAGATGTTTCTATGTCCTCTATCCTGTATCCAGGAACTGGAGCAAGGCCAAATAAAAACTATTCTCAAGCTGCATTTGGCCCCCCATCCTGAGGTTCCCCTGTGACATTAAAGATTATTTGAACACAATATCAAGTTAACCCCTGTTTAAAGTATTGCTCAGTTCATTTATATCAGATGGTCTTTTTCTTTGTAGTTAAATTGTATGCTCATTGTTCACTTTATGCCATTACAAATAAAGCGTTTTGTGTTTTTAAAAAAACAACAGTCCTCTGCCCCTTCACTAGACTAATAATCACAGTCTAGATCCTGCTATATAGAAATATGCTTCTTTTGTTTACAAGCATGTTGTTTTAAAGATAAACACCACAGACCGCTTACAAAGCTCCCATTCATGAGGATTTGGCCTGAATAGAGTGTTATGAAGTCTAGTAGATTTTGACCCTTAATGTAGCAGAACATGATTAGCTCTGTAAATATAGCATTGTGATTTTTAAAATTTATTTTTGCTTTCTCAAAACCATATGAATAGGTCATTTCTAGAACAAGTATTTTTGCCTTTGGAATCAAGAATCAGATTCCAGAGTCAACTTCTTCAAGTGGGGAGGACTTTCCTTCAGGGAATAAATGGAAGAGCCAATAAACATGAAGACCCATAAACGATGTCACTGCAATGTGTTCTCTTCTTCTTCTTCACCAAAGAATGTAGCACTTGAAAGCAACCATCACACCCATCACTTAGAAGCCAGAAAGCAAGAAAAGTGTGTATTTTTTCCATTGATCAGATTAGCAAAAAAGAAAGCTTTGGAGGAAGGAAGGCATTGTCAGCAAAACTTTGAAATGCTTTTTTTCTTCCTTTAGTCTGTAATGTGATTGTGCTCTGCCTTTAAGTGAGCAGGCAGACAAGTACTCAAAGCCATGTGATTTCCATTTATCAACTCAAATTAAACGCTTCTGACCAGGTTTATCAAGAAGGTATGCTCTAATCAAATATAATGACATTTTGAATGAACTAGTAAGTGCAGCGGGCATTTTTCATATTGGGTCATTGGAGGAAGAAAGGCACTTGCATCCTTTGAACATAAAAACACTTTTGTGTCAGTCTCTGTTTGTTATCGTGGAACATGACAGTTATCTGAAGAAAAACAGCAGGATTTAATCTGACAGCCCAGTCAGGGAAGACTGCCACCAATCTAATTATCCAGTAATCGAGTCAGAATGGGAGTAATTCTAGGCCTTTCTCAGTCAGCTAATCACATTTCCTGTGCATTAGCAGCCACACATGCAGAGCTTTTAGGGATGAGCTTTTAGCTTGGTGTAGTCCACACTGCACACAAAATAAACATCATTTTTTAAAAAGAAATGATAAAGTGTATCTGCTAGGACTTGTTTTTTCCCCCCTACTCATCCCTTTCATCAGTGATAACTTCCTAGTCTACCTTCAGTCATTACCTATAAAAGGTTTCAGAAGTTTCTTGTTTATGGGCTTCCATATTCTGCTTTTAGACATGCATGACGCACACACGGCATAAAATCACACCGCGTTAAAAATCCTGCGTGCGGGATTTAGACGTGACATTTCGCACATTAAAGCTGGTCACGCGTTCTTTTAAAGCAATGAATTAAATACCTTGGCATTGTTGGTATATGCAACATCCATAAATTAATCCCTGCTGTATTAAGAACAGTAATTTACTATAGAACCACCAGATGGCGCTGCTAGGTTTTTATGTACATGGAAGGGAGATGGGGTTTTACAGTTGAATTCCTTTGTGTAACCACTCCTTCTTCCCTTCTCTCTCATTGTCTCAGTCTCCATTTTGTCTTACTACTAGTTAGATGCAACTAAGGATCTGTGCCTGAAAAGTCTTAAGTAAAGTTCTGTTTTTAAGCCTTCAGCTGCATTTGTCCTTACTGATTGCGAATCAGTTATTACTCTGCAACAGGTTATGGGCCCAGACCCCTTCAGAACAGCCTAGAACAACTCTAAGGACTGGAAGTGAGCTGAAAGGAAAAGAGGCCCAAAGGAAACTCCCAGAGGAGGCCTACTAACAGTAAGTGAGCAGAAGAACCAGAATCCCAATCTGAGGGGAGGGAAGCAAGCATGGCCAGCAGCTCTGAATTAAAGCTTTCAGTCTGCAAGCTGAATAACACAAACTACCAGTTGTGGAAATTCAAAATAGAAATGCTCCTATCCAAAGATGACCAGTGGGAGGTGATCACCACAGACAGACCTGCAGCAAACCCTGGGGTGTGGAACAGGAAGAACAGACAGGCAAAGGCAACCATAAGTCTGCTAGTAGAAGATGACCAGTTAATCCACATAAGGGAGGAGGTCACAGCAAAGGGCATGTGGAAAGCACTGCAGAAGCTGCATGAAAGGACCAGCTTGAAGTAAGCTGTTTCTCCTAAGGAAACTGTACCAAATGAGACTTGGTAAAGGGAAAGAGATGCAGGATC
This sequence comes from Sphenodon punctatus, assembly GCA_003113815.1. NCBI lineage: Eukaryota > Metazoa > Chordata > Lepidosauria > Sphenodontia > Sphenodontidae > Sphenodon > Sphenodon punctatus. The sequence goes on from QEPC01010693.1 coordinate 3,826,155, forward strand.
GTATAAATTCAATGCTGGAAGTGGTAGAACAACTGCGAGGCATCGATGAAGAGATAAAAGACAACCACGTGGCGGCCTTACTTCTCTTCAGTCTGCCTGAATCACACAGCGCCCTCATAAACTCCCTAGAGATGAGACCTGAGGCAGAACTAACGCTGGAATTTGTAAAAGGGAGACTCATGGATGAATTCCAGCGCAGGAAAGAAATCATGCAAGATAATCAGGAACAGGATAAAGAAACTTCCCTGAGAATTGCAGATAACAGATTGAAAAAGAAGGAAACAAGAGCATGTTTTCGGTGCAAGAAAGGACACCTAAAGAAAGACTGCTCCATATGGAAGGCAGAACAACAGACGCAATCTCCACGAATGCCTATGCAAAGGGCCAAGGACACAACCAGTGACTCAACCACAGAACAGTGGAGAGGATGTTTTAGAGCAACACAGACCAACTCATCACAGGACTGGTGTGTCGACTCTGGAGCCACGAGTCACATGACCAGCGACATGAGCTTTTTCACAGTACTGGACCTAAGCAACAAAGAAAAGATATGCCTCGCTGATCGAAGCAGCATCACTGCAGAAGGTATTAGCGAAGGAATTCTAAGTTGCAACAAGCCACACGGAGGCACACTAGCAATAGCAGAAAAGGATGTGCTATACGTACCTGGCTTAGAGGGAGAACTCCTATCTATTAAATGCCTAACAGAGAAAGGGCTCACCATAAAGTTCTGGAGTAATGAATGCACAATCCAAAAGGGGACAAGGGTTCTAGACAGAGCCTATGCCGATGGACACCTGTATCGCTTGAGTGCAACCAAGGAACAAACAGTTGAAATCAGCACAAGCTCAACTGAGATACAGGAACAAACCCAATCACCTGCAGATGTTGAAACCAGAAGATCTACCAGGGAAAATAAAGGCAAACCACCCACCCGCCTGTCCTACAACGCAAGTACCGACAAACTGTCTGAGCCATCGACATGGGAAGATGTCTTACAAATGTCAGAAGGGGAACACAACAAATGGGTAAAGGCAGCAACAGAAGAAATAAAGTCCATGCATGAAAATCAAACCTGGACACTGTGTACACTACCAATGGGTAGAAAGACCATAGGATGTAAGTGGACATTTAAAATCAAATACAATGCCGAAGGCAAGGCAGAACGATACAAGGCCCGACTAGTCGCTAAAGGATACTCACAGAAATATGGCGAAGATTATGACGAAATGTTTGCCCCAGTAGTCAAGTACACCACAATCAGGACACTATTGAGCATAGCAGCAGAGAAAGGAATGCAGGTTAAACATCTGGATGTGAAAACAGCATTCCTACATGGAGAACTAAAAGAAGACATCTACATGGAACAGCCACCAGGATTCAAAGACACCGAAAGACCAGACCTTGTATGCAAGTTGAAAAAGAGCATATATGGACTCAAACAAGCGGCCAGAGCATGGAATACAAAAATAAACACAGTACTCACAAAGGAAAATTTCATCAGAAGTAAAGCGGATCCTTGCTTATATTCAAAGAAACAGGATGACAGATGGTTTTTCATATTGATTTACGTTGATGACATATTGATATGCTATGAGCAAGAAGGGGATGACCGCGGAATAATGAAAACCCTGAATCAAAACTTTGAGACAAAAGACCTAGGAAACATAACACATTACCTAGGCATACAAGTAGAAAGAGATGATAATGGAAGTTATCTCCTCAACCAAAGGCATAAAATAGAAGAATTGCTAGAAAGCTTCGGAATGAAAGATGCCAAGGCAGTAAGCACTCCCATGGAAACTAACCACCTGAAGGAGACTGAAGAACAAAGCATGCAACTGCCAGACAACCGACAGTACAGAAGCGCAATTGGGAAACTATTGTACATCGCCACCATCACTAGACCAGACATTGTAGCAGCAATAGGAATCCTATGCAGGAAAGTATCAACACCAAGTCAGAAAGACTGGAATGCGGTAAAGAGGGTCATGCGCTACCTGAAGGGAACCACACACCTTAAACTGCAGCTACCTGCAACTTCTGGATGTAACCTGACAGGATACGTAGATGCAGACTGGGACGGGGACAGCTCTGACAGAAAATACACAAGTGGTTGGCTATTTCTGCTAGGAGGGGGACCCATCAGCTGGTCTAGCAAGAAACAGACCACAGTAGCACTCTCCTCAACAGAAGCCGAGTATGTTGCAGCCGTGCATGCTAGTCAAGAGGTAATTTGGCTATGACAATTGCTCATAGACTTGGGAAAAGAACTGAACAGCCCTATACAAATTTTGGAAGACAACCAAGGCTGTATTGTACACACACAAACGGAAAGAGTAAACCTGAGGACCAAACATATAGACGTGAAATATCATTTCCTAAGGGACTCGCAAGAACAAGGACTTATAGACATGCAATATTGTCCTACAGAAGACATGGTAGCAGATGCCCTCACAAAACCTTTAGCAGGAGAGAGCCACCGAAAGCTACTAAGTAAAATGGGTTTAGTAGGTTAACTTCTGTCTGTTGAAAAGGGGTGTTGGTATATGCAACATCCATAAGTTAATGCCTGCTGTATTAAGAACAGTAATTGACTAAAGAGTCACCAGATGGCGCTGCTAAGTTTATATGTATATGGAAGGGAGATGGGGTTTTACAGGTGAATTCCTTTGTGTAACCACTCCTTCTTCCCTTCTCTCTCTTTGTCTGTCTCCATTTTGTCTTACTACTAGTTAGATGCAACTAAGGATCTGTGCCTGAAAAGTCTTAAGTAAAGTTCTGTTTGTAAACCTTCAGCTGCATTTGTCCTTACTGATTGCGAATCAGTTATTACTCTGCAACAGGCATCAGGGTATTTAATTCGCAGTTTTAAAAGAACTCATGACTGGCTTTAACGCGTTAAATGTCACGTCTAAATCCTGCATGCGGGATTTTTACACATGACATGATTTTATGCCACATGTGCGCCACGCTGAGATCCTAGAAGGAAATGGAAAGGGAGTGATGATCTCTATCTGAACAACTTGAGTTCTTCCATCCTAATGGTGCTCCTTTCCTTGCTCTAATAGGTAAATAGCACACTAAAAACAATAATAATAAAAAAATCCCCTAATGATTAGCCAGTGCCTGTTGAGTTGTCTTCAGGCCAGTTGTCAAGCAGCATGATATATCCATTGTGCAGTGGGTGTGTTTGGAGGGAATTATTGAGAGAGGGAGAGAGAAGGAAATGCATTTAGTGTTGTGACAAAAATTCAGATTTTATTTTTTTTCCTTAAGAGTGCTCAGGGCATGATTCCACCATTTGCCAGTTGTGTGACAGCCACATTTATCCTGCCTGTCTTTTCTCATTTTGTTGTCAAGCTGTGGGGGAAATTATTTCATAATTCCATCCTCAGATGCATAAATTGCTGAACTGATACTCTGAAATCCCAGTTTGTATTGTAAGTGGTGAGGGGGAAATTGCTGATATGAGATATTTAATGATTTTGTGCTAGGGCAGCAAAACCTGTGAAAGTGATATATTTATACTTTGTTTTTTAGAAAAAAATCCCTCCAACAATGCAGCCCATCATTCTCATAGTAACTGTGTTAGCATTGATTTTATAATTCTTTATTTCAACAGTAGAAAAGAGATTTTTCTGAATGTGTTTAAATTTGCAAAAAGTCTATTTAAAAGGTAATTTTCTGTAGATACATATATTTTTCTTACTGGCTTTCTGTTTAATAGACAAAATAATGAAGGGCTTGATCCTGCCAGTGCATACAGCCACAACTAGGGAACAGCCCAAATGGTATTTTAGATTTTGACCTTTATATACTGTCTCAATACATTGGCAAGCTGCCAATAAAAAGAAAAATGCCTAATTAAATTATATTTACTTAAATTAAAGAGTTAAATATTTCTTCCTTAATCCTCACTCTTGTTCATTGTCAACAAGATCAGAGTGATCCAATAAGCATTTGAAATTAAAAGTCATGTTTATTCCAGAGTCAGATCCTTGTCTTAACCATGGTTCTCTTGCCAACGCACCAAAGGAGACAGGACACCAAGTGTTGGGTTTAAAACGGCCGCACTCTTTATTAAACCAAATTATAATTATATTAGGTGGGGGAAATCACCTAGACCAATGTGGGCCCAGTACTTGAGCTTTCCCTAACACAACAATTCAGGGGTGATTTCGATGTACTCTCAATTACCACCCCTCTGACCAACACAACATCTCCCCCTCGTCGTGGCACTTGCCACGTGCAAAGGGGACCAAATTCCTTCCAGATTTGAGTAAGGAGAAGGGGGCCTGCAGGCATTGGACTATACCTGTCCCTACTTCCCTCGCTGCCCCCCCTCCCAGGGATTCCACCCCACCTGTTGCCATATTCCTGCTATTCTGGTAGGTGTGGCCTCCCCATCTCTTAAGGAGATGACTCATGGTTTGTCAAATTCTTTTCTATGCTTTAACCATCAGTGCTGGACCCCTGCCACTAAGGGATCGCCGGGGCTACCCGGATGAGCCCAACCCCCACCTCCCTAAAACCTCTCTAACCTCTCTCTAAAAACTCTCTAAAACACAAGTTAACTTTTCTTTCAAGGCCCCCAGGTAGCACTCGTTCCCTTCAGCCAACAGGTTCACGCTGTCTTGGCAGTACAGTTTGGGCCTTTTATGTGACAGGGCATGGCTGAAGATCCGCTCTCCCCCCAAATTTATTAGCCACCAGCCCATGTCCTTATTGATATTCTTCCGGATCTTATCTATCTTCCTAGGGTGGAACCCCTTTCCCCATGAGATTCGCTCTACCAGGTCTGTCCATACAATGAGGGTGGATGGGAAAAGCCTTTTTACCTCCCAGATATCCCTTTTGATGATCCTTATAAGGTGTATGTGCTTCATTTGGGGTATGTCATTCTTGCCCAAATGGAGGATGATGAAATCTGGCAGGTGCCCCCTGCAAGGTCTAAGAAGTGTTGGGAAGAGGTGGTGCCATCTCATGCCGCCCCGGCCCATCCAGCATATCTCTGTGCATGCCTACAGGCCCAGCTGTGTTCCTAATCTCGTCTGACCGGCCGCTTTGCCCGCCCAGTGCAGAAGGCTGTGACTGACAATCCAAATTTGCTTCCAGTGTGGGGGGTTACACCTGGGAAACGAGAAGAAAAATTCAGGGCTGGCCATGGAGGGGGGGTCGCCAGATGTAAGACCGGAAAGCGCCTGACCTCCAATGACCTACTGTTTGTATATCGTGCTCTGACAATCCAGCCGTTGCCACAAAATTGGCTGCCCCTAATTGGAACTAATGGGCTCCATAATCAGCCACCGGCAAACCCAAGCACGCCACAGCGGCCTGAAGGACAGATGTAAACTGGCACCTGGTCAGCAGTTCCCCCCCACCCCCCGCCCCTGACATGCCTAAAAAGGGGGCCGGGTATCTGAGAACATATGACAAGGTATGCCTCAACTGCTTGGATGGGGCAGAGGTCTGGTCTCCTGGCCCTGTTCAGTCTAACCACTTGTCCTCTACCTTTTTGATTGGTTTTGGAGCAGTGGATCAGCAGTGACATCTTCACTTGCCCATTGTGTACATCATCGATTTTAAGCACCCTATCTGTAGTGTCCCTGGCTGCCTCGGCCACGAAGAATGCTACCTTAAATACTGTTCTAAACAAAGAAACTTTGTAACTGTCAAAACAAACTTGAGGGAGGGCGCCACAGAGATCCAGCAGCAGAGCGGGGGTAATGGGTGTCCTTTGGTCAGGAGTATGGCCCTGCTCCCTGGCCCAGCTCTCTAAGAGGCATCTGGTGAAGAAACCCCTGTCAGGGGTGGGTGCCCAGCTTAGGTTGCTCATGAACCCCAACACCGCCAATTTACCAGCTATGGTGACTGGTGCTGCCCCTCCCCACCTCAGGTGGAGGGCGAATTGGAGCATTTGGGGCTCAGGGATCGGGAAACCTAGTTCCCACCCTTGCATTAGCCGAAATTGCTGGAATTGACGCAACGCCCAGTCATAGGCCACCCTTGTTCGTGGGACCAGCGATCCCTGCATGGCGGAGTAGAGTTCTAGGACCCAAGGCTCCACACCAGTGGTGGCAGCGGTTCTGGATTCGCCCTGGCTTGAGGCACCAGCAAGCGGAAATGCTCCATCTGGAGGCAAGAGAGGGCATCAGCAACACCATTGTCAACACCGGGCACGTGCCTGGCTTGGAAGAGTATATTAAAGCTTAGATAGGTGAGTACAAATGCCCTAACTAGCTTCATCACTCGCGGGGAGCAGGAGGACTGAGTGTTTAAGATGTGCACGACAGCCAGGTTATCGCACCAAAAACTAACCTTGTGGTTCACTAAGTCCTGCAGCCATAGGTGCACTGCGAGTACGATGGGGAAAGGTTTGAGGAAAGTAAGGTCCTTGGTGACCCCTGTCTTGCTCCATTCAGTTTGCCAGGGGGCCGCTGCCTACCTGTTCCTGAAAAACACCCCAAACCCAGAACCACCGGCAGCATCGGACTGCACCTGCAACTCAGCCTCTAACAACAGCTCTTCCTGCCAGAAGCTGATTCTGACTAGGAATGCCGCCCAAGTTCCCAAGTCCTCTATCATTTCTTTAGTGAGCCTGATATGGTAGTGGGGGTGGGGGGGTGTTTGCGCACCAACTTGGCATAGAGGCAGAACAAAAGACCCGCCCCAGTGCCACCACCCTGCAAGCAAAATTAAGGCTGCCAATCAGTGATTTGGAGGTGGCGGGCCGTTACCCTGGTCGCTCTTAGGCACTCGTCCACCTTGCATCGGAGGGATATCAGCTTGTCCTGGGGCAGGCGGGACACAGATGCTACCGTGTCAAGTTCTGTCCCCAGATAGGTCAGCCTTGTGGATGTCCCCTCTGTCTTCTCCGGTGCCAAGGGGATTCCCAGTTCGTCTGCCACCCACTGGAAGGACCGCATCAGTTCCAGGCACTCGCTAGTTCCGGCCCGTCCTATGAAGAGAAAGTCATCCAGATATTTTGTGACTTCCCCAGCCTCAGCCCGCTGCCACACAATCCACTCGATGAGGGTGCTGAACCGCTCGAACACTGAGCAAGAGATGGAGCACCCCATCGGCATGGCCTTGTCGTAATAGTACCACCCACTAAAATGGAAGCCCAGCAGGGGGAAACTATCCGGGTGTACTGGGAAAAGGCGAAAGGCTGATTTGATGTCACACTTAGCCAAGATGGTGCCCTGTCCACATTGCCAGACCAGCGCGAGTGCAGAGTCGGATGACATGTATTGAACCATCACCAGTTCCCTTGGAATAGCGTCGTTCACTGAGACAGGTGGTGAATCAAACGGAATTCACTAGGGGCCTTTTTTGGTACCATCCACAACTGTGATATGGCCATATTGGAGAAGGGGGGGGCAGGGCGGGAAGGGGCCAGCCACCCTATCCTCAGCTCGTTCCTTATCAATTTTTTTCTGGACAACGGTTTCCAACCCCACCACTGACTTTAAATTGGGGGCTACCCTCCGCTGCTGAACATGACCTGCCGAAATCCTGAAACTTTGCCTAAAACCCTCGATAACATAACCAACCTCTTCCTGGTCAGGGAACCCTAAGAGGGCCAACTCGAGTAGGTCCATCCTAACTGGGGTGGGGGCCCTTGCCTGGACCTCCGGCATTACCCCCGCCTGGGCCTCCCTTTCCTGCCACCTGGGGATGGGTTTTCCTTTTGTCCATGGTCATGTATGGGGGCACGCTGAGGCCAGATGGTACCCAGTGCAGTTCAGGCAGGTGCAGTGAAATCTGCAGACCGCCCAAGAGCACCTGCTGGACCGGCTATATTCCCAGCACTGGCTGGTGGTGTTAGCCACCGCCTTTTTTTCCTCCTCACGAAAGGACTCACCCGCAGAGGTGGCACCACCCTTCGCCAACAAATGGCCACTATCTGAACGAGGAGCACTGCCCAAACCACTCATGCAGTTGAGCCACAAGTCATTCACATGCAAGTCCCAATGAAGGCCGGGGGTGTAGGCAGCACGGTGCCTGAATGCCTCATTGTACCTGAGCCAGGTCCTGGAAGGACCTGCCTCGTATGCCCATTGTACTATGTCGGCATACTTGAGAAGATCGGCAGTCCAGCATGGGAATGCCTGTATCATTATCCTGTGGTAAATGGAAAAAGCCGCGGTCCAATTGGACCAGTTCCTCTCGGCCTTAGGGCGCTTGAATCATCCCTTTTCCTTTTTGTCATTGTGTTCAGTAGGATCCACTATGGGATCACTAAACAGGAGGGCAAATATGTCTATGTATATTCTCTTCTCCAGATCCGTTCCCATGTAACTGGAAGGAGGTGGTCGCCTATCAGCACGGAGACCTCGGTGTACCCCCCACCCGTGGGAGGGCGCTGCCTGGCAGACTCCCCTGAGTGGGGTGCCATTCCTGGAAGCATGCACATCTGCCTGGACGGGGCCGGAGTTGAGGCCCAAACTTGGAGAGTTTGTCCCCCCAGAGTGGAGAGACCCCCTGCTGGTTCCCAGGGTGAAGTCCCTGCTGAGGGTAGATTCCACTGCCCGCCTGAGGAGTGGGCAGCAAACTCACTGGCACCCATGCCCCATTCCAGCACAGCAACTGGGTCCGCCCCACCTCCCCAGGGATGGCAGTCATTCTGCTGGGAACTCCTGGGGCCGAGAACATTGATGACAATACCAGGGCCAACACCCCAGTGCCCGTGTCCCCCCCCCAACAGTGAGTGGGCCCCTGCCTCACCTGGGTTAAGTTGCCCGCTCGGGTGAGGAGGCTCCTGGTGGGCCGGTGGTTGTTCGGTGTGCTGCTGTACCATGGATTGAATGGCTCATTCGACCGCCTCGACCCTCTGGCGTAGATTATCCCTTTCCTGTCCTTGTGGCTCTGGGTGATTGCCCGTTTCGGTGGCTTGCGGGACCATGTCCCTGTAAAAAGGAGATGGGGCTCCACAGCCCTGCCCCCGGGATGGGGGGCGTGTCTGCTGCCCCCCAGCGAGGGAGGCGTACAGGTCGGGCCCACCTTGGAGGCCCATGTTAGCAGGCCATCCAGTCCCCTGTGTTGCTGCCCACCCCTCATCTCCTTGCCCCCAGAGGCCCCCGGGGCCCATGGTGGGGGGGAATAGCTGTAGGCATCTACAGCTCACAGTGATTGTTCTGCTGCACCTGGGTGCCCCTCCCCAGAACCCTCCTGGACGGGCCTGCAGGCTGGTTGTCCTAGAATCGGGCGGCGGGGGGAAATGATCCTGCCACCCCGCCTTGGACCAGTCTGAGTCAGGCCCTCTCCCTCGCCTGGAGGGTTGACCGCACGGCTGGGGGAAGGAGGGTCTGTTGAGGCAGGGGGCTGGGCCAAGGTCCGGGCCCCAGACAAGCCCGTTCCCAGAACCACAAACTCCCACAGCAGGGCCTCGCAGCCTGCCAGCCTTTCTTGAAGGGTGGCATCTACCCCCCCCCCCCACTGGACAGACCTGGGGGCTCCAGGCCCCGAGAGTCCTGTTCCCCCTGGGGGAGGGCCACCTCCACTCCCACTGTCACCAGGGGGCCCTCCGGCTCCGCTGCCAATGCGTGGGTCCCCTTCTTCTTCTGGCCCCTTCTTCTTCTGGATGGGGCTCAGTTCCAATTGCTATTTGATATACTTTGCACATCTTTATTGCGGTGTGGAATCATGGGCCATACCGGCAAAAAGTTGGAGAATCAATGTATTAAACTGCTAGGATGCAATTCTCACCCATTAAAATCAATGGGAGTTTTGCCACTGACTTCACTGGGTTCCGTGTTGCAGCCTTAGATTTGAATCCTGTCCTTAGATCTGAACCCTCTTCTGTTTTGGTAGCTATCCCACGATTATGGAACTCCTTTCCCTTTCCTCTGGAGGTTCGTTTAAGCCTGCACTTACTCATAAAAAGAACAACCTTTTTGTTTGGGCCAGACATTTGGGAGCAGGGGTAAGGGTTCAGGAACATCTGCAGCCAACTGATGGTGCAGGCTCCTTCCAGGGCCTCCTCCCCCATGATCAGCTGTTGGGCGGTGGGGAGGAGCACATGGTCTCCTCAGTCCCCTCCAACATCTGCCTCGCACCAGCAGGACTAATCCTACGGCACAGCAGGAGTCCAGGCATCCAGTTCCATGTGGTCAGCTTCTCAGCCCACCCCAGGGCGTGGAGGGACTGATGATGGCCACAGAGGAACCGGACTGTCTGCTCTGCTCTCTGCGCTGGCCCCAAAACATGGCTGCTGTGATTGCCCGCCCTGGTACTCGCGTGGGATTGGGCTCTCCTGGCCTGGGTGGCTTCACCCATTGAGCATCCCCAGTCTCCGATATAGTCACTGTAGTGCTGGAACACATTGGGTGCTTTTATTATGTGCTTAATAATAATAATAATACAAATAAAAAATAAATGTTAGAGTTATTAGTACCATCCATTAAATAGTTTCAGCCTGCAGTAAATGTGTATTTTAATAGGCAACAGCATCTTACTGGAGTGTGTATTTGGACGCCTTCAATATTAGCTTTTTACTTGATTGCCATTCTTAAATAATTTTGAGTTGCATTCTTTAATAAGACTGGCTAGAGAATTCATGTGCTGATGTTGTACTTGCTCACTGTTTCAGTAATCGTTCACTGTGCCTTTTAAAAAAGGAAGCTCCACCACATTTAAAATCCTACCCTTGAAAAATGCACATAGCATGGTATGAAATCCTCTTGTAACAACCCTATTGTTACAACTCTAGGGTAAAAAATATACTCAAATTATTGGTGTTTCCATTGGTGGTTTTTATTGCTTGGTACCTAATCCTGCAAAGTTGTGTGCCTGGTTGTTGTTCACTTTCACTGATTTCTGTAGTACAACCAAACTTTTCTTAAAGGGGAACACTTGATCTCTACAGCTACAAGGCTCACCCCTTCCCACACAGGCACAAGAACACTCCTGCTCTGCTCCACCCCCTCCCTTTCAGGCACTGCTAGTGCTTGCCATGCTCTGGTTCTGCTGTGAGGAACAGCAGTAGCAGCCACAGAAACACAGGGTGTTTTTAGACTAGCGCCTCCCCACCCATGACCCACCCATCATGCATGCTGCAGAGCTGCATAGGTTGTCAATGCAGCCCTGCAACATGAATGATGGGTGGGGAGGCGCTTATCTAAAAACACCCATAGAAAAGGGTCCCCCAGAGCCAGAATTCCCCCATTGCTCTTCCCTGACTCAAGGACAGGGCTTAATTTGTGCCCGGACTTGCCAGGGCTCACTTTTGGTGCCAGGGTTCAGCCCAGGCAGCTTCTCCAGCATCTGCCATTGGACTTCATCCACAGATGTTCAGAGTCTGATGGGACTGGGGCTGCTGCTATTAATCAGCTGGTCAGTTCCAGTCATGCCACTAAATATAATAAATCTTTATTTGCGTAGCCAAAGGCTATTACAAGTCACAACCAATACAAAAAATAAAATAAACAGGGTCAAACTCCCGTACATAATACAACGGCAACCGAATTTCTGAGATTCAGACAATTTTAGTACTAGGCAAGTGATTTTGAAACAGTCCCAAGCCACCAAGCCTAGTCCCTGTTTGAACCGGGATGTGCATTTATTTCTCAGTAACTAACTACAGAATGAGGACAGAAGGGGGGAGCGGCTCACGCTCATATACGAGCAACCTCCAGAGGGATAAAGGGCCCTTTAGATAGGCACATCTTAATCTGCTACCACTACAGGAAGACAATCTGCGCTTGCCACCCTAGGGGAAAATAATGCACTGCATCAGTTCGGCCCTACCACTCAAGACCTTGACTGCAGTCCACACTCTTATATCCCCTGGACCCCTGGGCCCTCGGAAGGGCGGTTAACCGCCATACCTCTCCCCTCCCCTCTGGGCCCAGGGAGTGTCCCGGGGTTTGGCCTAGGTATTTCCCTGCAATGCCCTCTGCCTAAGCAATATAGTCCTCCTTGCAAAGACAGCCATCTTCCTCGTAAGATCGGAGTCAGCGGGATTAAAAAGCCTCCGTAACAAATTAAATTCTGGGTGCATCTGCGCCTGGTGCAGTGAGCTCCCCAAATATTTATATCTGAGGACTTCCAGGGCTGGGCAGTGCAACAAAATGTGAGACATGGAGTCCGGGGTCTTCTCATCACAGAGGGTGCAAGTTCTCTGAGCATAGGGCATGCCCCTGAAACAACCTTCCAGGTAGGCCGATGGGAAGGAGTTACATCTTAAGCACATGAAAGCCACTCTCATCGGATGGTCAATCCAAGTGAATAGGTAAGACTGGCCTGACTTGTGACTGGTGATCCTTGTAGGGTATGTAATCAGGGGCCACCCTCTGTGATTCCATAAGTGCCTTTTCCAGCTGCAGGGACTGGTCTCGGAGCATCTTCCGGACCAAAGCCCTGAAAGGTTTGACCCCCACTCTCCTCAGCACCTTTCTTGAGAAACCCAGTTTGTAAATCACATCCTCTGCTGCCCCTAGCCAGGCATCTAACAATCCGGCCCTCCATCTCAGGGACCACAGTGGGTTATGGGCTGCCAGCGGGGAAACCACTTTCGTCCAATAATTCGCATGGGACTGTGTAAGGATCATTCTCATTGAGGGCATACAGGATTCCGCTCTCAGAAGGACCTGTGGGGTACCTCTTGGGAGACCCAGTACTGAGGCCAGAAAACTGTTTTGAATAGATTCAAGCTTGTCTAAAAAGTAAAGGCTCCATATAGGGGCAGCATATAATGCCTGATTCAGGACTTTAGCCCTGAACAGCCTCAATGCTGGTTTTATCAGCCTCCTCCCCTGACCAAAATAAAACCCAGTTATAGCCACAGCTGTTTTCCTAGCTTGCAATTTAACCCCCTCCACGTGGGTATTCCACGTGCAATCTTATCATTAGATAGAGTAATCTCGGGTCAATAGAGGAGGCCCTCAACTTGGTCCACAGATGCTCTCTAGCCACTAAATGGCTGATGGGTGCCAGAACCAGTTCTCTCCCCATCAACATGCAGAAGCACCAGCCTCTGTCCCTTGACAGGTCTGAGGAGATTGCTATAGGTGGGCATGGAGCTTAATCTGGCCCTGAGCAAGAGCTCATAAAGTAGAGGTGGGAACAGGGGCTGGTGGACTGATAGGGCCTAGCAGCCCTCTGGAGTGAAGGGATAGGTCTTCTGGGTCAACTGAAACTCCAACACTTAAAAAAAAATATTTTTTTTTAAAATAAAAAAATTAAGCTCTGCTCAAGACCTTCCCTCTTTCACATTATTTGCTGCTACTCCTGTCATCATTTCTTCTCCCTCTCATCACTGGTGCCAGGTGCTGCCTTGTACCCCTGTATCATCTGTCAGGTAGTAGAAGACATCTCTTGTAGATGAGGGAGAACAAGGCCATAGTGCTGCCTTCTAACTGCCAGGGGATGAGAGTTTTGGGTGGACAGAATGCAGTGCCTGACAGTACTAGGGAGATAAAGAGCAGCAGTTTCTGATTTGGGATGGTGTGTGTCCATAGCCACATGGGGGAGAGGGAAGGCTCCAGATTGTGCCCCTGTCATGCTTATGTGAATTAAGTTAATAATGTGAGCAAGCATTTGCATGAGCAAAGCTTAATCAAATAAAAATCCATTAAAAAAGCAACAATCCAGTATCTTTAAGCCTGTGGTATAAATGTAGCAATAAGTAATAGATGCAAAAGCACTCCCTAAATTGGTTGAGTCCTTTTCTTTTTAAATTGGTTATTGAAATGTGTAGTTCACATGGGAGATGTCCAAGAGACGACTAAAATGGCCTCCTGATGCAGCAGCCAGGGCGTATTTGCAAATCTGAAGTCTTTCACTGCTATAGACCAGTGCCTTAAATTACCACGGCAATCTTGATCAGCATTCATGTTGATTCCTCTGTTCAAATTAATATCTGCTGAATGAGCCGTGCTTTGTAGAAGTTAAGCTTTGTGTCTTGTTCATTTTTTGCCAGAGTGTCTGGTGCTGTCTCAGGAATTTTCCAGTCACAAGAGGGGCTTTGTAGAGGGTGCAAGGATAAAAAGTCTTCACTGCTGTATATGAATTATCAGCCTCCATACAAAGAAACAACCATGGACTTTGAACTCTGTGAAAGGACAAAAGTAGGGTTCTAACTTAAACTGTGAACGAATGTACAGGACTTCTTATGTTTTCTGTGTTTGTTAAGTGTTTATTTTGCATCACCTTTAAAAAAAAAAAAAAAAAAGCCTGTTGAAGATTTTTGATTGAAATTGATTAAAGCAGGTATTGCTGCAATCATTCATTTCACTTCGCTCTGTAACAAGGAGAAATGTTTTATGTTGGAATGTTAATGTTTGCTGTTCACCAGATAATATGACTAACGCCACAATTTTTTTCCCCATTTTGTTTTTGATGAAGTTGACTTTCTAAATGCTACATTCAAAGCATATAGCAACACTATTAATTTATTATTATGATTATTATGATTATTAATAATAATAATAATAATAATAATAATAATAATAATATAATATCATATGCTTAAAATGTTCACATTCCCTCAGCTCATTTCTGGAAACATGTTTTCAATTCCGGAAACATGTTCTTAACTTCACACATTTTTTAGTAGCCCTTTCTTTGTTGTTGCATGGTATTTGTACTTTAATATAGTACAGAAGGAGCCCCCTTCTGTTTGGTTCCATAAAATCACACAGCAAGAGAGAGCCTCAATAAACTTAAACTTGGAGGTGGAGCAGGGTAACCCAACATAGACAGATAAGACTGATGGGGCTGGGAATAGAATTTGTGCCTCCAACATTCCCTGTCCTATTGTCAGACCATGTGGCCTGCGAGCTGCTTGCAATCTCCAGAGCGGCATACACAAAAATATGGTGGTGGTGTTGCCCCCCACCAGCCCCCACAAAGGACACAGAGACATTTATGTATTGGCAAAAAATTGGTAGCAACCCTTTATTAACAACCAAGCCATTATCATTTAACAGCAACAAATACAAAATAAAGGTACAGTGCATAACAAAGTAAGCTCATTTGGGGATTGACAACTCATTCCCCTCCCAGCCCAGCAGAGGCCAGAATGACTCTGGCCTCCACCCGCAATTTTCACAAAAGTGAAAATTTGGAGGATGAAAGCACATGCACATTGCACAGTCGCACAGCTGAGGCAAGGAGTGAATGTGCCCCCTCCCTCCAGAGTCTCATGACCCAAGGCAGCATCAGCCCTGTGTGCAACCCCCAACCTCACCAAAATGTGGTGATGTTCAGTTTGACTGACTGGACTTGATGAAATTAACCTCCGAGCACTGTACCCCATCGCCACAGGGAATAGGGCTGGGCAAACAGAATGTGGTTCGGATGTTTGGTCACTCGATTCGAAACCCGAGTTCAGGTTTGATGGTTCAGTTCAGCCAAGTTTGGTTTGGCCAAACTTGGTCAAACATTCAAAAATAGCAAAACCGAAACTGAAATGAAATCGAAACCGAAACCTAATTTTTGGCCCTGGAAAGACATTTTTCCTGCCCTCTAACTCATCTGAACTCATCCGAACACGAACAAACTGTTCAGTTGTTCGAGAGTTTGGTTCGGACATTTGGTTCGGACGTCCGAACAGACCAAGTTCGGTCTGAACATCCGAACCGGGTTCGCCCATCCCTAACAGGGAATGGGCTAAGCCTAATGACCCCCCCCACCCCTCAGCTGATATCGAACCATGCTCGAAGCCCAGAAACAATCCCATCCAAGTATATGGTGTTCCCCTGCCAGGACAAGTGCACCCCATCCTTCCTAAACAGTGAGCGATCCTGGAAGCTTATTCTAGGGAGATTGATGACATCACCACCCATTGCTTTGATCCACCTCCCCATTGAGTTGTTGACCTTCTTACACGCCCTATCTATCTTATTAGGAAAATGCATCCCAGCCCACAAGATCGTAGGCAGCATATTGTTTACCCAAAGAAAACGCAAACCCGTGACTTGTTTCCATATCTCCCGTAGATCAGCTACTACTGATGAAAGAAATTCCACACCAGATGTTTGGGCCAGGTCATTTCCCCCCAAATGGAGGACCACGACATCTGGCAATGGCTCGTACTGTTTAGGTCTGATCCATGGCAGGAACTAGCTCCATTTCATGCCCCGAAACCCAAACCATGTAATGTCCATCCACTGATCCAGCCCCAAATTAGGAGCACGATGCTGCTGGCATGCTTGGAAGTGACCCAAAAAAATGAGACTATGCCCGACTATCCAAACCTGCTTATGCCACAGACAGAGAATGCTACCTATTAAAAACACAAAACAACAACATGGTTAAACACTGAAAACAGATCTTTGAACAGATGATGAAGTATACACCCTAAATCAAATAACCAGATGGTCTGACATAACGTCTATAAGTTTGAGATTATTATTATTATTATTATTATTATTATTTTTAACCAACGTTTATATAGCGCCAGCAGTGTACCTGGCACTTTACAAAGTAATAGAATAGACACTTTACAAAGTAATAAAATGACCCATGGCCTGAATGACAGAACCCGCAAAACAAGATATAGCACCGGTTGTCACCGCCCCAATCCTAAAGGAGTGGGCCCCATAGTCACGGGGACATAATCCTACCATTGACAACAGCTTCTTAAAAATGGCCACAAACTGGAATCTGGTAAGCGGGGATCTGTTGGAGTGCACAAACAAAGGAATAGGCCTGACAGGGTGAACCCCCATAAAACTCCACACCACATGTAGAGGACACAATGCCAGCTCCTCAGTGGAGTGCAAACAGATGGTCCTGCCAACGCCCCGCTGGTCCATCTTTGGATGTTTCAACAAAATAAAAACCTTACCCTGCTCGATCCACACATCGGATGCCCTTACTACATGCCTGAACACACCCCGTTTGGAAGCCGCAACCAGCTCTCCAACTTTAAAGGCCCCCAAAAAGGCCACCAAAAATGCAGCGTGAAACAGCAGGCTTTCACTGCTTTAATAACTAACTAAATGTAAAGATGACACCAGCTGAAAAAGCACTCAAATAGATAAAGGGTGGTGTGTATCCAGCCTCCGACCGCCCTCCCTAGCCCAACCCTCTAACACCTTCTGTATATGTAACCCAACACACGGGTCCCTAAACCACTGCAGCTTAGTATGAAATGACACTGCCACCAGCCTACCCACTATAGTTCTAGCCCACAAATCCCCACAGTGAAGAAACACAGCATATCGCAACACCTACTCTTTCGAAGGGGGAGAAGAACAATCCACCCCCAGGCCTTTCTCGAATTTGTTGAACTTCGCAAACCCCGTGTCATAACAAGCCTGTGTGGAAAGGGCAAGAGAACTCCTCAATGCACTATCAATTACTTTATACCAAGATACCTCAGATGCTCCGGAATCTGAATCAGGATCATGTCTGCCTCCGGCATCAACTGTCTGAACCAGGCAGTCTGAAATCGAGAGAGGGCATCAGCAATGAAATTGTCCACACCTGGGATGTGTTTGGCTTGAAACAGGATATTGTACCGCAAGTAGCACAAAACAAGCATGCATACCAGCCTCATAACCCTTTTGGATTTAGATGATAATGAATTGACAATGTGCACCACAGCCAAATTGTCACACCAAAAACAAACACCCTTGTTCTGAAATTCCTCTTGCCAAACCGTCACCGCTACCAACAATGGGAACAATTCCAAAAACATCAGGTCTCTCAGAAAACTTGTCCCCCATGCAGCAGGCCACCTTTCCGCGCACCACGCTTGCCTATAAAACACCCCAAAACCAAAACTGCCTGCCACATCAGAATGGACGTGCAGGTACACTCTCAGCTGCAATTCAGTCTGCCAAAACAATACTCCATTAAAGTTAGAGGAATTCCAACCACATTGCCAAATCTGCTCGCATCTCATTGCTTATTCTGACCCAATGATGCTGAGCACGCACCCTGACTATAGCACTATACAATCTAGCCAAAAATGCCCTACCTGCAGCCACAACCCTGCAAGCAAAATTGAGGAAACCCAACAAGGATTGGAGTTTCCTCAACTGAATCTTTTTTCGGTGCATCACCCTTGCAACCTCATCCCTCAAAGGGGATAGCTTATGGACTGGTAGCCTAGAACATTCCTCTGCTGGATCGAATTTAATGCCCAAATAGGTTAACCGATGCACTGGACCCTCCGTTTTTTCCTCCGCAAGTGGCACCTCAAGCTCGTGAGCAATTTCTTTAAAAGATTTGAGAAGGTGCGCACAGTCCCGCGAATCCGCGCAGCCCGCGAATAAAAAACCACCCAAATAATGCGAGATATGTGCATCTCCCGACTTCCGGTGGACCACCCACTTTAGCATCCGACTAAAGGTTTCAGACGCCGCACAGGAAATGAAACATCCCATCGGCATAGCTTTGTCATAATAGCACCCATCAAACCTAAATCCTAACAGATCAAAATCCCCCGGGTGTACTGGTAGGAGCCAGAAGGCTGATTTTATATCACATTTAGCCAGCAGAGCCCCACGCCTACAGTCCTGCACCATGCGCACCGCGGAATTGAAAGAGGAATATTTGACTGAACATAGAGCAGGGTCAATAGGGATGTGCGAACAGAACCGAGTTTGGGAATTCGGTTTGGTTCGGTTCAAAAATCAGTTCGGTTCGGAAGTTCGGTTCGGTCGACTGAACTAGTCGAGTTCGGTCAAATTCTGAACTTCCGAACTGAGTTCATACATTCAAAACTGGTGTTTTAAGCTGTTTTTGGCCTTCCGAACTGGTTCGGATTTGACTGAACAGTTCGGTTGAATTCGGGTTCGGTCAACTGAAGTAGTCAAGTTCGGTCCGAACTCCAAACTTCCAAACTGCGTTCTCACATCCCTAAAGGTCAATGGCATCGTTCACTGATACCCCCTTTGGGTAAGACAAATGATGAATTAACTGGTACTCACCCGGTTCTTTCTTTGGTACAATGCCCAAAGGAGAGACCCTAAAGTTCTCCAATGGAGGATCAGGGAAAGGGCCAGCGACCCTGCCCTCCTTCACCTCCCTCACAATTTTGCCATGCGCCACACTTTCCAAACCCTTAAGTGACAATAAATTTGGTGAAAACCCCACAACATGAACTCCCCAAAAAGGAATATGAAACCTCTCCCCAAATCCTGACAACAAATACATTGCCTCCTCAGGGTTAGGGTAATCCACTAACCACTCCTGGAGAACCTTAAACCTAACTGGAGTTGGGGCCCTTATTCTGTGAGATCCCCGCCCCAGATGGACCTCTACCCTGGGGGCGCCGCCACACCTCCCTCTGGGTTTACCTGCTTGGCTCTGGGGCAGTATAGAACTGAATGACGCCCAAGACATGAGGTACATTTGTGCTGAAACTTGCAGGGCTGACGAAAACACTTGCCCCGTTCATTAAAATCCCAGCAAGCTAAACTCCCTGCCCCAGACTTCCCTCCTTCAGCCCGCTCTGTTTCCACTCTATCACATTCCCCTTTTGTCAGGACATGCAGACTGTCTGCCTAAGCCACAGTCCCAGATTGGAACATACATTCCAACCATAACTCCCCAATAAGAAGATCCCATCTCATGCTGGGGTTCATAGAGGCCCCACATCCAAAATGTCTCGTTGTAACGAAGACACCCAGAGCCCTGAAAAGTCTTAAAAGCCCTATGAATGATATCGAAATACTTCAGAATTGCTGAAGCCCTCCATGCCTGAGCTTGAATCACCACACCCATATAAATGGTATAGACAGGGACTGAGTTGCTCCAGTTACAATCCACCTTGGACTTCTTTATTTTTTCCTTCTCCCTCTTGTTGGTCTTATCATTAGGATCAGGGATAGGCTTCTTGAACAGGAGAGAATGAATGAATATAATCTTTATTTGCCGTGACACTAAGTCATTGGCGATATAACAATATATACAATAAATACACAACACACCAAGTTCAACTCCCCAAAATAAAATAAAAAGATTATTATATACACATCTCACGAAACAAGTTTTTAAACCCAACCTTGCCCCATGGACACATCTTAAAAAACAACTCTACCAATCTGGCCCAACTTTAACCCACACAATAAACAATGATCCTGATAAGCAAAGAGTCAACCCTGATCCCTTAAACCTTCTCTAGTGCCCTGTACATCTCAGGAGCATGACTAGATTACCGAAAACTGCCACAGACAACGTTAAATCAGAAGCTGACTTCTGAGTAGAGCTCGAGCCGATGGAGTATTATCACCTTGGCAGAAACAGCTGAAGATTATACTTGGAAGATTAGGTTTTTCCTTGGTTCACCTTGGGTCATCTAATACCTTGGGGATTAAACAAGCCATGGTTTTGGTGAAGCGGAGGCTTCTCGACCATCAACTCCAAGTTGATATGGACATGCTTCAGCGCCAGTGGGTTAACCCTCTTTACAAGCCGCCTACCGGACCACTTTCTGACTCAAATTACTTAATAGCCTGGGCCAGCTTCCCATTGAGGCGAGCATTTGCCTGCCTTCGATGTGGAGTATTCTCGTCAGCTGTATTGAAGGGTCGCTACTTGGGTGTACCTTGGCAGGAAAGGAGATGTCAATCCTGTTCTTTACAGGAATTAGATACCAACAATCATATTTTGTTTGTTTGCCCTAAATTTAGGGCACTTAAAGGCAAACTTCTTTTGGCCCTTGGGGAAGCTCAGGCGAAGTTTCCTTTTTTTGAACGTTATAATCTTTGCCTGGATTACAGAGCTTCTGAATTAACAGGAGAGAGAAAATGTCTACATACTCTCCCTTCCAAATCCTCTCCCTGGTACTAATCAGGAGGTGCTCCCCCAACGGGACGGACACTTCCGCATACAGGATGATAGACCTCATGAACTGCTAAGGGTGCCCAACTGCCAGCAAAGACACCTGCTGACACCCCCCCATGGGGGGGGATTCCCCTGCTGGCTCACCCCCTGCCACACCCCAGTACAATTTACCAACAGGCCAGTGAAGGGGGGGGGGGAGCCAGGGACCACTGCAAGGACCGAGTCATCGACCTGCCCAACTTCCAGCCTGCACCATTCCACTAGAACCCTTGCTCACTCGGAGCACCTAGCTCTTGCTGGGCAGCGGGCAGAACTCCCACAACTACTGGAGTCCTGGGGGTTTCCACTCCCCCCCAACGTGGGTACCCCTGACTCACTCCCTGACTCACCTGACAGAACACCACGCTGACTCCTGGCCATCTCAGATGAAAATCCTCTTCCCCCTTGGTCCAGTTCTGACGCTTCCTTCTCCCTTTCCAGGCCCTCAAGCCTGCCAGCCAATGCCCATATCCTGGCCACCCACTCCTCATCTTCTCCTGCCAACCTAGGGCAACAAACAACAGGCTGCCTCCCTGGAGGGCCTCCCTCAGCTGAAGGGGAAGGAGCCCGAGACCCTGCACCCCCAGTAGCTGTTGCAACAGGCAGGCTCCACCTGTCCCGCAAGGTCGCAATGCAGGCCTCTAGCTCTCTTACCTTCTGCCTCCATGAAGCCTGAGGCCAGTCCCAAGGCCTGGCAGCGGGGGTAGCCCAATCTCCCACACTACCATGCAAAGCCCCCCGGGAACTACTGCTCCCCCCTTGATCCACCCCAAGGAGGAGAGGGCACCCCTACCCCCTGACCTCTGGGGAAACCCCACTCACATATCCCCATTCTGCCCTGCCGGGCCCACGCTGCAGCCAAGAAGCAGTCGAGACACCCCCCCGCCACGGGGGTGCGCGACATCCACCTGGGAAGGCGCACCCAGCACCGGGGGGAAAGTCTCCTGTGGCCTGTCCACATTGCGAACCTACCCCCGCAAATGCTTCCCCGCCCTCTCTGGGGGCCCCTGTCTCCTGGGCCGCTCCTTTGGCGGCATGCCTAGCTTTTTTTTTTTTTTAATTGATCAGCACCGCGCCGTCCCGCGAAGATCCTTGCTCCAATGCACCTCGCCAGCTCCAAACTCTGCCTGCTCTGCCTTTGCCGCCCGACAGGAACTGACCTTCTTCTTCACCTCAGGTCCTTCCCACGCTCAGCCTCGTCTGAGGCTGAGTGCGAGCCTTTAAAACAGGCACTTGCCTGCTGTCTCATGAGAGGTCCCCCTTGCGAGAAGCATGCAAACGGCACTCACTTCATCCTTGGCCTCTCCGTCCCACAAGTGGGGACTCATCCCCCTGCATCCTTCCCGGGGGCATTCCTAGTGGGGGCAATGCCTGCCTGGGCCGAAAGCCCGACCGCCATTTTGAAGGTTAGGTCAGGCTTTATATTTAAGAGTAGAGTACCTCTTAAGTACTCCCTTGATTCCTCAATCCCCTCTTCTTTCCCTTCAGTTTGGTATTTTACTGCACCCTTTCTTTTGGTTGCTTCCATTTCTTGGATTTCTTCATTTTCTTTTTAAATCTTCCAATTTGTTTTTTCCCTTTTTCTCTTTTTTCAAGATATTTTTGTTTTTGAATTTGGCCGTTCTCCTACCTTTTCCCACCAATATTATTGTCTCCTCCATATCTCCTCTTCGCTAATTTATCTGGGCTCTCCCCTCCATTTGCTCCTCTGCACACACTTTAGTCCTATCTTTCCCCTCATTTTGGTACTCTTGGGGTAATGTAGGTCCTGCTCATACTAAAAACATAGTGACAAAGCATATTTGCAGCAGGTAGTTCATTTCAGAGGAGGATGAACTAACAGTCTTGTAAGTACTTATGCATGAAGCAGTTGTATAAAATGACTGCACTGAATCTGCTTATTTATACCATCCTGTTTTGCATGCATTTACATTTGATTTTGTCACCATGTCATTCTGTTGTCTCCCATTATGTTTCACTAAATGCTTAACAAATTTGCATTGTAAAACTACCATGTCACAATTATGGTGCATGGTGTGTGGTCCTAGAGCACAGTTAAAAGCTAAACACAGGAAACAGAAAAGTCTCTTTAAGGGTGTTTTAAAATGGTGGAGGGTTTATGATTGATGCAGGGGTGGGTGCATGGGTGAGTGTGTAAGGGAGGGCTTCAAATGAGCAGCCCCACACACAGCCGCCCCGTCCCCACACCACTTACCCCATCCCCGCATGGGGCACTCTGGCTTTTCCTGGAGGGCCCCCATGCACCTGTATTCAAACGAGACCTCCGCCATGTGGACGATGAGTGTCCATGTGTGGGGGTGTCTCATTTAAAAACACCCTAAGTGGCATTCATATTCTAAATGAAGATTAGCCTAAAGTATGCCTTATCCAATGAACATAGCTCACTAAAACCAAACAAAAGTTCTATCTGTATAGATTTCTCTTGTCCTTTTTATTAGCATTAAA
The DNA here is from genome assembly GCA_003113815.1 of Sphenodon punctatus. Lineage (NCBI taxonomy): Eukaryota > Metazoa > Chordata > Lepidosauria > Sphenodontia > Sphenodontidae > Sphenodon > Sphenodon punctatus. Next base: position 3,849,405 of record QEPC01010693.1, read on the forward strand.
CTTGCCTTGGAAGGAAAAATGCAACGAAACGTAGTCTTTTGAGATACAATACCCAAACATGTTATACTATTTGAAATCAAGAATTATTTAATTTAATTAATTAATTTATTTATTTATATTATTATTTTTAGAATGTTGCTACCCCACCCCTCCTGCCACAGGCAGCTCGGGGCGGCTTACAATTTGCAAATCATTAAAACATTAAAACAACAAACTCAAAAACAACTAAAAGGAGGAAAAAAAGAAAAATCCCTAACCAACAACCCACCCCCTAATGCCCAAAGTTACTTTATTATTGGTAGAGGAATTTTAAATGCTACTATTTTACTGTGAATAGAGTGGAAATAGAAATCTGACTGTTAAATTCAAGTTCTGTATCTGAAGAATGGAAGATAGTGAACGCAATGACATTTTAAAAAATAAAAAAAGAAATATTTTTTACTCTTTGGCCCCTTTGTAGTAAATAGATGCAGCTCTTGAGAGTAGGAAACTTTACCCACCCCTGGCATATAGTTACTTCACATCATTCTGAGATTCCTGTGTGATGTAGCCATAACAAGTTAAGGTCTACAAGATCTAATTTACCTTGATACTCAACTAGAACTCCAGTTCTGAGTATAAACCTTAGCTTAAAAGTTTTTGTGCTTAAATCATATACATAAGGGCCCTTCAGCATAAGTGTTGTGCATATGTAAGTGGTTAAGTATTTCCCTTTTATGTAAGGTATTTCTTTAGAGATGTCAACATTCAGCTTCACTTCACCTAGTATATACAACATAAAGTTCAACTTGGATTTTTTCCCAAAACTCGTCTGCTTCTCGATTCTTTCCTCCCCACTGTTCAGCCTACATTCTAGTTCTCTTCTCCCTGGCAACAATTAGAGGGGGCTAGGGGCTAGTCTGTAAAGCACCTTTTCAGCCTGCACAATTTTCTTTTGTAGCCTCCCTGATGAAGTAACCATTGTGCACCCGAGCTGTTCGGCTGTGGTGGACAAACAAATATTGCCTCCCATTCCTTCTGCTTTGCAGTGCAAGCCTTTGACAAGATCTGAGAGCCGCACAGACATCTGGATGCTGCCCCAGAAGCCTCGCTCTCTGAACAAGGTGTTTACCTTGGTGCAGCCACACGGCACTCTGTGGAAATGCTACTATGCCATGGGTAGCCTTAACCCACTCTGGGCAGCCGGGCCATGCGATGCAGTGCAGCGTGTGGCCAGATGTTCCCCCTCACTGAGGACATGTTGCGTAGCAATGTTACCCCAAATGAGGTAAGGCTGCTCAAGGTGGGGCCACTCGTGTGACTGGGCTGAGTCTGCCCTGCCACATGGCAAGCTCTGCTGCAGGACTTTGAACAATGGGTGCTGTTGCCCGTTGCACAGTTCCATGTCTCAGCTGGGGGCAGGATCTTGCTCAGCCAAGGGAGGGAGGCTGGATGCTCACCTGTGTAGCAAGAGCTGTGTCCCACTCCAGCCATGATGGGAGCTCCAGTAGTGGCTGGCTGCCTTGTGAGGGGAGGGGCAACCCTCTGCCCAGCTCCCCATACTTGCCCTGAGTGTGACGGAATCACTTGCCCACCACAGGGCATGTGGGGATCAGGCCCTCCATAGCCAGTGTGGTTGCACCCCTTTTCTGTTGGGGTGGACCAGCTGTCATTGTGAATCTAAAGACATGGTGAAACTTTGATGACCTTGCATACCCATGAGAGGAAGAACAGACAGATTTGGCCCTAAATGTGTTTTTATCCCTGTACTTTATTTACTTAGCAAATTCACAGAAGATGCCTTACATTAACAAATTAAGGTGTTCAAAATGTTTATCAGTTAATTCTCTTTCTTATTGAATCTAGGGCCACTTTTAGACAAGCGGGTTGCAGTCACGTGAAGCACTCACACGACTTTTGAAAATCCCGTGGGCTGGGATTAGCTGAGACGTTTTGCGCATAAAAGCCAGTCATGCGTTCTTTTAAAACTGATAGATAGATAGATAGATAAGATGCTTTATTGAGTGACCAAAAGGTCATTGCAAACACACAGCAATACCAAACCAACAAAACATACATGATCGAAATAGCCTAATCCGGCATACAATTATACATATAAAAGGGACCTACGTCCCAATAAAATTGTAAAACTATAAAACATAAAATGTAAACCAAATTATATAATATAATCAAAATTAAAACACCATATATACTGAACCACCGCAAACAACATTATAATCCCCTACTACTGTTTTATGACATAAACACAAAATAAAAAATGCGACACCCTCCATGTAGTCTCCTTACGGTTGTCACATAAATAGTGAATCATCCAAAATTCACGAGATCTGCCCGGGAACCCACTAATGAGGGGAAACAATAACCTCTGCCGTAAGTCAGCATATAAAGGGCAGTCAAAAAAGATATGGATTAGAGACTCAAGCTGCTTCAGGGGGCATCGGCAGTAACGCTCTGCAAGTGAAACCCCTTGATATCTCCCCGTAATAAGGGAGGAAGGAAAATAATTCACCTGGGCCAGGAAAAAGAGCCTTCTCTTTAATGTAGGAAGCCCATAATCCAAATACTTCCTCGGCTGTCCGGACTCAGAGAACAAGCACTTCTGAAATCCTGGCGGCCAATATCCGCCAATCTCTGGGTCACCACTTTCTTGGCGGATTTATACCCCAAAGGGGCGAGTGCCTCAGGAGAAAAACCCAGATGATTTAATTTCTTGCCCACCAACTGTAGCCATTTACAAGAGGTATTATATGAGACTAACAAACAAGAAAGAGGGGCAGCTACATAAAAAAACAATTTTAGCCAGTAGTTAAACGCTCCCTGCCATATCCTCTCACTAAGAGGGGTAACACCACATTCCAGCCACAAGACAAAAGTGCTTACCCCTTCTTATAAAACTGTGAACCATATACCTCGATGTCGAGGTATTTAGTTTACGGTTTTTAAAGAATACGTGGCTGGCTTTAATGTATGAAACTTATCAGCTATCCCAACCCGCGGGTTTTACAAGTCACGGGGGCTGATCACGCAACCATGACCTGGTTTTCACTGGCTCACTGGTTATCTTTCTATAGAGGAGAACAACTATTGATTTTAAGAAACAAAAACAAAACACTGTTAATATGTCAAAGCAAGTCCTGTCAATCTGTTAAACCTAATTAGCATACCACTTTGGTGTCCTGGGATTTTGGCAGCTGTTCCAGATTCCTGGAAAAGCGGCTCAAAGATCCCACATTTCCCTCCATTTAAAAGTTGACAAGGAAGCAGCAGGAAGGGAGGAATAAGTCGTTTTCTCTCTGTGCCTGGGGCAAACTCAAAACCAGCCTGCTGCACTTACAGAGCTAGTGGTGGCAGAGCTCCAACTATTGCTGAGAGTTGGGCTGTAGTGCCTCCCCTGAGGTTGACTCTGAGGGGCTTGGGCTGGGATAAGGATTTGGCTCCTCTCGCACCCAGCTCATACAGCTTTAAAATTCACATAAATTTGCATAAATGTACATAAGTCAACATGTAAACTTTGTGCACATTTTTTTAAAATTTTTATTTATTTATTTATTTATTTATTTATAAAAGATTTTTTATCCAGCCCCTCCTGCCCACAGGGCAGCTCGGGGTGGCGAACAATTTAAAAACAATGAAACAATAAAAACAATTTAAATGTTAAAAATCCCATATGCAGGGAGAAAAACAACACCACCCAACCCACTCACCCTACCCCCCGCCCCCTCACCAAAAGCCTGGTGGAACAGCCAGGTCTTCCACAAACATCAAAATGACAGGAGAGTGGGGGCCAACCGAGCCTCCTCTGGGAGCAAGTTCCACAGCACAGGGGCAGCCACCGAAAAAAATCTAACATCAGTGGCCACCCATCTCGCTCAGGGAACCACCAAAAAGGCTCCCACGGACGATCTCAGGGGTTGCACAGGCAAATGGGGAGTGAGGCAGACTCGCAGATAAGCAGGGCCCAGGCCGTGGAGGGCTTTAAAGATCAGAACCAGCACCTTGAACCTAGCCCGGTGCTTTATAGGCAGCCAGTGCAGAACCCGGAGCACAGGTGTCATGTGCTCCCTGCAGCCTGCCCCCGTAAGGAGACGGGCTGTGGCATTCTGCACCAGCTGCAGCCTCTGGACCAACTTCTCGGGCAGCCCCATGTAGATCACGTTGCAGTAATCCAGCCTCGAGGTGATGAAGGCATGGATGACAGTGGTGAGGTCAGAGTCTGAAAGATACAGCCGAAGCCGCCGGACAAGATGTAACTGCCAAAATGCACTCCCTGCCATGGCCACAACCTGAGATTCCAGGCTGAGCCGTGAATCAAGGAACACACCCAGACTCTGCACCTGAGAGACCATGGGAGGGCGAACCCCCCCCCCCCCGCAGAGGAAATTCAACCACTCCCAGGTCCCCCAAGCCCTCACCCACCAACATCACCTCCATCTTGTCAGGATTCATCTGCAGATGGCTCAACTTCATCCAAGCCCACACAGCTGACAGGTACTGGGAAAATAAGGAGACTGCATGGTCTGGGTCGATGGAAAAAGAAAAGTAGAGCTGAGTGTCATCAGCATACTGATGACACTGCATGCCCTGAAACCCTCTCACGACTGCATATAGATGTTAAACAAGAGGGGGGACAGAATGGCACCCTGCGGGACTCCACACGTAAGGTTCCGGGGGGAAGACGTACACTCCCCCAAGATCACCCAGTGAGTTTTCCCAGCCAGGAATGAATGAAACCAGTCCAAGACCATCCCGCCAATCCTAGCACAGTCCCGCAGGTGAGTCACCAACACCTCATGATCGACTGTGTCGAATGCAGCCAAAATGTCTAGTGGGACCAGTAAGGTCTGATGACCTTGGTCCAATGCCAGATGGAGATCGTCAGGCCACCAATGCAGTCTCCGTACCATAACCAGGCGGAAAACCAGACTGAAACCAGACTGAAAGGGGTCAAGGAAACTGGTGCGGTCCAGATGTTCCTGGAGCTGCTGTGCCACAGCCCACTCAGTAACCTTCCCTAAAAGGGGAAGGTTAGAGACCAGCCGATAACTGGCAGGAGCATCAGTGTCAAGAGATGGTTTTGTGAGCAGGGGCCTAACCACAGCCTCTTTCAGGCAGTGAGGCACCCTGCCCTCCCAAAGGGAGGCACTAACCACCCCAGCCAGCAACGGCCAGCTGTAACGTCTCTTGGCTGGCTTTCACCAACCAGGATGGGCATGGATCTTGTTCACAAGTAGTGGCATGAACAGGTCCCAACAAGGACTCCACATCGGCAGGCGACACTATCTGAAACCGATCCCACAAAACAGGAAAGGACGGGGCATCCATAGCCCCAAGATGATCCTCTGCAATAACTGTGGTACCGAAATTGTGGCGGATGCGAACGATCTTATCTGCAAAGTACTCAATAAACTGGTCACTGGGCTAATGCATTATGTCTTGCATTATCCCTCATTTTGAGTGTCACTGCCCCTCATTTCAGAGTCCAGGGATTGAGGGAGATGCTGTTTAGTAGGGATGAGACTCAGTAAAATTTTGGTTTTGGTCAATTTCGGGTTCAGTTCTCATGAATTTTGGTTCTTTTTCAGTTTCGGTACTATCGGATCTTTTGCATTGATTTTTGTACCGGATTTTTAATATTGCGGTTTTTCAATGGGGGACAAACCACAATGTTAAAAATCCAGTACAAAAATCAATGCAAAAGATCCAATAGTACCGAAACCGAAAAGGAACCAAAATTTCGGATAAATCCGAAATGGCCATTTTGAGGTACTTTCAGTTTTATCCGAAACCGAAATTCCCATCCCTACTGTTTAGCAAAAGCTTACTTCAGTCAGCTATAAATGTTTCCTTGCTGCAAAGAGTTCCAAGAGGAGGAAAGGGAAAATAGAAGGTCCCTGCATGCTGTTCTCACTAGCATGCCCTCCTTGAGGACAAATTAATTTAATATGTACAGTATTAGCAGAGTACTCATCTTGGAAATATTTAACTGTCTACATAGAGCCCAGTAATATAATAAAATGGGTAATTGTAGCACACTATATACAATCCTCTCATCTCTTCCTGCTGCAGTGTTAGGCTGACTTTTGAGAGAAGAAATTACTTTTATTGCTTGCAAGGAATTTGGGGATATTTTTTTAAAAAAAAATTGGAGTCTAGGTTGCACTTTTTCTTGGCATAGATCAGTGGAACATGTTAAAGAAGTGTATACCGTTAATAGAGTACATGCACGGGTTGCCCAAATGGTAGTTTTCCAAAAGAAGAAATGAGAGATCTGTTGGTATTCGCAAGTTCAGCAAATGAAAATATTTTGATTCCAAGCCTTGTCAGCTCTTGTAGCTAATTAAAAAACACACCTCTCTGGGTATAACACTTTGAAATGGTGAGTTTTCTCCCCACAAGCACTGTCAGCATTCAAATAGTAATTTACAGCCCTCCTCTCCTAGCAGATGTCTTTTTCTGCAGATCTCGTTTAAGAAGATGTACCTGTGGAGGAGATCTAATGGGACACAGTTCTGGTACAAGTATTTAATTACTCTGGCTTTCAAAGTGATGAGTTGGCTGATTAAGTTAAAGAAGATGAGGGAAGAGGAAGAAGTGAAGGCTTCAATTCTTGGGAAGGATTTGGGCTGCTGGTGGAGGGCAGTGCCTTCCTAATTCAGTTAGAGTACTCTCTAGTGAACAGACAGGGAATTTCACTCAGGTAGTTACCTGAAACTGTTAGAAAATTTGCTAACCCTTTTCTGGCTCCTTTTATTGGGATTTATTTTTTTTACCGAGTTTGATTCTTAAAAATAAAAAAAATTGCTAATCCTACCATTGCATTATATGTGACTTTTAAGGGCATGTTTTCAATGTGGCATTGGAGAGGAAATACCAGTAGCTAACCTAGTACTGAACTATTAAAAATGCAAGTTTATTCTTAGCTTCCTCTTACATATATGTTAGCATTCCAAACTGTTTCCCCAAGAATCACAGATTTTTAGGGTTGGAATGGAATCTAATTTACAAGGTCTCATCTCCATGTCGTTAAGCAGAACTAATTATGCCTAAATCATCCCTAACCTATTTCATAATTTCCAGTGATGGGTCTTCCAAAATGTCCCTTGGTAATCCGTGCCATTGCTGAAATATTCAAGGGTAGTTTATATGAAAGTAAGTTTTGCACAGGTTTTGTGTTTTCCGCTTTGGTGGCAATCGGAAAAACACAGTGAACAGGGGTCCCTGAGTATGAGTCCAGTTAATTCTAGTTTCAAACCATGACATCTTAAGGATTCATGGTATAGTTACAGGCTAAGCATAGTTTATTAATTATTATTATTATTATTATTTATTTATTTATTTATATAGCGCCAGTTGTGAGACCTGGTGCTGTACAGAACATAGAAATAGACATGGTCCCTGCCTGTGGCTTACAATCTAAATGACAAGGAAGGGGAGACAGGGAGAGGGGACAGAGGGAAAGACAGGGGAGAGGACAGACAAACATTCAAGCGGATGCAAAGACTCAGGTGCGTGTGCTTGGCTTGGTTACAATCAGGTTGATTAGATAGATAGGTTAGATAGCTCCTCTCACACTGCAAAGTTATAGTATATTAACGGACATGATAAAAGGGAGGAGCCTGTGGCCTAGTGGCTATGGAGGGGGTGGAGGATGAGAGAATTAACTGTGGTGGGAAGAAGTCTGGGGCCTTACTGTGGAGAGGTGGGGGTTAACTGTAGTGAGGGGAAAGCCTATGGCTCTGGCCTTGGGGGATGAGGGGTAACCCTGGGGAGTATATGTAAAGGAGAATGTGAGTATGCTACCTGTCCAAAATCAGCATACACGGCCTGATGTACATGTAACAGCAACAGGGCTTGGCACTGTGTCCTGAGTGGGGTACACCATGATGCAGATGCATGGGAAGTGGCCTTGGCCTCTGGAACACGTGTCTGGACCTGTGATTCTGATGGACTGCACTCTGACTTGGAGCCTTCCTTCTTTCCCTCCATCCTCAGTGTCAACCCTGGGACAGGAGACTCTTACTGCAACTGTGAGAGCCAGAATATGACACCCTGTTGCTCCAGATTGCACAGGGTCAAGGACTGCCAGTGTAGAGAAAAGGATGAGTATTTCGATTGGGTGTGGATGATGCATAAAGTCAAGTGCAATCCTTCCGACCTGTGACGGTGATTTCCACATGGATTACACCGGTGACACTGCTGCCATCTGTGGGAGTAGACAGCTAGCAGGAGGACATCACTTTGGGGAGATCACAAGATGACCTTGCTGGTCTTTGGCAACATTAAAATGGTGGGAATTGAGACTTCTGATATGAAATTGGACACATACTGCCACATGTTCTGTAGCTTTTTGTAGAAAGGAGAAGACAGCTGGAGACTCTCATACACAGGGCTACACTGTCACAAAGGAGACAAAGTTAACTCTCCACAAGGTTTGGCCAAGGCTCCATTATTAGGTTCTTATGAACATATGCCATGGAACTCTTACTTTCTCCCAAACCTGGATACATAGGAGTTGCAGTTATCAAACTGAAGAACAAGATATCAACCCCTCCTCCCCCCACACACACTTGAATTGCACATAGGATACAGGGAAGACGAGATGTGTGGGGATATGGAAGGGATGAAGGATAGGTATCGGGTTAGGTTAGGATAGGTATAGGTAGGTATCGGGATAGGTTAGGATAGGTACCTATCGGGATAGGTTAGGATAGGTATCGGGAAATAAGGCGAGCTTCGGGGGTGAAAGAAGCTGGTGGGTGGGGAAGGCCGAGGGGTGACTGGCAGTATGAAGGAGATGAAAGAAGTATGCTGTTTTTATATGTCCCCTACTTGTATTTTGTTTTTAATCCATTGTGAGCTACTCTGAGCCTTCACGGATAGGGTGGCATATAAAACAATAATAAATCAAAACATTATGATGGCAGAGTAATATTGCAGTGTCCCCCACCCCCTAATTAATGCTGTAGGTCCAGACTTTAAGAGAAATAACAGCTTTTCATACTGGCCTGGTTTATTTATAGAGATAATAAATTGCTCTACATGCCGGATTTATTGGTCGGTTTTCTCAGGTCCCAATTCTGTAAGCTCTTTCACAAAGACAGATGCCTGTGTCACTGCAAAGCCCCACTGACTTTACTGCGGGTCTCCATGAGCACAGGAATCCACCTACTAGGAAGAGCTTGCAGAATTGAGCTTTTTAGTCTCTAAACTCCAGGGACATTCTCTACTTTATTTTGTTCAGAAGATGGGTTAGCAGTATGCAGTGTTATTGAAAAAATAAGGCAATTAATTAGGATGACTTATTTTTATATAGATTAATGGGTATTTCTGTCTGTCTTTAATTCTTATATATATCCTTCTTTCAGGAAACCTCAGAGCATTTTCAAGTTTTTCATTTCAAACCCAACGTGTCTGGCCTTTGAGCCTGATTCTGAACTTATTTCAGCTAGACAGAAGGTGAAAACAGAAGTGACACCAGGTCACTGCCATGCTGCTGTCACAGCTGGGGGTCAGGTCAGGGCACCGACCGCAGCTGGGGAACCATCCTGTCGCCTGACTGGGCAGGGGCTGCAACGAACATGTCCCCCCACCATGATGAGCAGCCATGGCTGCCAATGATGGCCTAGATCCAGGATGGGTCATGGTGGGCCGGAACATACATTCTAACCTGCTGTGACCTGTTACTTTGACAAGTAAGAGCCCAGGCTAGCCACTGACATGTCTTGGGTCAGTCCCGGGCAAACATCTGAGGACCAGAATACAAGTGTGACAGTGACCAACAGGTCACAGTGGGACAAAGGGCCAGAGTAGGTCACTATCACATTTGTTTTCACTCAGAACGCCAAAGAATTCCAAGAGAAGCTTTGATATTTTCAGTATCCTTAGCTTAGCTCTCCAACATCTGTCATTTTGAGGGACATCACTTCTGTAAGTCCCAGATTTGCATACAAATGTGGTGTCCCTCTTGCTTTTTTTGTTGAATTTCAGAAGTAGAAAATCATGTGACTGAGGCTATCAAAATGCCTGTTTGAAGGGAGAGAGGGTGGTTTCCATGTTGGTTCCAAACATAAGAGATGGAGGCAAATGAGTTCAGGTGATCTCTCTTATTGGGCCAACTGTGGTTGGTGAGATTATGCTACCTTTTCAGCCCCTCAAGGGCCTCCTTCAGGCATGTAACAAATTAAGCTGTACCAGAACCTTCCTTGGGCATGCAACATGAAGGTAACCCGAAAGCGTCCACAATCTCACCAGCTACAGATGGTCTAAGGAAAGATATCACCTGAACTACTTTGTCTCCATCTCTTATGTTTGGGACAAACATGGTAACCAGCTTCTCCCTTCAAACAGGCATTTTGATAACCTGTTAGAAGATTCTCTTTTTTCTGATATCAATAATGTTCATCAATAAAAACAAGAGGGACACCACACTTGTGTGAATTATGAACCTAGTCCATGAGAATTTATAAATGCATGTTTGAGGAAGGGCCTTGTGTGGTCCAAACGTTTGCATAATCTCACAAACTAGAATTGGTCTAATAAAAGTTATTACCAGAACTACTTTGTCTCCATCTCTTATGTTTGATGGGTGGAAGCTCAGAACATTTTAGCTCTGTTGCATTAATTATTTTTGTACATTTTCATTTAGGATCTTTGTAGCACATAATGGGTAAAAACACCTGCTCTGGGGCGGAAAATTCCAGGCGACATGGCCCAGGTCAGGTCGGGGCACCAGACATATGTGACCATGGCCAGGGAGCCGTCCCGCCAGCTGCATGGCCCGGGCACAGCCAGGACCACAACAAATGTATTGACAGCCAGCCCTGGCCACATTGTGCTCTCAGCCCCCCCAGCCCCCACCATGGTTAGCAGCCATGGCTGGCACCCAGCGAGACACAGCCATGGCTGCCAACCATGGTGGCCCCAGGTTGGGAAAGCTGCAGCCGCGACCCACTTACCCACTTTAGCCCATTGTGGTCCACTTTGGCCCGGTTGGGTGGACTTTAGCCCAGGCTGTGACCTTAGCAGTTGGCCGGAGGTCACAGTCTGGGCTAGTCCCAACACTGCCTGAGGCAATCCCAGGCCAACATCTGGTGGGACATGGTTACGCCTGCTGCCTGGTTCTGGGCCAAAGCAAGACAAAGTGGGACCAAAGCACGTCTGTTTTTACCCAACGTCTTACATTTGGCCAATTGCAGATTAGAAGGTGAATTTCCTAAGCCAGCAAGTGTTTGAAATTTCATGAGAGAGCTTATCACAATTTTTCCAATCCACTTTCTAGACTAAAGGGGTTAAGATATACTTTGGAAAGCAGTAGAATTGTGAATACTTATCTGACCTGCTTCTTTTGACGCTATCCCATGAGAATTTATAAGCTATTTACATTTGTCCTTTAACTCAAATATTTGCCTGGGGTTAACACACACATATGCTTGATTCACTGGACTCCATAATTATTCAGGTTTTTAGGCAATGAATCTATTTTCTTTTCCGCTGTGCTACCTGCTGCTTGTTGCTTGCTAACTCTAAAAGTTGAAAGCCTTCTTTCTTCTGTCTCTGTTTTGTTATCTGTGACAAACAGAGGATTAGAAGTGAATGATCGTGTGTGTAGTGAAGAAAGGTATGCTCTACAGGTATGAATGGCGGGGTGTGGGGTGGATTTGTAAGTAGAGGTAAAAGGGAAAAGAATAAAGAAACATGCTCAAAGACTCAAATTTAAGTAATTGAGTTCAACAATGAGTTCCTCTCATTTACAGGGGATGAAGGAAACTTGGGAAAAATAAATATTTGATTTTAGTTCTTCAGGATTAATCATCTGGAAAGAATAGGCATGAGGTGAAGAATGTGGGTTTCAGAGAGGTCATGAAGCAAAACTAATGACACTGACAAGGAGCTAGAGGGGAAATTTCTTGGAACAATGTTTGAAGCTGCATCCTGAACTTAAGTTAGATGGGCAGAGTTAAATCAGTAGTAATCTAATTAATAGACTGTAAATTCCAAGAGTTGAGAGGGTGTTTTCAGACCAGGACCCCTGAAGTTTGGCATAACCACATTCCTACACAAGCGGAATGTGTTTTGTAAATATCCCTAGGATATACTGTTACCAATAGTTACGTTTCCACCCCACCCCCCACTTTCTGCTGTAATATAGCAATAAGTAATAACTCGGAGAAATGCTAGGTAGGATCCCATGGCTAGATAATCTAAAGAAGAAAGGAGTCCAAGATGGGTGGTCAGAAAAATATTGAAGACACAATCACAAACAATTCCAATGAGAAACATGACAAGAAACCAATGTTGCTGCAGAACGAGCTCATAGATGAGCTGAGAATTAAAAAGGACACATATAAGAAATGAAAGGAGGAACAAGTCACCAAGGATGTGTACAAATGAGCAGCCCAAACTTGTGGGGATGGTGAGACCAATCCCAGGCCCTGTGGATCCCACGCACAAACGGCATGGATTTCCATTGCGGGCACATTGTGTTCCGTGGAAACCATACGCATGCGCCCTCATGCAGGATCCACGGGCTTGAGACTGAGTCCAGTGTTAGGAAGGCTAAAGCTCAGAATGAGCTGAGGCTAGCAAGGGATGCTAAGAAGAACAAAAAGGGGGTTGTGAAGGTATGTTAGAAGTAAGAGGAAGAAGAAGGAAATGGTAGGTCTGCTGCTCCATGAAGATGGTGAAATGTTAATAGGTAACAGAGAGAAAGCAGAACTGCTCAACTCCTATTTTGCCTCCGTCGTCTTCTCCCACAAGGGAAAGTGTGTCCAGCCTGTCAAAAGTAGCATGAAAGATGAGAGGAAATGATTGCAACTCCAGATAGATAAAGAGATGGTCAGAGAATACCTAACTACTTTAAATGAGTTCAGGTCTTCAGGACTGGATGAATTACATCCTAGGGTACTGAAGAAAATTGCTGATAGGCGTCACCTGGGTGGGGGCCCCGGGGCGTCAGCCCCCACCGAAAAGGAAAATAAAGGCTAGGAAATTATAAACCTAGCCTGAAACTAATGTGGCAAGAGTGGGAGATGGTTTCCTTTTGTGAAGCAAATGGCGGGCATTTTGTTGCGAGGTGAAATCCCCAGCCAAATCAAAATCACAAAAGCAACAGGGGGACACAGGAAGTGACTGAAACCAGGCTGCAGAGATAGAAGAGACAACAGATCTCTAGAGATCACTCTCCATGTTCCATCTTGGGCAGCAAAAAGTACAAGCAGCTTGCAGAGAAGCTGACCCAATTGGACTGTGCCTTAATGTAACTGGACAGTTACTAGGGATGGAGTATCAGTGTATCGTAGAATGCATGTACTTTATGTTCCATTTATTGACTTGTACTATCTGATCAACAGCCTTGTACTGTATGTACTGAATATATATTTTCTAACCAAGCCTAGTGTGCTTGTGTGTTTCTCCCCTTTAAAAGAGGACACTTATGAAAAATACATGGTGCAGGCCTGCATTGGTTCCAGTGTAGCCCTGCACCATGTATTTGTCATAAGCATCCTCTTTTTAAAGGGGAAGTATGGCCACCCTACTTTGAGGGGGACGGGGTGCTTGTAGGGGTAGAGGGTTTTGGGGGGGAAGGGGACTGGGACTGCTTGCACTGGGAGTGGGGCTGGGTGTGCCTGTATGGGTAGAGGGACTTAGGAGGTGGGATTCAGCTGGGGGACCTTGCCCTGGGGGGAGGGATTGGGGGCTGCATAGACAAGACTTGTGGGGTGCTTATAGGGGTAGAGGGTTTTGGGGGGGCAGGGGACTGGGACTGCTTGCACTGGGAGTGAGGCTGGATGTGTCAGAGGGACTGGGGGGGGGGGGAATTCAGCTGAGGAAACCTGCCCTGGCGGGAGGGGTTGTGGGCTGCATGGGCCAGGCTTGGGGTCTAAAAAGAAGGACACAGAATGCCCATAGGAATGCATTCACCTTCCCCAAATGCTCATAGAAATTAATTGTCCTTCACCGAATGCCCATAGGGATCCATTAAAAGATCCAAAGGCCATAGGGATCCATTAAAAGATGTTCAGATTAGCCCACCCAACAAATACTCCAAAATAAGAATGACACAGAATGCCCATAGGAATGCATTGATCTCTCCGAAATGCCCATAGGAATGAACTGATCTCTCCAGAATGCCCATAGGGATCCATTAAAAATGTTCACATTAATCCAAAGGGTTATGGGGACACACTGGGACCCTGAAAATGGGCTCATGGGTGAAGAAGACCCCTCCCCAAAATAAGAATGATCAATACATTCCTATGGGCATTCGGGGGTGGTCAATGCGTTCCTATGGGCATTTTGTGTCATTCTTATTTTGGAATATTTTGAGGAGGGGTCTTCTTCACCCATGAGCCCATTTTCAGGGTCCCAGTGTGCCCCCATCACCCTTTGGATTAATGTGACCATTTTAAATGGATCCCTATGCATTCTGGAGAGATCAGTTCATTCCTATGGACATTCCAACCTGCTGCAAAAAACCTAGGAAAGTTCCTGTGAATAAACATACCATAAATAGTTGCATTAGTGTGTTGTGTCAGTATTGCAGAATACAGGATAATATTTCATATATAATCATATCATTTTATGCCCTTACTGTTTAACAAAAGATTAATTACCCACACCTTTTGGGAGAGTTATGTTATCTCATGAGGTTCAAGCACAGTGGGGTTGCTATAGGAACTATACATGACTGTTAGGAAGCTATACATGACTGCCTTATGGCACAATCCCAAGAATAATCACCCAGCTGGGGTTCAATTTGGGATTGGAGGGGTTGTGGCTAGGATTGGAGAGGGCATCAAGAGCTCCTGCATGTCTCAATTTAGCACTACACCACTGGGCACGACTCACTCGCTGGCATAGAAATTGTAAGATCCAGCATGGGTCTGTCAAGAATAAACCAGACCAGACTAACCTTATCTCCCTTTTTGATCAAGTTACTAGTTTAGTAAATCATGGGAACACCATGAATGTAATATATCTTGATTTCAGCAAAGCATTTGAGAAGGTCCCACATATTGACAAGCTGGTAAAATGTGGGCTGGATGATACTACCATTAGGTGCATCAAATTTACAGATGTCATGAAACTGGAAGGGATAGCTAACACCTTAGAACACGTAAATAAAATTCAAAATGATCTTGATAGGTTGGAAAACTGAGCTGAAACTAACAAAATGAAATGTAACAGATATAAATGTAAAGTTCTGCGTTTAGGTAAGAAGAATCAACTACACAAGTATAGGATGGGTGATACCTGGCTTGGCAGCAGTACATGTGAAAAGGATCTAGGGATTGTAGTTAAGCACAGGCTGAACATGAGTCAGCAGTGTGCTGCAGCTGTAAAAAAGGCTACTGCAGTTTTAGGCTGCATTAACAGAAGCAGAGTTTCCAAATCACGAGAAGTAATAGCTCCATTCTATTCTGCACTGGTCAGACCTCATCTGGAGTACCATGTCCAGTTCTGGGCGCCACACCTTAAGACGGACATCAACAAATTGGAACAGGTTTGGAGGAGGGCAGCAAAGACGGTTACAGGTCTGGAAACCAAGTCCTATGAGGAACGGTTGAAGGAACTGGCAATGTTTAACCGAGAGAAGAGAAGACTAAGGGGAGACATGATAGCAGTCTTCAAATACGTGAAACAGCCATCACAGAGAGCATGGCAAAGATTTGTTCTCTGTTGCCCCTGAAGGAAAGACTAGAAATAATGGGCTCAAATTACAAGAAACACATTTTGGTTAAACATTAGGAAGAACTTCCTTCAAGGTCAGATGAATTACATCTTAGGGTACTGAAGAAAATTGCTGATAGGCGTCACCTGGGTGGGGGCCCCAGGGCGCCAGCCCCCACCGAAAAGGAAAATAAAGGCTAGGAAATTATAAACCTAGCCTGAAACTAATGTGGCAAGAGTGGGAGATGGTTTCCTTTTGTGAAGCNATTTGTTCTCTGTTGCCCCTGAAGGAAAGACTAGAAATAATGGGCTCAAATTACAAGAAACACATTTTGGTTAAACATTAGGAAGAACTTCCTTCTGGTAAGAACTGTTCAGCCATGGAACAGACTGCCTAGGGAGGTGGTGGGCTCTCCTTTGCCAGAGGTTTTCAAACAGAAGCTGGACAGCTATCTGTCAAAGGGTATTTTCAGACGTGACGGGACCTATATTGGCTCTGTCACGGAATCACCCATTGATCCCCCGCCGGGATCAAACCGACACGTCCAACAGACGTGGCAGCTGATCCCGGCGGGGAATCAGGGAGGGGCCGTGTGGCACAACGTGCGGCCGCACAGCCCCACGACCCCACCCCCCATGTGCCCTAGGCCACCCGCCCTCTTGGGAGAAGGGCGGGTGCCACGGCCAATGCAGCCGCAGCACCTGCCCGCATTGACCATGGCCTGGAATCCCGCTGCTGATTCCAGACCATGGTAGGGGGACAGACGTTGCGGTTCCCTTGATCACGGGGTGTGGGGGAATCACATTCAACATGCAAATGGAGATGGTCCGGCCAGGACCTCCGTTTGCGTGTTGAATGTGATCGCTCCCCCCCCCCGGTGATTCACGGGGGTGAACATCTGGGGGGGAGCTTCCATTCCCCCCAACAGACGTTACGGGATCACGATCACCATGTGGGGATCCACCGTGGTTGAGCGTGATCTCGTAACATCTGAAAATACCCATTGACGCTGTAGCGACATATTTCCTGCATTGAGCAGGGGGTTGGCCTAGATGACCTCTGATGTGCCTTCTAGCGCTATGATTCTATGAGTGAGCAACTATCAAACAAGAATGTAAAGAAATACATATGTTAATACACACATCTAATACTGGGTCCTTGCATAGTAACTTGTACCTATAAATATCAAAGTACTTGACAAAGATGTTGTATGTTTTTCTTAAGGCGGTAGCTATATACTGTAGCGAGTCTACACAGTGAAGTCTGAGTTGCTAACATGAGCTTGGTAAAGCATATTCCAGATTTACAACTGATAGTCCGTAAAGCTGACTGACACAAAAGCTACAGACAGGCACAAGAACCATAGAATGATGCCAACAGAGAGAGCAGGCTCCTTTGGTTTCTGAGCATACTCCAGAAGCGCCCTGTGCTTTGACACCGCTCCTTAAGAGCGTTCTTAATGCATGGGGGCGGGGGGTGGGGAGAGGGCCTCTGTCTGGAGTACACCCAGTGTGGCCACAAATTCCCCTTAGGACAATCCAGACTATTGACACTTGTGACAGGGTGGCCCATAGGGGAAGTGGAAGGGGCAACGGCCCCCCCACCCCTCATGTAGGGTATCCTGCCTCAGAGCAGGAGATTGGACTACATGACCTTTGTGGTTCTTCCTATCTTGTGGGTCTATGATTCTTGGCTGAACTTAATTCTGTAACTAAAAAGAGTTATTACATAAATAGGAGGCTAGTCATCTTTAGGCCCTCCCAGAAGGAAAATTCTCAAAAAACGTAGCAGGGTTTAGAGGTAAAAAGCAAATACAATAGACTTATAGAAGAAAAATAAAGTTCTGATGTGTGATGTAAAAATAAAAGCATAACGTTTGTATCATCTGTATTCATATCATGCCCATTCATGATCAAATGAGTTATCTGTACTGAATATTGTTCAGATTCACTATTCCTATTGGATGAGGTATCACAGCCAAATTCCAAACACCTCCTTGTATGAAAATTGTTATAGAATCATTAATTGATGTTGTTAGTGACTCCCAAATATTTTTCCTTTGAGACTTTAATATACTCTCATGACCCCAGACAGCAATAGAGATTTTTTTAATTTTTTTTAAAAATGTATATCAAATATCAATCCGGATTGTGACCTCATATAGTGATAGTGTGACCTCACTGGGGGGGGTCACGACCCCAAAGTTCAGGAAACTGTGTGTATTACCTCTCTTTTAAATCTAAATTTTAACACAGCATCTCCAAGAGCTTGGTGTCTCTTCATTGCTTTCTAGGCCAGGGTGGAGAACCTCTGGTTCATGGTCCAAATCCAGTCTGTGACTATTTTTTAATTGGCCCCTTTCCAATTCTTGAACCTGCCATGGGCAGATCCAGTTTTACCTACCCTCAAACACTGAGAGAGTGAGTTTTAGGAACAGTTGGCATAGGTTGCCTTTGGGGTAAAGGAGTGGAGTGGAGGGTATTACTCTCAAGGATAGTGGATGGGTCAATGGCATAGATCCATAATCTGGACCCTCTCCTTTCTTCCCCCCCATCCTGAGCACACTCCTTAAGCATTGTTGCTGCCATTTCCTGTACGTCTCACAGAACATGTACTAATTTTCAAAGTAGCCCACAGAAGGGTAAAGGTTTCCCGCCTCTCTTGTAAGCCAGTCCCAACATAGCCAGTCCTGACACAAAGAGAACTCTTGACCTATTGGATTGCCAGGACCTGCTCCTACTACAAGCGTACAGGTTTTCCTTGTAAGATTTTTAACCCTAGTTAGTTGGGGACATCTGGCAAGATCATAACCCATGTGTTCAAAACTATTAGGTTTCAGGGTTTTGGCAAACAAGGAATTAAGCAATCAAGAGGTGATTACAGCAAAAAGGAAAAGCATGGCACTGTAAATGGTACAACAGAAAAAGAGAATAATGCCAAAAGTTATCTAGGAATTTACTGTAAACTACTGGAATTAAATGCAAACCATTTATTCTCAGGAAGCGGTAAAATTAAGATGTTAAGTTCCTGTCAGGCCAGGGTATCTGTCATTGAGTTTAGAATAGATACTGGTAGAGGGCTGGATCATGTGTAACAGAGAGGGAAACAAACAAGAAATTCCTTGCCAAGTTTAAGGTGCTTGTCATCTTGGAAGAATGAGCGGGAGTGAGTTATTTTCTAAAAGATGGCTATTTCATGACTGCTCGATTTAGATGGTACTTCATGCAGATATCTAGCAATATCAGAACTCTTCATGTGGCTTAGTATTACACTGAACACCTGTGAATTATGGTTTGTTCAAAACAGGACCAAACTGTGAGTATGCAATAGCATCATAAAAATAAAAAATAAAAATAAATTGTTCTCATCTCTTGTTGTGAACAAATTGCAGTCTGCCTTGATGTCCAAGTTTACATTAGTTGTGGACTAGCTCAATAGATGAAAAAGTAAATTGTAATACAGTGTGTCATGCAAGTCCCTAAAAGTCCCTTTTGGTAATGTTTCTGAAAGTGGAACATTTCAGAAAATCAGGAACGCATCCCAAATGTTGTCCTGATAATTTTCAACTGACCCAGACCCGGCTGTCTCGTTGCTATCCCAATGTTTGGAGGCTGTGGCGGAATGGATGCGGCAGAGCAGACTGAAGCTCAACCCCGATAAGACGGAGGTGAAGTTGGTGGGAAGAGTGAGGGAGGTAGTGGCCCCCCTGATTGGGGGAGTTCGCCCTCCTATTAGCTCAGCAGGTCCGGAGTCTGGGGGTGATATTGGACGCAGACCTGCGCCTGGAACGGCAGGTGGAGGCAGTCGCTAAGGCTGCCTTCCGCCAGTTGTATCTGGTGTGTAGGCTGCGTCCGTTCGTCTCCGGCCTGGACCTGGCCTCCCTCATCCATGCCTTCGTCACCTCGAGGCTGGACTACTGCAACGCGCTCTACGTGGGGCTTCCCTTGCTCCTGATTCGGAGGCTGCAGCTAGTGCAGAATGCGGCGGCTCATCTCCTCATGGGGACGAGCCATCGGGAGCATATTACACCTGTACTCCAGACTCTGCACTGACTGCCAGTAGTGTGCCGAGCCAGGTTCAAGGTGTTGGTGTTGATCTACAAAGCCCTTTACGGTCTGGGCACCTCATACCTCAGGGACCGCCTCGCCCTCCGTGCCCCAGAGCAGCTCCTGCGGTCGGCCGGGGGTGCCTTTTTGGAGGTTCCCCGCATAAAGCGGGGGCCACAATGGAGAGGGCATTCTCGGTGACCACACCGCACCTTTGGAACTCCCGGAGGAAGCCCGACTGGCCCCAAGCCTATTGTCATTCCAGCGGTGTTGTAAAACCTGGCTGTTCACCCAGGCCTTCGGGGGTGGGTTAGGGTTTTTCGTCCCCATCCTGTTTTACTGTTTTAACTTCCATGGCCTTGTTTTAAATATTGCTGATTGTTTTAAACTGTTCTAGTGTTTTTATGTATTTGTAAACTGTTGGAAGCCGCCCTGAGCTGGTTACAGGAGGGCGCAGGGTATAAATTATAGAAATAAATAAATAAATAATTGATGTTCATATAAACAACAAGAAAAAAATAATAATTGAAGACCCTAGATGGGTCATTGCCCGCATTCAAGTTAAGTACAGCTAGTAGCATGTCTGTATAAATCAAATATTTTTGTTCAAGGGAGGGTTTCTGAGCATTAGTGGAATTTGCTCTTCATTAATGAGAATGCACAAGTAATTATCACAAATAAGCATGAGCATTTCTCCTATGACTTCAGTTTCTTTTTGATTTTGAGAAAACAAACAGCTCATTTGATTTTGAACAATGTCTCAGTTCAGCAGCAGACATCCTTGGGGCCTCTCTAGCAGATGTGTTCTAAAAGGCCAACTTAGGCCACTTTCAG
The DNA here is from genome assembly GCA_003113815.1 of Sphenodon punctatus. Classification (NCBI taxonomy): domain Eukaryota; kingdom Metazoa; phylum Chordata; class Lepidosauria; order Sphenodontia; family Sphenodontidae; genus Sphenodon; species Sphenodon punctatus. The sequence continues at coordinate 3,869,955 of QEPC01010693.1, forward strand.
ACATGCGGGCGCAGCAAGAAACAAAACTGATTGCCTCCCCCCTTCCCAACACCTTCTGAGCTAGTCACTGTTCCTGAACAGCAGGTGTTTCAGAAGGATCCCTATCCCAGCAGTTTTGTTCTCCTCAATCCATTGCAAACATCCTCCTATTTCACCCATCCAACCCATCTACTTCCATATTATCATTTATTTAGCTTAGATTAGATAGATTTAGGTGTTATTTTTTGTTTTTACCCCTCCCTGTGTTCCCTGTGTTCAATCTTCCTTCCTCCCTCCCCCCTCCATTGAATCCTTTCCCTCTCCCTCTTATTCCATCCCTGATTCCCTTCCCCTGTTTTAAGTTTTGGATTTATTTAGAGTAGGATTATTATTAGATTGATTTTCACCATGATTTTGATGCCACACTTATTACAATAGGGGTGCTAGAGGTTACAGAAGCCCGCCCCGGCTGTTTAAGGCCAGCTGGGAGATACTGGAGCCATTGCTGGTGGGGGTGGTTAATGCCTCCCTTCGGGAGAGCAGAGTACTGAACTGCCTCAAGGAGGTGGTGGTGTGGCCTCTGCTCAAGAAACCATCACTTGACATTGACTCCCTTGCCAGTTATCGACCGGTCCCTAACCTTCCCTTTTTAGGGAAGGTTATTGAATGGGTAGTGGCTTGGCAGCTGCAGGGGCATCTGGACAGCATCAGTTTTCTAAATCGTTCGCAGTCCGGCTTTCGTCCAGGTTATGGCACTGAGACTGCACTTGTGGCTTTGGTCGATGACCTTTGCCATGAGTGAGATCAGGGTCAATTGACCCTGTTTATTCTGTTAGATTTGTTGGCTGCATTTGATACCATTGATCATGAGATCACTTGCAAGACCGAGTCAGAGTGGGCGGGGTTGTTCTTGAATGGTTCTGCTCTTTTCTGGCTGGGAGAACTCAGCGGGTGGTACTTGGGGATTGCTCATTCTCTCCCCAGGACCTCTCGTGTGGAGTCCTGCAAGATTCTATTCTGTCCGCTCTTCTGTTAAATGTGTATATGCAGCCATTGGGCAAGGCCATGAGAGGGTTTGGCGTTCGGTGTCATCAATATGCTGATGACACCCAGCTCTACCTCTCTTTTTCATTGTCAGTCCCGGATAGTCTTGGTGCTTACTCAGTGTCTGTCGGTTGTGGGGAACTGGATGAGGGCAAGCTGGCTGAAGCTGAATCCTGCAAGACAGACGTGATGCTAGTGGGTAGGGCTGTAGGAGTGGCATCCTACATCATTCATGGGGTTCGCCCCCCCACTGTTGAGGAGTCAGCACTTCTACCCTTGTGCCAAGGACAATGGAGTTAGGCTGAGAAGCTGGCCTGCCCTCAGTGCCTGAGTTGAACAACACGGTCTTAAGACAGACAGTGTAAGGGTTAATTTTATAGAAATAAATAGAGGAAAAATAGCATGAAATAGATGAGGAATGCATTTTGCCAGTTTCATCTGGTATGGCGGCTTCAGACATATGTTTTGGACTCCGACCTGGCCATCATCATCCATGCTTTCATCACCTCTAGACTGGACTATTGTAATGCACGCTACGTGGGGCTGCCAATGGTGATGGTTCGGAAACTGCGGCTAGTGCAGAATGCAGCGGCCCGTCTCTTGACTGGGACAGGTCGCGTGAGCACATTACACCAGTGCTCTGCTTGCTGTACTGGCTACCCGTAGTCTTTTGGACCTGATTCAAGGTGCTGGTGCTTACCTATAAAGCTCAATACAGCCTAGACTCTGCCTACCTCCAGGATTGCCTCACCCCCCGGTTTCTGGATTGGCCACTGCAGTCATCCGGGAGCACCCTTCTTGAGGTCCCCTGGGTTTTTAGGGGGGCAACTATGGAGATGGCATTTTGGGTGGCTACACCTAGGCTGTGGAACTCCTTTCTAGCAGAGCCTCATATGGCCGCGGACCGCTCCACTTTTCAATGACTATGCAAGACCTGGCTGCTCTGCCAGGCTTTGGGTGAAGGGAGGGGGAATGAGGGCTAGGGTGGTAGGGGTTTTAAATGTATCTTTTTAACTTCCCCCTTTTTATTGTTAATATTTGATTTTAGTATTGTATTTTATTTTTTGTATTGAATACAGGATTGTTAGCGGCTTCATGCCACCTTAGGCGGGAGAAGCAGGATCATTTAAATAAATAAATAAATAATGCCCTTCATTTGGGTTTCAATCCTTCAAAGTGTCATCCAAATCGGATGAAGAATAAAAAAGTTACAGCTGAAAATGTGTTCTCCATTGAAACTAATGGAAATCAAAAACAAAAGTAAAAACGAAAATGAAAAAAAAAGACTAATGAAATATAACAAATTATATTTTAATAATGAAAATGAAAGTAATGAAAACGAGAGTTACTGTGCACATCCCTACTGGATCCCTGTGTATGAGAAGCAGACAGTCAGAGCGAGAGGTATGTGCAGAACAGAGCCAACACCAGGCCTGGCTAGCTTGGAATGTGGACTTTTTAGCCACTATTACAGACTGCGCGCTCTGGGACTGAGTAACTGTAGGAAAAATCCTCGAAGTGAGGGATGAAACTGTATTAGTTTCTGCCGTTGCTATTGATGCGTTCTCCTATTCCCCCCTCCCCCAATCCTTTTCTTTCCACTCTTCCTGTGACCACCGTCTTTTCCTAAATATACACAATATTTGTATGGTATTCCCTCTGACGTGTGATTGGGTGTTAGCAAATGAGACAGTAGCCCAAACCAGGTGGGTGTCCATCTGCCTGTTTATTAGGTGTTTGCTACCACTAGCCACAAGGCCACCAGACACACAGCTCCCACTCATGGTGGGATCTCAGAGTATGTGGAGCCCGCCATGTGGGCTAACGTGCACCCATGTGTCCACATCCCATCAATTAGGTTGCGTGAAGCATCACCATAGAGTCATGGGCGAAAAGCCTAGAGTGTTCTGAGTTGCAGCCCCTTTGGCCCCTCTTGCTCTCACTGGTGCACGTGTAACTTCTGCCTTAAAAGCTTATGTAACATTTTTAAACATGTGCTCTCCCAGCGTATCCTTGTTTCCAGCATGTGCCCAACGCTTGCTCTTTCCAAGCCATTGCATTCTCAGGAATGACTTGCAGAGAATGATAGGGGTGTGCATTTCATTTTTTTATTAGAATGATGAAAACAAAAGTAGGCTGTTTTGTTTTTGTTATTGAATAACAAAAACAAATGAAGATAATAACAAAATAATAAAAGATTTTAGTTTTGTTATGAGATTTCTATGAGATAATAAAAAAACACTGAAAAACACATTTTCAGCTATAACGTTTTTGTTTTCCATTCAATTTGGATGACACTTGGAGAGACTGTACCCCAAACATTTAGGAACATGCTTGGAGAAATCTCATTCAAAACACAGGGAGGCAGAGTCCAGATGATGTACCCGGCTCCTGCACAGCTTTTGAGTGGCTCCCCCCTTCCTGGCCTCTGCTGCCTTCTTCCGTGCCCACTGCTGCTCTATTCCTTGACCCACCCACCCCACCTCCCTGCTGTGGCCCACACTGCCCTGTTCCATGGTCATGCTTTCCTATGTCCCCCTGCTCCTCAAAATCCCGAGTATTCCTGAGTATTCTCAGAGGTTCCAAGGATCATAAGAACATAAGAAATGCCACACTGACTCAAACCAATGGTTCATCAAGCCAAGCATCCTGTCTCTGACAGCAGCCAATCCCTGTCACATTGGAGAAGTACCAGCTGTTGCAATGGGAAATCCATTCCCTGTTGATCACTCCTTGCTCTCGACAGTAAGAAGTTCCCATCTCATAATCTACTTGGCTAATAGCTGTGAATGGACCTATTCTCCAAGAACGTATCCGGTCCTTTTTTAAAAATGCAGCCATACTGCTGGCCCTGACAACCTCCTCTGGCAACATATTCCATAATTTAACTGTGCGTTGAGTAAACAAATACTTTCTTTTATTTGTTTTAAATCTGCCACCAGTTAGTTTCATGGAATGTCCCCTAGTTCTAGTTCTACTTGAGAGGGTAAATAAATGTTCCCTATCTACTTGTTCCACCCCACTCAAGATTTTATACATCTCTATCATACCCCTCTGCCTTCTCTTCTCCAAGCTGAAGAGCCCATACCTATCAAGCCTCTCTTTGTACAGAAGCCATTCCAAACCCTTAATCACTTTTGTTGCCCTTCTCTGCACCTTTTCAAGTTCTACGATATATTTTTTGAGATGGGGTGACCAGAATTGCACACAGTTCTCAAGCCCGAACACTCAGGACCAATTCTCAGAAACTTGGAAAGAGTCGAGAATCCTTTTTTTCCCCTTAGTATTCCAAACAACCCTATTGAAAATGTTTTTGCAAAGCTTCTACTGGGTGTGTGGGTGTGTTGCTGCACTGGCACTGCCAATCGAGGTGGCTATTAAAGTGCATAGACATTTCTCTCACAAGCACATCAGTGCACATGCCAACTCATCTAAAAATATTATAGATGTTAGCATCATCGAAGCCTGATTTTTTTTTAATTGGGGTCAGGGGGCAACCACTGAGTGTTAAGAAATGACCAGGTAGAGCGATCAACAAAGGTCACTGTGCTTGAATGTATGTGGGAGCAGAACTGCCCATTGGTTAAAAACTACTCATATATTTTCTTATCTTTTGAAAGTAACATTTTTTGCTTGCAATGATCTTGAGGGGTCATAATGTCATAGAAAGGTATTGCTGCAGGTTGTTTGCCTGGGAAAGCCAAAGGGTCTCGCCTTTTGTCTTTGGGTGCTGTGGCCATCTGGGGTATGGAGCCCAGAGAATTTGGGGGGGTGATGGATACCGTGGCCTTTGCTGATATTTGGGTGAAGTCTGATGTACAGAGAGAACTGTCAGACCCATCCTCCAAGATACCCTATGAGCTCATAACCTGTCAAATGCACAGGGCGGGGTTCTCTGTGTGCATGATGGAGGGCAGACCCTGTGCAACCCTGCTGTGGTTCCACATTCAGCAGAATGGGGGAGTGGGATCCCCAGATGGAAGATGAGAGAATGGGATGCAAACAAGATCGCAGCTTTTCTGGACCAAGGGCTGGACCTTCCCTGCGGGTTTTTCTCATCACTGCCCTGATGACAGCGAGAGGACACCTGCAGGGCCACCGGGAGTGCCTCAGTCAGATGGCAGAGATGATTCTCTTTGGTGAAATAAGTGACGCGGGGTACAGGGAATGTGAACTGACTGAAGGAGAGTTTGTTGCCCTATGCGAAGGTTGGACACTTGGAGAAGTGCAGAGTGCCCTGGCAAGTGGGGATGTTTTCTGCCCCAACTGTAAGGTAATACAGAAGATGCTAGAAAAGGTGGTACTAGAGGCACATGTTTGACTGTGGGTTTAATGTGAACCAAGAGGGATTTCCAACACCACAGTGGGAAAAGAGCCCAATACAACTGTGTGCTGCTACTTGCCTGTACATTGCTGTGAGCCATGGATGCGAGAAACCAGTTCGACAACATGCAAAGACCAATTGTTTTTGCTTTCAATTTGTACTCTTGATTTCATTTTTCACTGTAGGTGCTCAATAAAGTATGCAATTTGCTCAATAAACTCGGCATTCTGTGCATTGCAAAAGAATATTTTAAGTTGCCAAGTTCTGGCAGGTATAAATTCAGGTATAAACCTCCATGGGTGGGCAGGGGTAGCAGGTGCTGGAACGCTGCCCAGAGTAAAAACCCGAAAGAAGGAAACAGCTGGTGCAGCTTCCTGCTCCCAGGTTTGGCACGGCTGTGAGTCATAAAGGGGCGGGATACTGGGAAGGGATGGAGCGGAGTGTGGTGGGGAAGAACGCCTGCCTGTGTGTTAAGCTTGTCATGTTCAACCTGTGAATGGGGGCTACCCACACACACAAGAAATACATGCAGGGAGCTGCCCATTTATTAGGCTCTACATGTGAGTGGGGGCTGCATAGATTGGTCCCAGACTCAAAGTGACTCTCGTCTCATTTAACACCATTAATTGACTTAGTACTGGGTTGGGGATCCCATGGTGCTGGAGGGGGAATTTAACGCAGACATGAAGGAGAGATCCAGGACTGAATAGGCAGGGAGTGTTGACTCTAGAAATATTTCTCCCCAGTTCATGTAGCCAGTAGAGAAGCTTCAGTTGCTGCTATTGCTTATCTTGTATGTGCCCCAAGATTAAAGAGATTGTCGGTAAGGCTGGTTTGACAGTAAAATCAAATGTAAATATTCCTGTCACATTCCTACTGGGGAGTTTCATTCTTCCTCTGCCACCACCTTCACCTGCTCACAAAGACTCTACTCCTTGAAACATATTTGTCCCTTTTCTTTGCTGTCCCTTTGCCTAAAACTCCTTCCCTGAATGCATTCTCTCTGCTCCTTCCCTCCCAACCTTCAAATTAGGGATGGGTGAACAGATTGCAGTTCGGGTTCGGTCTGGTCCGGTTCGCCCGTTCGGTTCAGCCATTCGGTTCATTCACCACGTTCGGGTTCGGCCTTTCGGTTTGGTCCTGTTCGGTTCAGACGTTCGGAAAAAGGCTCTCTGTGCGAAGAATGATAGCCCCAGATCCATGATGGTGGGTCCTGGGGCTAGAGTGGCAGCTTCTAGATACATATTGGCCACAGCTCTCCCTGCCTGTAACTTGGCCCCAGAACCCTGGTGGCGGGTTCTGGGGATGGAGTGGCTGTTTCTTGATGTGGCGGAAAAACATTGCCTCTGTGTGAGGAATGATGGCCCCAGACACATGGTGGTGGGTCCTGGGGCTAGAGTGTCAGCTTCTAGGTATTGGCCACAGCCTTCCCTGCCAGTAACTTGGCCCCAGAACCCTGGCAGCTGGAGTAGCTGTTTCTTCATGCTTTCGAAAATTGGCTCTCTGTGCAAGGAATGATGGCCCCGGACCCATGATGCTGGGTCCTGGGGCTAAGGTGGCAGCTTCTAGGTATTGGCCACAGCCCTCCCTGCCAGTAACTTCAGCCCAGAATCCTGGTGGCGGGTCCTGGGGCTAGAGTGGTTGTTTCTTGATGCTTTGGAAAATTGGCTGTCTGTGCAAGGAATGATGGCCCCAGACCCATGATGCTGGGTCCTGGGGCTAAGGTGGCAGCTTCTAGGTATTGGCCACAGTCCTCCCTGCCTGTAACTTGGCCCCAGAACCCTGGCGGTGGGTCCTGGGGCTGAAGTGGCTGTTTCTTGGTGCGTTGGAATGAGATCCTGGGGCTAGAGTGGCAGCTTCTAGATACGTATTGGCTACAGCCCTCCCTGCCTGTAACTTGGCCTCAGAACGCCGATGGCGGGTCGTGGGGCTGGAGTGGCTCTTTCTTGGTGCGTTGGAATGACATCGCCTCTGTGTGAGGAATAATGGCCCCAGACCCATGATGGTGGATCCTGGGGCTAGAGTGGCAGCTTCTAGATACATATTGGCCACAGCCCTCCTTACCAGTAACATGGGCCCCAGAACCCTGACGGTGGGTCCTGGGGCTGGAATGGCTGTTTCTTTTTTATATATATATCTGTCTCTACACTAAATCCAACTGCTATTAACTATTCTAAAGCCTATTGAACTAAATGGAATATCCTAATAGTTAACTACAAAGGCCTTGTCCTACAAACACACTGTATCTCTATCTATCTCTATAACTATGCTAACTAGTACTACTATGTATATCTATCTAGTAACTGTCTATCTAATAACTATCTATCTATATATACAATATTACACAGGGGGAAACACAAAGAACACAGGGAGGGGTACAAAACTGAAATGAAAATCAATCTAATAATATTCCTACTCTAAATAAATCCAAAACTTAAAACAGGGGAAGGGAATCAGGGATGGAATAAGAGGGAGAGAGGAAAGGATTCAATGGACAGGGGAGGGAGGAAGGAAGATTGAACACAGGGAACACAGGGAGGGGTAAAAACAAAAAATAACACCTAAATCTAACTAATATAATCGAAATAAATGATAATATGGACGTAAATGGGTTGGATGGGTAAAATAGGAGGAGGATGGCAATGGATTAGGAATAGGAAAGAACAAAAACTGCTGGGATAGAGGGAGCCTTCTGAAACGCTTGCTGTTCAGGAACAGTGACTAGCTCAGAAGGTGTTGGGAAGGGGGGAGGCAATCAGTTTTGTTTCTTGCTGCGCCCACCTCAACGCAAGCCCCATTGGCTCCGTGCAACCTAGCCTGTCGCCAATCACAAATTTCAAAGCCAGTGGTCTGAGGTGAAAAGGGATGGTGATTGGGCAGGCTGGCTGCTACTCCAAGCTTCTCCACCCCTGGTGCCTGGAGGTCTGCTCCTCAGCTGACTCCCCCTCCCTGTCACGTTTGGCCTTCCAGTGACACCACGTTTTAGCCACCTGAACTCACCTGAACACAATCCAAAGTGACTGAACTGTTTGGTCATTTCGACGTTCGGAATTGAGTTCGGTTCGGTCAGTTCATGTTCAGATTCGGGTTCGGGCTTGGTCGTCTGAACAGGCCGAGTTCTGGTCGAACTCCAAACTTCTGAACCGCGTTCGCCCATCCCTACTTCAAATCTCCCCATTCCATAGCTCCTTCTTCCCACACTTGTCACTGGTGCCCTCCTCGTCCATCCTTCACTCAGGTCCCTTACTCCCCTGTAACTAAGCAGAGCATGTGCACCTGTGGCTTCTCAGCTCTGTGAATGTCTCTCTCTCCTTTTGTTCCCCTCTCCCTTGCTTCCCCTACCTACCTTGTCTTTCCTAGATTGCAAGCCCCTTGGGGGAGGGGTCTATAACTACTGGTTGTACAGCACCAGGTACTTTGTTGGAGCTATATAAATTATTATTATTGTTTGTTGTTTTGTTGTTGTTTTATTTATTAATGAATAAACACATGTGAGCACAGTTTGCTAGTGTGTTTATTGCCATTGTTCTCATCAAGTAGTATATTATCTTCGGCTTAAACTTGACTTCTACATTCCAGTGATTTTCCCAGTCTTCTTTCCAGTGCACTAATTTAATGGCTCTTTTGCCATTTCTCTGGAGAGACTGTTCTATAGATGTGGGCAGGCGAGGGTGGTTGGATGGTTCAGCTCACCCTCCCCTAGTCCAACCTGGTTGCTACTGACTGGCCAGAAGGACTGAGATGATACCAGGCAATGGTGTACATTCTGCAGTGTAGGAAAAATGATAAACCCTTGTTTCAATGTGTTATCCCCAATGTCCCCCAAGTGCACTACTGACAAGATGCCTTTAGCTAGTCCTGTTGCTAGGCAGTCTCTCCTGACAATCTACCCTTGGCCTCTCTAACCATTAAAAAACCACAGGCCTGCTCTATATATTCAAATCGTCCAAATTACCCTCACCTGTTTTTCATCAATAGCTTTTTAGAAAGTCTTCTTCAGTTTTATTGTCCAAAGCTTTCTTTAAACCATTAAAGACAAATTTAATCATTTAGAATTATTGTTCATTCCCCCTATTCGTCATTTAACAGTGGGTATCTTGGCTTTCCAATGCTTCTTTTCCACCTGTTATACAGTATTTGTAAAAGCCCTTCTTATTCCCCTAATCCTTTTAGCTGGCATGAACCCTTCCTGCTTTTTTGTTACCCTTATCTTTCCCTGCAAGTCTTTAACTGATTCTGTATATTCATGCTTGAAACCTGCTCTATTTCCAGCACAGCTGGTTAAAATAAATAAAGAAATAAAATTAAGCCCCTCAGAGCAGTCCCTTGAGTCACTGCACTGGCTGCTGCTTTTTTCTTGAATTCTTCCACTTACAGGGATTGTAATCAGCTGCCCCTTAACTATAGTGTCAATCAAGATTCTCTAGTTTTCTGTCTTACATGTGAATTCTCCAAAGCAACTATGAATGTTAAGGGTCCCTCTGTGGTAATTATGAGCCCATTTCCCCTTCCCACCCTCCTGCAGAATTCCTGTTTTTTTTGCTTTTCACAACTACCTGCCAGAGACACATTAAAACAACATAGCTCCTGGGTGCACCAAAGCTACAGGGCACCTCTGTGCACTAGCAAGTTTCTTATGAGGCAAAAGTTAAAGGCTGCATTTTAAATAGTGTGCAGACACGTAGCAGAGGCTACATTGGCAATTTAAAATAAGCCAGCAGCAGGCCTCACCAAGAAGGGGAAGTGGAGTAGTAGATGATAAGGACATGAAGCAGCAGCCACTATCCTGTGTACCCGACCAGGCTTCCTGGCACAGTGGCAGCTTTAGACAACTGCGCTGCCTCCACAGTTAAGGACCCCATATGCTGAACCCCCAGTGATGCACCACATCATGCTGGGACCAGGTTGAAAGGGGGATGGAGGCACAAGTGACCTGTGTGGGCCGGAGGTTCTTCACCCCATTCTATAATAGATTGATGGACATTTGATGCGTGTTTGTATATATACCTGTTCACATACCCATAGTAACAATGACTATACATGTGATCCTCTGTGGTGACCGGGGTGAGATTAACCATTAAACTCACTCTGCTCCAGCACTGAGGTGAGTGAATGAGTGCTTGCACCTGTCTTGCAGTGAGGATTCCATATATTGCATTGAAGATGCCACACAAACAGCTCCACTGGAGAGGAAGCAAGACACCATGCAGCAGAAACCATGCCTCCTGCTCCGCAAGAGTGCGCCTCCCCCTCACTGTCATTGACAATGACTAGCTCCTCCCCCTACTCACTCTGTGCATAACCCAGGTGGAGGCCTCCCAAACATGGTTCAGCAAAGGCCCCCACATTCTTTAATCTCATCCTGGTATGGTAGGGGCTGAATCCAGGAACTTTAGCTAAAACTATAGAGGCTTCCTGCTTTTGAATCCAAAGGACTAGGACCAGGCAGTAGCAGACTTAAAGTGCAATCTTCCATCCATGGCAAAATTCCCACTGACTGTAAGGGCGGAGGATTGTGACCTACTTAACCACTGGTTAGCACATTAGAGATCAATAAGGAGACCCACTGTGTGGTTGTAGTTACACACACACACACACACACACACACACACACACACACACACACACTCTTCTGTTCACAAATATTGTAGTGCATGGGAACCTTTTCTCCCTGGGGGACCACTTTGAAAATTAGTAGAAACTCTGAGGACCACATGGACCTTGAGGGTGGGGGTGCTTAAGGATGTGCTCAGGATAAGGGAACGAAGAAGAGGGTCCAGATGATGGATCTCTGCCATGGCTCCATCCCTGATCCTTGTGCTCATGCTCGCATCTCTGCTCCCTTTCCCTGGGTTCATTCTTTCAGCGTTTGGGGATAGGAAATGGGATCCAGGGGGCAGATCTAGAAACTGGAAAGGGGCCAAATAAAAACTAGCCATAGGTTGCATTTGGCCCCTAGGCCTGAGGTTCCCTATCCCCGCTGTAGTGCATTGACTTTACTGTGATACATGATTGATATGATCAGTAATTACTAATGTTTCAAGATATTTCTTTTCTTTAAGATATACCAGTAGGTCACAGAACATTTGGCTGATCAGCATGCTATGTAAAAGTCCAGTTTTCTAGTTTTAAATATTACCTGCTAACTTCAAAAACGCAGTGCCCAGTGAATTTAAGTTTGGCCAAGTACACCCTTTATCATATAAAAATTGTTCAAAGAATGTCAGCAACGCTGTTTTCATTAAATTAATTTGTACTCTATGCCATGAGTTTGATCCATAAGGACTTTTATTATCATTGTTTGCATTTCCTGACAGTAACAATTTTTTGAAAAAATAACCAGTTCTTTCATCCAAAGCAAAGACAGAAAAATATACACCACATGTAGCCCGGGCTTGGCTGGCATCCACCTGAACACATACTGCAAGTGAAGAGGTGATCTTTTGAGTGGCCCACAGTGCTGCATAATCCCAAATCCACCCATTAATAGAGCAGTAAGAATATGAGATGTGGGAAGGAGACGTGATGCTATGTCCAGACGTTAGAGGATAGTTAAGCCCTAGAGCAATAAAGAGGAACAGTTGGAAAACCAGGAAAACCTTCCAAAAAGAACATATGTCATGCTCCATGGCCAGCACACAGCAAAGGACTCAAAACGCCTTTGAAAAATCAGAGTGTTGCAGAAAGTGTATGAAAGGAGAACTTAGATGTCTGGCATCATACCGGCTTGCAAGGCTCTTGCAGCTGGTGGTTTCTATCTGCCTTTTGTAATATGGTGAATAGCAATTCTGAGACTTCTTCTCCTCTCTCACCTTGGGGTGACTTGGGGTGGCATACAATAAAAATAATAAGATTAGGTACAATAAAATTGACAATAAAAATCCAAATATATCAGTTCTGTACAAAAGAAAGAAAGAAAGAACCCCCACTCAAACCAATCAACCCACCCCCTTTGCCCCTCGCCAAACACTTGGCAGAAGAGCCAGGTCTTTACAACACCAGTGGAAAGTAAGGAGATCTGGGCTGAGGCAGAGCTCCACCTGGAGGGCATTCCATAGCAATGGAGTGACTGCTGATAATGCCCTCCGGTCTGTTCGGACCCACTGAAAATGTGGGATCTCCAGGAGGGCAGCCCCAAATGATTGCAGGGGCTGCCCTGGGACCCAGGGAGTGAGGCGGTCCCTCAGATAAGCAAGACCCAGGCCCTGGAGGGCTTTATAGGTTAAACCCAGCACCTTGAATTTTATTTTATTTGGACCCGGAAGACCACTGGCAACAAGTGCAATGCCTGGATAAGTGAGGTGGGCACGCTCCTCCAGGCCCCTCCGATAAGCTGTTTAGTGGAGCTGAGTGAGCGTGTACCTCCAGGCTCCCCTGATCAGCTGTTTGGTGGGCCCAGGGTGAGCACTCTCCTCCAGGCCCGATCCACCAACTTCGCCTCGGGGTAGGGTTGGGTGGGTCCCTAATAGACAGGAGGGAGACAGTTAGCCTACTTTAGGCCCTGTGGCCAGGTCTTAGCCCAGGCTGCATTTAACCTCTGATGCATCCCGTAGCAGCTGACAGTCCACCCCGGTGCAGTAGCAGGTGAATATCTGGTGGTACAAGCAAAGAGGTAAAGAGGCAGAAAAGTTTGCACCAAGGGATAACTCCCTATGTACTCAAAACAAGAAAAAAGGGGAACAAGCAATTATGTGGAGACAACCACAAATTATATGCAAAAGTATTTTATATATAAAAAAAATCTCAAATACGAATATACCAAGACACATCCAACTGGACCATACAATCGGTACAAATACCAGACTAGAAAAGTCAATGTGACAAAGAATGATACATTCACAGTGGCAGACCCGCAGGGGGTGAATGAAGTCCCCAATCTAAAGTCGCTGTTCTGACGTCTACAAGGTCTGTCCACGGCTGTCAATCGCCAAACGTGTTTCTGGGGGGTGCCCCCTTCCTCAGTGGCTTATCTGATAATAAAAAAAGAACTGGAAAGGAAAAATCCCCAGCATTACACACTTATATACATGTACACCTTAGGGATAACTTACCCTAAGGTCAGATGATCAGGATTAGGAGGAACTGCAGCAGTGATAGCCTCTATATTCAGCAGGCCAATGAATGTATGGCAGATTTGAGAAGAAGGGGGTATCCTGAAAAGGTTCTAAATAAGTGTTTTTTCAGAGCATTGGGGTGCGCCAGATAATCACTCCTAATCCCCAAAGAAAAAGAACCATGTGAAAGATTAGTCTGCCCCCTCACTTACAATCCAAGAGTCTATGACATTAAGAAGATTATCTTGAGAAATTGGCATTAGATAGAACATATACCTAGGTGCAACATGAGACCCATGTTTGCTTATAAAAAGACTAGATCCATCCGGGATATGTTGGTGCATACAGGGACCAACACAGAGAAACGTGAATTTACCAGGTCCCCCCCCCCCTTTCCCCCGTGGGGCATTTTAAATGTGGTAGTTGTGAAGCCTGTCAGTACAGCCTATCCACAAAGCAATTCACACATCCCATTACAGGTGAAAGATTTCCCTTGAAACACTTCTCTGCATGCTACTCTGAATTGGTGGTTTACATCATTGTATGTCCTTGTAATCTACTATATGTGGGCTACACCACCAGAAAAGTTAAGGTGAGAATATTAGAACATGTGGGTAATGTTAGGAGGAAGAACATCAAGGAACCCTTGGTACAACACTTCATCTTCATGCAACATAAGGCAGGTGATTTGAGATATATGTGTCTAGAAAAAATTCAGGGCAATAGGAGTAAGTGCACCAAGAGATTACAGAAAAGAAGCATTCTGGAGAAGCATTTCAGATTGGGTACACAAATTCCAAATGGGTTAAATGAAAACAATTCTTGGGCAGTCTTTTTGTGAGAAGAATCATCATTGATAAAGTTGGGAATTTATTTATCATTGGCCGTGGTGCTTTTTGGTTACTTTGGCATGATATGCGTTGTATTACAGAGCCTAGCTATACATGGGTGCTCTGTGTTGAAATGTTATATATATGTTTTTTAAGGAACTAATAATGGAACTGAAGTTCAGGAATTATCAGGTGGAAACATGTTTCACTGAGATATGGGGCTTTTACATGTTTAGTACACCAATATACAGTCTGGAAAATGAATGAACGATTACAGGCTTGCCCTGCATGGTATTCATTTAGGAGTTCAAATCAGTATGAGCATTCAGCTCCAGTCAGACATTGAGTCTGTATGAGGAACAAGATATAGTTGAACATGCAGGAATGTAGAAATATATGGTGTACTTGCTCACCTTTGGATTCAGCTTTTGAAAAGCTGGAGGGAGTAGGGAAAGAGTGAAAAAAGGATAATTCAAGATCACATCATTAAAGTGCTCCTGTTAAGCGCTGACGCCAATGAAGATGCAAGTGTGCCCACTAGGGGCGGGAAACCGGTAAAATCCGGTATCCGATAATGCCGGTACCGGGCGTACCGGCATTATCGGATTCGACCCGGTAATCTGGACTGGGTACCGGATTCCGGGGTACCGGATTTTTTTTACATTGCAGCCATTTAAAAATGGCTGCAATGTAAAAAAACTTAAAGCCCCAGCCTGGATTTTTGTTTAAAAAAAGACCCAGAGGCGATCCCACCCCCCAGCACCAGCGGCCGTGGCGTCCCCGCAGCCGCCGGTAAGTATGACCTGATCCCTGGGGGGGTGTTTAACACACCCCCAGCCCCCCAGGGATCACCCCTACTAAAGTTCAGTGCGCTTACCTTTGGGAGCTCCGGCGGCGGCGGGCAGTCCGGC
>QEPC01010693.1:3885537-3913962 GCA_003113815.1 Sphenodon punctatus
ATTTCAATGGGGACACAGCGCCCCATTGAAATCAATGAAATAAATCCGGTACCGGTATACCGGATTTAATCCGGGAATCCGGTTTTCAGAGAACCGGTAACCGGTAAATCCGGTAGCCAGTAATGGGCCCGGGGTCCCACCTCTAGTGCCCACTAAAGAAAATTGGCCAGCCCTGGGAGACAAAGAAAATTGATTCATCTGCTTTGAGTTCCCTTGATGAGCTTTTTTACAGGTCTGGGCATCTATAAGTACTCAGGGAGAGATTTAAACTTCTAGAGTTGACCACAACAGCATTTTTAGAGGAATAGGAGACAGCAACAAACATAGGAATTGCAGCACCTTTTTTGGAGAAACATTCAGAATGCAAGTTTATGCATGATTATCAACTACATGTAGGGGAGAATAATGGGAAAAAGGGCAAAAGAAAGCAAACTTTATGGGAGGTCCTTGTATAAGAGAGTGCTTGTGAAAAAGAGCCCTATTGAGTTGGTTGAGGTTTTTTGTATTTTTCCTTTTGGGTGTTGGCAGATTCACCCATGATGTATAATTGTATATTTCAGGACAGCTAGCGCATGTATCTACTTTATAAGTGAATGTCTACATACAGGAATTGTTGTCTCCAAGCAAGCTGTGGTAACTATAAAGCCAAGACCTGTTTCATAATGTATTATGAGGAGGTATGAGACCTTCTAAAAAGTGTTTTTAGAGCCTTCTAAAAGACTCCTTATCAATAAGCCCTGATACATATTACACTCCATATGTATCTTATTGGTGTACGTGTTTATAAGTGTGTAATGCTGGGGATTTTTCCTTTCCAGTTCTTTTTTATTATCAGATAAGCCACTGAGGAAGGGGAGCATCCCCCCGAAATGCGTTTGGCGATTCACAGCCATGGACAGACCTTCTAGACGTCAGAACAGCGACTTTAGATTGGGGACTTCATTCACCCCCCTGGGGGTCTGCCATTGTGCATGTATCATTCTTTGTTACATTGACTTTTCTAGTCTGGTATTTGTACCGATTGTATGGTCCAGTTGGATGTGTCTTGGTATATTCATATTTGAGATTTTTTTATATATAAAATACTTTTGCATATAGTTTGTGGTCATCTCCACATAATTGCTTGAATATCTGATGGTGATAGAACATACGTACAGGTGAGACCCGAGCTAAGGCAGGTTATCACAGGCTAAAGTCGGCTAATGTCACGTCTGTTTTCATCATCCATTGTTCATATTGTAGCTGAGGCACAGAATTGCCCGAGTTCCCACAGAGAGTCTATCGTAAAGCAGTTAACTGCTGAACCCTGAGCAGTTAAGTGTCTCTCCGATTAGCAGCCTAACAGTAGTGGACCATCCTACCTGCTACCTCATTTGAGATAGATTTCCTACACTTGTGGAACTGGTCAGGAGATGGGACTTCGTAGGTGGCATAAGAATCACTGAAGTTGTAGTGTTGGAGTAGAAATAAAATATATGTGAGGGCTCTGAGGTGGTGGGTTTTGCAAGAAAGTTGGTTAAAGGGGTCTTTTTGTCTTGGGTTGCAATTTATTAGGGATTTACTAAAGCCAAAAGGAAGGTAACAATATTAGGGGATGTGCCGTGTTAATGATATGTAAGGAACTCTTGTGATCACTTGGGAAGGAGGTCAAGCATTGCTGGCTGGAAGTGGAGTTGCAAATGTACTGTGGATATAAAAATTATAAGCAGTAAATAAAACCAGAAAATATGCAGACTTTTAATAATAATTTTATTAAAAGTGACACAATTCATGAAATAATTTAATACATGTACATCTCTAAATACATAGCATCTGTTCAATTCTGTCAAACACTATTCCTTTAGGGAGTGAATGGAAAAGAATGATGTGTTGGCTTGCACGATAATGATCTTCCATTTATTGAGGTGGATCTCACACTCCAGAACTGTACACAGATCTTTGTGTCGGTTTGCTACTTTTTGCTCTCCACAACCTTTCCGGATTGTTGGGAACTGAATATCGCATAGCCTGAAGGGAAGAGTGGACAGGACAAGGGGAATGCAAATATAGTTTCCATTTTGGCCCTGTGGACTTTCAGTTAAAAATAAAAAAAGACAGCCTGGGGCTTGAAAAGGACAAACTTACAAGAGACAAAGACATGTGGGATTTAAGCGTATAAAGGAATATTACAAGCAAAGGAAATTAGAGCTGGGGGATTAATCAAAGCTGTGAAAAACTCTTGGTAAGTAATGTTTAGCTTAATCATAGAGCCTCCTGAGCCATAGAGCTACATCTCTCCAATCTTTGTTTTGGGAAAGTCAGTGTTTTACCAACTGCGAAACTTGTAACATAGAGGGAAAGTCTTCAAATGGGCTTGCGTGACTTGGGATCCTCAAAATCCCAAAGGAAACATTCTGAAGACTAGTTTCTAATGTCTTAAAGTGACTCTTGAAAAACAGACTTGTTTCCTCAATATTATTTATTTAATTATTTGCTGCCCTTCTTACAAAGGCTCAGGATGGCTTACAATCAGTAAAACAATAACAATAATAAAATTCAAGCTATAAAAACTCCCACTCTCCTCTCAAAATTCCCACCCTCCCCACAACCCTCCCCAGAAACCCAAGCAACCTCTATTCCCACCCACCGAATACTTTTTCAAACAAAAATGTTTTTTGCTGCCTCCAGAAGATGCTTAGGCTTGGGCTCAAGTAAACCTCCTGAGGAAGGGAGTTCCACAAAACTTGGGCAGCAACTGAGAACGCCCTCTTATGCACCCTTGTCCCATGGACAAGAGTAGCAGATGGAACCTGCAAAAGGGTGCTAATGGCTGACCATAGAGGCCATAGTGGGACATGGTAGGACAGGCGGTCATTCAGATATATGAGACCCAGACTGTTTAGGGCTTTAAAGGTCAAAACCAGAACCTTTAATTGTACCTAGAAAGCTATAGGCAGCCAGTGCAGATTTCAGAGCACTGGTGTAATGTGCTCCCGGTAACCCATCCCCAAAAGGAGCCAGACCACAGCATTCTGCAACAGCTGCAGCTTCCGAACAGTCATCAAGGACAGAAGTAGAGCACATTGCAGTAATCTAGCCCTGAGGTGACAAAAGCATGAATGACAGTGGCAAGATCTGAATCAGAGAGAAAAGGTCGCAGCCTCCTCACCAGATGGAGTTGTTGAAAAGCGCCCCTGACTACCGCCGCAACCTGATGTTCCAGGTGTAGCAAGGGATCCAAACGCACTCCAAGGCTGCAAACCTGATTGACCAGAGGGGGCTGGAACCCATCAGTAACAGGTGTCCCAATCCCCTCCAAATCAAAGGGCCGGCCAACCATCATTACTTCAGTCTTGTCAAGATTCAGCCTCAATCAGTTCACCCTCATCCGGTCTCCGACCTAATCCCTTTGGTTGGGCGCCTCAGTGACGGGATTGGGACCTCTCTGCCCCAAATCTAGGCTATCTAGGACTCAGTTTCCCCACTAATATCTCCTACTGGATCAGCGCTCTCTGGAACTGTTCCAGCCCATAAGGGTGTCTTTAACATAACACTGTTCAGTGTTCTAACACAGTGTCCTACCGTTACAGTGTTTAGACATACTGTCAACACAGTGTTCACCCCAAACACTGATTAAACTGTCAAGACCTGACAGTGTTCACTTCCAGTGTTTGAGGTGAACACTGTGTTGACGGTATGTCTAAACACTGTAACGTTAGGACACTGTTACAGAACACTGAACAGCGTTATGTCTAAAGACACCCTAAGGGGTTAACTCTCAGTCACCTTTGCCTCAGAATTTCCCAAAGAACAGAAAATACTTCCATCAGGTTTGTCTGAGTTTGTTGACTTAGAATCACCCCAAACTGTGTCACCCCAAAGTCAGGAATTCACTTAAGCACACTGGCTTAGGTAAAAGAAGTTTATTATAAGAAACAATATTAATATATAATGCAAGGTTGTACTCAAGAGTGCTGTAAATCAAATAAACATAATAGATAATGCAAATCTACTTTACTGTGTATTCTAGGTTTAGTTTTACCCTTTACAGCTATTTACTTACAAGTTCAGTTCAGTCTTTTAATCTTTTCTCTCTCAGCCTTAATGAAAAGCTGGGTCTAATACTAAAGGTTGGGCCCAATACTAAAAGCTGGGCCCAGCATCTTGCTTCTGTTACAGTTGAAAAAGTCTCTCTTAGAAGTTCTCTTCACATGCTGTTGGTCAAAAGGGATTTCTCTCATAGTCCTAACTATGCCTTTTCATGTTGTCTGTCTGCTTGCTTTGAATTGTTAATTAACTTAGATTGTCTTACCAGAAGTTTACCCCAATTACTTCTATGCGACTAGGTGCCCTGGCCTTTGAAGCAGCTTCTGTGTTGATGATTACAATCTGTGTAATATACACAATGGATAGCCCTCTGTCTTATCAGAAATTATAAGGAAATGAGGAGTTCAAAGGTTTTCCTGTCCTATTCTCTAAGCTGTTATTGTAACTTTCATTCTGGCTTGTACATTATAAGGTTTTCATGCACTCTTTCATATCATGGTTACATTCCTTTCTTAAAATATTGAATAATATGACACCAAACATGGCTATACAATTTGTCATTTGTGAACATATATGTAACATGTATGTTGGTTTCCTGATCTTTTTTACCACAATTGGGTAAGCACCGAGGCTGCAGGACCTGGGTCAGAAGAAGAAGAGAGCTGAATGTTGTTAGCGTCTTGATGACACCTCATGCCAAACCTCTGAATGATCTCGCCCCTCGGCCTCAGATACACGTTGAACAAGATGGGAGACAGAGTAGAACCCCGTGGTACACTACAGGAGAGGCCCAGCAGGAACAATGGGAAATCACCACCTGCTAGGACATCCCCAACAGGAAAGCACAGAACCACTTTAGAGTCCCCCGCCAGGTCCCACAGTCGTGTCAACAACACCTCATGATCAGTTGTATCAAAGGTTGCTGAAAGATCTAACAAGATCAACAAGGTAGAATTCCTCTTTTCTATTGCAAGGCACAGATCGACCAAAGTCACAAGTGCAGTCGCTGTGCTGTACCCACCAGGATGAAAACCTGAATGAAATGGGTTCAGGAATCCAATAGCATCAAGACGGGCCTGGAGCTGTCAGGCTCAATAACCTTCTTAAGCAGGGAGCGGACCACTGCACTTTTAAGGGCATCTGGCACCCTCCCCTCCCATAGGGTGGCGCTGACAACCCCAGCCAACAAGGGTCTCAGTGTCTCTCGGCTGACTTTCACCACCAGGATGGGCAAGGATCTAATTTACAACTGGTTGCCATCATTGTCCCAAGCACCTCCCTCGCATCAGTGGGTGATACCAGTTGAAACCAATCCAAATAAACAGGACAAGACAGAGGTTCCATAACCCCAAACTTTGACTCTGCAGTTGAAATGGCAGCACCCAAATCATGGTGAATATAAGCGATATTCTCTGCAAAGTAATTAATAAAAGTGTCACAGCAGGCATTAGATGACTCCATTTCATGTTGGAGACAGGCTGGGTTCACCAGATCCCTCACCACCCGGAACAGCTCTGCCGGATGGGACTTTGCAGAAACCATGATAGCGGAGAAGAAATTTTTCTTTGCCGCCATCACAGCCATGGCATAGTCCTTCAGAAATGATCTATGCCACAATGAATTGGCTTCAATGCGAGTCAAGCACCACCTGCGCTCTAACTGCCTACCCTCCCACTTCAGCTGCCTCGCGTCCTCTGTATACTAGAGGGACATGTACTGACGAAGTAGTGGGAGCAGATGCCTGGGTGCCCCCATATCGATGACAGTGGTCAAGATGTCATTCCACAAGGTGATCAGGTCATTGACAGAGCAGTTGACAAGATCAGTGGGAATATCCCCCAGAGAGTCCTGGAAACCTATCGGATCCATCAGTCTCTGGGGGCAGACCAACCTAACCGGTCCACCAACCTGACAAAGGCATACAAGGGCCAGGATCTGGGCCTTCAGGAGTTAATGATTCGACCACGACAATGGTGTTATAGCAACACCCTTGATAGTCGGTGCCCCTGTTTCCAGGTTAGTGCAAAACACTAAATTCAACATGTGTTCCGCCTCATGCATCAGGCAATTTTGAAAATATTATCTCTGGTTATTTGTGTTAGGCATTAATGAATACATTGGTTAAGCAGCCTAAAAGTTTTTGATTTCACTCCAGAGACTAAGGTTTTCCTTTTAAATGAGATGTCAAGACTCGAGATAATGATATTGATAAATCAAAGAGTAGGAGAAACACTGTGCTGGCAAATATTAGGTACTTGTGCTAGTCATCAGAAGTTGCTATTTATATTTGAGTCACTGCAATTTTCATCTTTCCAGAGTTAAGGGTGTGTGGCTTTCCTTCTACAGGTACATTAATCTGAGTACCAGTTCACTTGACATTGTGTATGTAAAATGCAAATATGGGATTTGGCCCTTAATATCCAAGCCCAAGAACATAATAAAAATGGCCTGTTGTCTTCCCCTTTGTTTACTAAATTAAACAGGCTATGTAGAAATAAAAATATATTTAAGTTGTAATATCTGTCTCTCAGATGTTCTGTTTCTCTTCTGATTCTTCTGTCCTCGACCCCTTCAACTTATGTCTGAAGCCCAACGCTTGGCACACTGGCAATTGTAAATGCCATTTTGCTGCTGTTGTGCCAAACTCAACTCTCAGATCATATTGAATCAAAAGTTAGGGGACTCAAAAGTCCCCACTTACTCCATTTTTAAATAAAATTTAAAGTGGAACTTGGCTCTCAAAGCCTCTGCATGCCACTGTATGAAGAGAAAATGCAAAATTGAAAGAAACTGATTGGAGAGTTGTAATTGTCTTTGCAGAGTCTTTCTCACCAATTCCTCTACTTCTTCTATACTTAAGGAATACATGCTGGTCATTCATATTTCTTTTTGATTCTTTAAAACCTTTTCATGTTTTTCTTTGCTTTGTGAATCTGTGTAGACTGAAAGCTTTTTTCAGGATAAAGATCTTCCATTATCTGCACTGGTTGCCTATTGTCTTCTGTGCACAATTCAAGTTGCTGGTTTTGATTTTAAAGCCCTAAATTTCTTGGAACCTACTTATCTGGTCTACTGTGTCCCATCATGGTCTCTGAAGTCGGCTGGGGATGCCTGTTTAGAGGTACCAGTTTTTAATTTGTCGTCCACAATGTGGAGAGCATTCTCAGCCGCTGCACCACAGTTGTGGAATTCCCTCCCCGGGGAGTTTCGTTTATGTCCGGACTTAAGCCCCTTTAGGAAACCATATAAAACTACCTTATTCACAAGGTTGCTTGGCAATAGGGGCTAGGGTAGTGAGGGAGTTGTGGGGGTAAAGGGTGAGTCAGGGGCAGGGAGGTTGGGGTGGGAAAGGGTCAGGGGATGGTTTGGGGTTGGGGAGTGCTATATTTTGTGGTGAGGTTTGGTATTTGTTTTGTGTGTGTTTTTAATATATTTTACCGTTGTAAGGTGCCCTCAGGCACCTTTGGTGGGAAGGGTGGAGTAAGATATTTAAATAAATAAATAAAACAAATAAACAAGCATGCTTAGTTCTGGGAGTTACTTTTTTTCTCCTTTAAGCATTGGAATATTCATATTCTATAAAACTCTGACTCATGTAAAGTCAATGGGAGTTAAGCATCCTCTGTCATTTGCGACTAAGACATCTGAAAATGAAGGGAAATCATCCTACTCTCTCCTTTTTTTCATCCTTTCTCCTTATTTCAAACACATACTAATAGGTAGAACAAGAACATGCTAATCCATTCTACACCCTTGTAAAAAAACCCACAAACAACTGTACTGAGTTATTCTATGATGAGGCAGAGCCAAAAAGTTCTGAAGAGGGGGGAAAAAACCGTAATAAAAGCTGAGTGGGTAATTTGTGCTTTTAGAGGGGGTCAGGCAACTGCTGGCTGGGGGACTGGAGGGCTTGTCCCCATCTCTCCCCCTCTCCCCCCCTCGTGGAGAGAGAAAGTGACCTGGCTCAACTGGCCTGAAGATTGCCAGTGCATCTCTGGGCCCCTGGGATTGTTATCTTCCCCCACCCTCATTCTGTTGTAGAGGGAGAGGGGGCAGGGCCAGGGACCCCCAGAATGGGGAGACGTACAAGAGTGGCATGCCGCTCAGCGGCACCACAGACCGTGCACCAAAGAGCCCTTCGGCGAGGCCTTTGGTGAGGACCGGACAGCCGGGGGGGTGGGAAGGGGTTGAGTTGTTTTTCAGGAGCTGGGTGGTTTTTGACTTGTTTGTGTGCTGATGGATTGGGTATTGTGGTGGTAGGGGTTTATATTAAAAGGGGTTAAGACAGTGGGAGGGGGATAGGAAGATGATTAAGTTGATTGGGGTTGATTATTGGGGAGGGTGGGGGTTGGGGGTTAGCATTTATATTTTTGTTTGGTTGTGGGGGGAAGGGTATGTCCACTAGTGAGAGTAGTGGCCATGAACTTGGGGGAGGGGGTGTATTATGCCCTGGTGAGAGGGGGAATAAGGGGGATGGGGAGTGCCCTCCTATGAGGGGGGTGGGGAGTTGGGGGAGGAGAGGGGTTGGGTGGGGGGGTGTCTCCTTACCACTACCCTGGTGGAGTTGAAGGTGGGGGGCTGCGCTGGGGGGGGACCACAGCGATCAGGGTCATCCTAGGGTACAGGAGGTATGGTTCATGGGGGAAGTATTGCCATTGTCAGTTGAGGGACAGGTGGTTAGTGCCTGTCCCTCTCTCCTCTTCCCCTGATTTGGGTAGTTCAGACGCCAAGGTCCTTGAGGCCTCCAGCTTGGTGTTGGTGCTGCTCAATGTGAGGTTGATAGCCAATAAATTTTTCATCATCCAGGACTCAGTCCTGGAATGGACTGCCGACCTTGTCGGCATTACAGAGTTCTGGCAGGATGATGTGTTGGGGCCGATTTTAGTTGACCTTTCAGCCAGGTACTCTGTTCATCACCAGCCCAGCCCAGAGGGACATGGAGGAGGCTGAGCCATTATTTTTCAGGAGAGTTTGCCTGTTAGGAGGTTTTCGGTGCAGACTGAGTCCAGAATGGAGGACCTCCATCTTATGGTTGATTTGGCGTGGGACAGATTGGGGATCCTGCTGGTGTACTGTGCACCCCAGTGCCCAGTAACCTCCCTAACTGCTCTAGCTGCCCTGGTCTCGGGTTTGGTCTTGCAGTCACCAAAGCTTGTCTTGCTTCATGACTTCAACATCTACATGGAGGCAAGGTTGCATGGTGCAGAGATGAAGTTCATGGCAACCATGGGCCTGACCCATGTGGTTGTGGGCCCAGCTCATGAGGGGGGGTAGGGCATACTCTGGATTTGTTGTTCTACACCGACCTTGAGGTGGGGGGGTCCGATGATTGGGGGTGTGGTTCGTTCACCCTTGTCATGGTTGGACCATTACCTCCTACGGGCTCTCATCCTGGCGTGCCTACCTGAACATGTTGACGGTCCGGAGATTTCAGCAGTGGCCCATCAGCTTACTGGGATGGGTCACCGGGAGCACATTAAACCAGTGCTTTGGGCTCTGCACTGGCTTCCTGTTGCCTTCTGGGCCCAATTAAAGGTGCTGATATTGACTTATAAAACTCTAAATGGCTTCCTCCATTTCTGAAGGATTGCCTCGCTTCCTGGGCCTCGGGGCAGCTTTTGCAGTCATCGGGGGTCACCCTCCTGAAGGTTCTCTGCTATAAGCAGGTGGCAACTGACAGGTGGGTATTCTTGGTGGCCGCACCAGCGCTGTGGAACTCGTTCCCAGTGGATGTCCAGCTCAGCCCTGATCTCTTCTTGTGTAAGACCTGGCTCTTCCACCAGGCATTTGGTGGCAGGAGGGTTGTGAGGGGGAGGGTTTGCTATTTTGCACACCTTTTAACTGTTTCCTGGAATTGACTGTGTTGATAACGCCAGTGCTCTGTGCTCTGCACTGGCTGCCTATAGCGTAGTGAGCCAGATTCAAGGTGTTGGTATTGATTTATAAAGCCCTGTACGGTCTGGGCCCCTCATACCTCGGGGACCGCCTCAGGGTGTTTTCAGACGTGACGGGGCTGATTGGCCCTGGCACGGAAACAACCCTTTGATTCCCCGCCAGGGCAACTGCCTCATGGGCTAACAGACGCGGTGGCCGATCCCGGTGGGGAATTCGGGGAGGGGGCGGGGCTGCACGGTGCAAGGTGTGGACACACAGCCCCACCCCCCCACACTGCCCCGGCCACCCACCCTCCAAGAGACAGGCAGGCACCGCAGCCAATGCGGCCACAGTGCCCGGCCACCCCCCCGGCATTGACCACGGCCTGGAATCCTGCCGCGGATTCCGGGCCGTAGTCAGGGGACAGACGTTACTGTTCCCTTCATCACGGGGGGGGGGAATCTCATTCACCACGCGATCAGGGATGGTACGACCAGGACCTCTGATCGCATGGTGAATCTGATTCCCAGCCACGATTGACTGTGGTAAACATCTGGGGGGGAACTTCTGGTTCCCCAACAGACATTACGAGGTCATTCCCCACCACAGGGTATTGACTGTGGTTGAGCGTGGTCTTGTAATGTCTGAAAATACCCTCACCCTCCGTGTCTCAGAGTATTCCCTTCAGTCCACTCGGGGCGCCTTCTTGGTGGTCCCCCAGGTGAGATGGGGGGCTACAATGGGGAGGGCATTCTTGGTGGCCTGGCCACGACTTTGGAATGCCTTCCGGAGGAAGTCCGTCTGGCCCCAGATCTGCAGGCATTTCGTCGAGCCTGCAAGTCCTGACTGTTCACCCAGGCCTTCGGAGGGGAAGAGGGGAGGGTTGGGTAGTTGGGATATGGGGGAGTGGGGGGGTTGGATGGGATTGTTTTAATTTATTTGATGATGGTTTTAAATATTATTTTAATGAATTTTATTATTATTGTATTCTTGTAAGCCGCCCCAAGATGCCATAGGCATGAGGGGGCGCCTAAAAAATGCTTAAAAATAAATAAAAGAATACATATTTTTATCTTTGGTATTTATTGTGTTTTTATGTGAGTTTATGGATGTTAGCTGCCCCGAGCTGCCAGAGGGAGGGGCGGAGTAAAAATGCATAAGCAAATAAATAAATAAATAATTTTAGGTTTTTTTTATATTTGTACCACTGAAAACCCTTTCCATTTTGAAAAAATCTTTACATCATTGAACCAGATAATTTCCTTTGAAATAGATAGTTATCTTTGTTTTAAGGTTCTGAAGTAGAGGCCTAGATATTAAAGACTGTTATGTTAGTTTAGGCCCCAGGATGCTTTATATATGTGGGCTGGGGGTAATTTGATTCCTAGTATGAAATCAGAAACTTGGAATTGCATTCAGTAAGCATTTTTTTACCAAAAGAGAGGAATTATTTGCACAATTAAAGTTATATAGCAGGGGTGGTTAAAGTCTATATACCTAAATCTTCATATGACTGAGTCACAAGGCACGCACACGCGCGTGTGTGTGTGAGTGCAAGCATGCATGCATGAACACACAAGCTCGCCTTCGTAATTGGCTGACAGAGCCAGTGTTCTGCGGTCCTGAGTGCTGAAATCCTGAAAAGCAGCCCTGATTCAGCTGCTGAGACTTGGGTGTAATGACATAGGACCATTAAGTTGCATGGGGTCCAGGACCAGCCCTAGCCAAGAACCATGTTTGACCTGCCCAAGAATCTCATGGTTCCCGAACAACAGTTTAACTCACAAAATATGAGACTGGCACTTGTTAATTCTTACTCCTCAATGTAACACGGCTGTTCCAGTCACACCATGATTGACATTTTTTTTTAATTGAACAAATTGTTAGTAAAACTTATTATCCCCTGTAAACATTGAGAACGCTGTTGTTTAATGGCAGTATAATTGTGTTTGTTTATTTTAGCTTATACAATACTTATCACTTTCACTGCCTGCAATAAAAATTGCATGAAATATATATTTGGAGAAACCCTCACTACAAGTACCAGAACTACCACACAGTAAATTCCCCAGGTAATTGGATCAGATTTAATCTACCTGTTTTTATACCACACTCCTCATCATGCTACATAAACATTTCCCTCTCTGCCATCTTCTCCAGAATGGCCACACTGACCAAATGTGCCTGACAGCGTGCACTTGAAAGTGAACAAACTCTATATTAAAGGTCAACAGAATCACAGTCTTATATTAAGAGGAGAACATTTCCTAAGTCACAGCCCTATCAACTGCTCCTTCCTGTTGAAGTAGGAGTGACTAAGTTTGGTTGTAAAGCAGTGAATCATGTCAAAGTCACTTAGCTATTAGGTTTATCAAGAGGGAACCTCATGTATCTGCTGACCTTTGTTTGGGGAGGATAAAGCAGTTACAGAAGGCTCACTAGCCTGGATGCTTCAGCAGTGACTACTGATCAGTAGGTGGGAACATTTTGTTGCCTCTGGCTGACACAAAAGTGCATCCACCAAGGCTGTTTACTTAAGGTTGGCTCAGAAACCAGGATTTATTAGTTCAAAATCTCCAGTGAAATGAATGGAAAAAGTGTTTCTTGCATGACACTTCCAAAATACACCATAATGAAAAGAGGTAGTGATGTTTACTTTCTATTTGGGGGCATGATCAAAAAGAACTCACTTGTGAGTCATGTCTCCCTTTCTTCCTTCTGCTTGAGTAGATGGCCCATGTCCTACACTTGGATTTGAACTGGTGCCAAATGACTGCTTGAACAGTGACTGCAGGGGAGGGTTTATATAATCCTCATGGGAGGAGGGGGGGGTAACAGTGTAACACTTTTCAGGGTTTTCAGGGTTACACTTTATTTCCTCCCATAACACTCTTCATCTCAAGTAATGTCAGACTCATCAGCCTGCTGTGGTATTCACTTGCTGGCATTTAGAGTTGATGTTCCCGTGCACTTCGCTCCTCCTCTGTCCCTTCTCTCACCCTTCCACGCCTTCCCTGCTCCCCTAAGCGCCTTCGTCCCTTCTCACTTGCTGCCCCCCATGCCTGGAACTCCCTCCCTGTCCACATCCGCCTTGCACCATCCCTTCATACCTTCAAATCTCTCCTTAAAACTCACCTCTTTCGCTCTGCTCTGTCTGACTCTTTATCCTGCTGAGCCACTATTCCTATACCTACGATCGGTTTACCCTTATCCTTGCAACATGGACCTGCCTGCTGTCATTCTCATCGTAACCAAGCCAAGTACGTGCACTTGAGACCTCGCATCTTCATGAATGTTAGACCCCTTGTCTCTCCCTCTGTTCCCCTTCCTAAGTCTCTCCCCCAGCTCCTGTCTCTCAGATTGTAAGCCCTAGGGGCAGGGACCGTGTCTATTTTATTACTTTGTAAAGTGCCAGGTACACTGCTGGTGCTATATAAATGTTTGTTAATAATAATAAATAATAATGTTCTCTTTCCTTAACTTTCTTTCTTAGATGTATTGAGTATTCAATAGCTGTCTGACTACACGAGGTAAGTTGTCAACACTTTATGGAAGAGACTTCAAATAATATAAGGAATTGCAACACAGCTTTTACCAAAGATAATTGCTTCATTGGTATACTACCAAATAAATAAAATAAATACTCCCCTTTTCAGCATCCCTCAGTCTTTCTATTTGTCTGATAACTTACAGTATTTATTAGAGTCTGTCTTCCTATACAATAAATTGCCAGAATCATGATTAAGAAGATTATTCAAATGAATTTAAAATGTTTAAATGAAAAAGACCCAGAGAAGTAATTGCCAAAATTTAATCAAGGATTTAATTTGTAGCATAGACCAGCCAAATGGATTTTGCCGTTTTCACTGTGCTGTTTGTACAAGGAAATTAAAAAGTATAAAGAGTCAAAGACTTAGCAGTGTAACCCTTGAAGAATATTGCAGTGTGCTCACTTATTCTCATTAGCTGTATTATATAAAACTTGCTCCTCAGGGCTTGCAGTTTGCAAAGCCAGACCACAGACGGTGGAAAAAGAAATGATAGCATTTTTTCCAATGTCATAAATTACTGCCAGCACACATTAGATGATTTCTCCACGCATTGCTATAAGCATTTCAGTGGTAGGTTAAATATTCCCCTTCTTAATGCCACTTAGTAATAAATGCCCTGATTTTAGCATGTCATCCTTAGCTGAACTGAAATAATTGAGACTAAGGAGCTGTCTGTGTCTGAAATGGAAAACATTTCACTTGCATTTACCTCTGTGAAATACATACATGGCACCATTATGTTGTCTGTGTTTCACTGATGATGATAAGGTATCATCAAGCCTGGCATATCTGTTTGAACATGTTTTCCACAAATCTAATAATTAAGCAATGTGTATCCCGTTTCATCCATCATTTCCACACAAAAAGCTTTACAAGAGAATTGATGGAACAATACTTTATGAGCCATGAATTGCTAGACCAGTAATAACTTCCAACTGGTATATAACAGCTACAGAATGATGTTCAACATACAATAATATAGGGGGAGGAGAGTCAAGAAGAATGAGAAGTCTGTGCTTGCAATGAAGCTGAGATCAAATATGTATTTCTGGTATAACTGAATTATGTTTAAATGAAAGTTCCTGATTATAAGCCTTTCCCCAACTGTTTTATCAGAGAGGATGAGTCAGTTCTGAGCCACAGACCTCATAGGAGGTGTTGAATTCCCTGCTCCACCACCAACTTCCTGTGTGCCCTTTGGCAAGCTACTTAGCCCCAGGTGCTTTATTTGCCCATCTGCACAATGGGGATAATAGCTCTTCCCTACTTTCCAAAGTGTTGTAAGCATACATATATTAAAATTCATAAGGTGCTCAGATATTATAGTCATGAGAACCATATAAGTTACTTTGTCAAAAACATATCCATGGAGAAGAAACACTTCCAGTGCAAGATTCATCTGTGCTGCCGTGCCAATATGTCTGATATCTAAGGATGGCAGAGTTGTCAGATCAGAATGTCAAAATATATGGGCTCTAGGGAGCTGTGATTTTTTGCTGTAGTGAGCTGTATAGAAATGTAATAAAAATACAGAATACCCTTTAAAATCCAGATGGTTTGCCACCTTACTAGATGACTACATCTAGAGATGAATGGGTAATAGGTAAATAATTGTCATTAAATTTTAGCCTGGTTTCCTGTGGAAAGACGCCTTAGGCAGATACTATGTATGTGAGGGGGTGGGGGGTGGGGGGAGATAAATTGTCTCTTCAATTAGGGAAAGCCTGATGGAAGAGGTAGGTTTTCAGGAGGGATCTGAAGGTTCAGAGGGAAGGAGCAGAATGAATGTGCTGAGGGAGGGAGGGAGGGGCGGGGGTTATTACAGAAGAAAAGCCTAACAAGTTTTTCCATGCAGGAAGCACCCAAACTAATGAGGACTAGCTTCCTAAAAGTTCATAATGCCCAGTATAAAATCGATGGGATTTGGAGGCTACAATGGACGTCTTATCCCCTCCTGATGCATCCATTTGTTATGACATTTTATATCCCTACCTGCATTTGGGACTTCTTCTGCTACTTTTCTAAAATTGGTTGATATCGGGGTCAAAAGTTATTAGAACCATAGAATCTTATGATTCTATGCAGAAGTCCAAATCATAAGATTCTTTGACGAGAGAAAAAAAAATTGATTCTCGTTTCAGCCCTAATTCACTCTGTCTCCTTGAGAAATCTGCCTCACTAAGATGTTTCAGGCATGTAGCTATTCCATTGGGCTTTATTTTGCATACCTGGTTTTCAAACTGAGGACAAACAGATGCAAGCAAGTAAATAATCTCTTATAAAGGAAGATTTTTCTGAGTTGTGTCTTGATAGTGTTAGGAGAGAAGGAGGATAGTGTTAGGAGATTCCTCTTTAATACTCCTTTACTTGGTTTAATGTGTCCCATCCAAAATCTCTCCCAAATGCTCTTTATTAAAAATTATATTTGAAAAGTATAGACAAAGAGGACAATCCTGATTGTTTTGAAACCAATGCAAATTTTGCCATTAACTTCCATTGGAGTCAGGATTGCACCCAGTGTAATTGTAGCCCCATTGGTGTCAAGGGGGCAAGCCTTATCGACTCTGATAGGTTTAGGATTGCCGCCAAAGAAGAAAAGAACTTTCTTCAGATGCAATCTAAGTAGTCTTGTATTATACCAGTTTTATAATCAAAAAAGTTCAGTTATTTATTTGTGGCGTGACCCAAGGTCATTACCAAAAAGAGAGAAATACGGCAAAATTGTAGTTTTATAATCTGTATAGTGGCTTTGGCTTCTCAGGGGCTTCTAGAAAGAACCGTTATTTCTGTTTGCTCCTTTACCACTCATGATCAGGAAATAAACATGGCGTTGCTGTCTTGATCCAAGTAAAATCTCATGGCATTTTGTCAGGGAAACACAGCTGAAGAGGAATGTTTAGGCTGATAAGCTTACAGAATATCTCTGGGAGTGTTCTTTCTAAACTTGTGAACAGAGATGATCTGTCTGCCTCAGCCCCTTCTCTCCCACTTATCATGGAATTCTCTGTTAAAAATGTTCACAGAATTAACATTTCACAATGTAGTTTCTCCATAACTGACATGTTGGAGTCATGCTGAAAGTAGTGAATGAATAAAGTGGTTTTTAAAAAGTGAATAAAGCAATAGCATCTCAACTATGTTAGGGAATCAATCATAGGCTTGAGCTCATTTGTTCCACTAGACTGTAGTCATATAAGAAGAGAACTGCTTGTTCCAGGGAAAAAGTCTGAATAATGTGATAAAACAAAATGAACTGCAGAATATATTCTAGCCAGCAGCCAAGAAATTATTCACACCGACACATATTACAGGTACAGTACATGTTTTGTGTGTAAAAGTCAGCCTTCTATTTTCTCTTAACATATGCAGTATGGTTGCTCCTTTTTCTCCCCTGATGTATTTTGTGTTTGCATGTACTTACATACATATGTGTATGTGTGTGTACACAGACATACAATATATGTAAGGGTGCACAATGTCTCACACAAACATGTGCCTTCAGGCAACAGATTCTTGAACATATTTAAGTCATTTTTCAGTCAATCAAGTTGACTAACTTTTTAAAAAAAAAATGCAGCAATATATGCTATTAGAAGTGTTGAAACTTATTTACGATTGAAATAGAGACATCTCCTCTAGTTGCTGTTTCTTCAGGATCATATGTTCATTTTTGTGAACTAAACCTAAAATGGCTACATGCAGTATATTGTATCTTATGATTTTGCCCAATTGGAAAGGGATGACAAACATTATTCAGATACATCTTATCCATGAAGTAGCTAAGTCACTGCGGGTGCAATCCTGTGGCCCTTGCAAACTGCGCCTATGTGAGGCTCAGTGAAACACCACAGGCACTTGCGCACACGCCCCACCAGCACAGCAAGCCATGTGTGGCAATGGCGCACCCCATCCGATGTGACCCCCTGAGCCCACACACCCTGCAGCCTGACGGATGGAGCAGCAGCCATGCCTGCTTCATCCCTCAGACCACAGGGTGTGTGGGCTCGGGGGTTGCAGTAGTATGGGTCATGCCATTGCCCCGTATTGCTTGCTGCACTGGTGGGGCACGTGCACGCCTGAGCGCCCCCTACCCAGATCACCACTGTGCCTGCCACTGGCATAAGTCGACAGCAGGATTTCACCTTGAGTAGTAAAATAGCCAAACAACCAAAACAAATGGACATACAAATATTTTGCTTGTGGATATTATTCAGATGGCTAGTGAAAATACAAAATATACTGTTCATTCAGCACTAGTGTGAAGACATGCAACTGTGAAATACAGAAGATACAAAACAAAAATCAGTTTTTCAATCTGGTGGCTAATCTAACTGGTTGGTGTTTGGAGCCTGTTCAGCCTACACAAGCCAACGTGTTCACACAGGAAGGCCCAGGACAACTACTTCCAGTGCTACCCCCAGGATCTTTAAGGCTAAGTAAGGGTGAAAACAGACATGACGCTAACTCCACTTTAACACTGCTTTAACATTTCTTATGCATGTTGCAAGGCTGCATAGGGCACCAATACAGTCCTGCAACATGAATAAAATCTTAAAGCGGTGTTAAAGTGGAGTTAGCGTCATGTCTGTTTTCACCCTAAGGCTGTTTTCAGATGAGCGCACGGTGCGCTCGCGTGGAGTTTCAAGAACCCCGCAAGGAGAGATTAGATGAGACGCCGCCAGCAATCACGCGCATGACATGGCGACACGCATTCTTTTCAAGCCGCAAATGACCTACCTTGATCAGACTCCCGGTCAGTTCACTGCTTGAAAAGAATGCGTGTTGCCGTGTCATGTGAGCGATTGCCGGAGGCGTCTCGTCTAATCTCTCCTTGCGGGGTTTTTGAAACCCCCATGCGAGCGCACTGCGCACTCGTCTAAAAACGGCCTAAGTCTCTCCTGACTGCAGCCTACCCATCCTGCTGCTTGGCTCCTCCCCCGTAGGTGCATGGCACCTCTCCCCTAGCAGCATCAGGCATTCGGTAGAGGTGTGCACCAGGAACCTATGTTGTTGTTTGTTTTTTTGTTTTTCATTTTTGTTATTTAAATCTATCATTATAGTTTTTGTAAATATCAAAATTTCGTTTTCGTTTTTGCTTTTCTTTTTTATTTCCATTGGTTTCAATGGAAAACACATTTCTGGCTATGCCTTTTTTATTTTTCATTATATTTGGATGAAACATGTACAGATTGTACCTCCAATGGAAGGCTCTGTGTGTACTAAATTGCAGAATGCTTGGAGAAAGGAATCTGTTTTTATAAGCAGTTGAATTATGTTATTTCACAAAAATGTGCATATACATTCCTGGCTATACCTTCTTTGTCTCCCATGTAATGTGGATGAAACTTGGCAAGGTTATACCCCTCCCCAAGATTATTATCTATGCCAACGTTCAGAAGGATTGAATAAAGGATCCTGGTGTTATAATTAATTAACTGTAACATCCTTGTAGTCCAGCCACTGTACATGAAATTTGGCAAGGCTGTATCACACACCTTCAGAATCATCTCTGCAAATATCTGAAAAATGTGATAAAGGGTCACAATTGTATAATCCTGCACATAATATGCAGAGAATGAGCCTATGCCAGGGGATTATCTTATGTGTTATAAGATCTGTTTGTGATGCAAATTGACCAGCAGAAATGTCAACCAAATATCCTCATTCTGTACTGTGACTACCCCAACCGACTTATTACTGGGAAGTTGGAAGAATCCTTTTAGGAAAGAGCCAATAGAGATTCTCTTATGTCCTCTGTCACAGTGCTGCAGGATGTGATTGTGATGATAATTGGCCACTTGGATGTGTAAACTATGTCTCCTGATTGCTGGGATGCTATCCTCAAAGTTCCAGTTATGTCCCTTGTATGTCCGCCTCAGGGCCACTCCCTATGCCCGCCTTGAAGCCACCATGGATTGGTCTTGTAAAGCTGGAAGCATGCAGTAATTGGCCAGTGAATGTGTCTGTCAGTCTGTTGGGTTTCTCCCCATTCTCCCTCCTACAGACTCCCTCCCCCTGTCATACCAGGTGTCTGCCTTTGACTGACACTGCATGTGTTGCTATTTATCTGAATAATGATCTTAAAGGGGACAACTTCAACTGCTTATAAAATTGGGGACCTTTATCAAATTTCCCTGTTGTTTGGCAGAGATGACAGGGAAGGTGTGGGATACATTCCTGCCAAATTCCTACTTATCTGAGGGACCGTCTCACTTCCTGGGCCCCTTGGTGGCTCCTGCAGTTGTCGGGGAGTGTTTTATTGGAGGTTTGCCATTATAGACGGGTGGGGACCAACAGGTGGGTGTTCTCAGTGGCCCTACCACTGCTGTGGAACCCCCTGCTGGTGGAGGTCCATCTCAGCCTAAG
The DNA here is from genome assembly GCA_003113815.1 of Sphenodon punctatus. Lineage (NCBI taxonomy): Eukaryota > Metazoa > Chordata > Lepidosauria > Sphenodontia > Sphenodontidae > Sphenodon > Sphenodon punctatus. Next base: position 3,905,355 of record QEPC01010693.1, read on the forward strand.
CCTTCTTATATTCTGCTGCCAGCATAAGACCTGGCTCTTCCACCAGGTGTTTGGTGGAGGGTTTGTGGAGCGGTTAAAGGGGGGGGGGGGTTGATACTGTGCTGCACACTTTTTGTATTTTTAAATGTTTTAATTGATATTTATATGATTTATATTATTTATATTTTTATTGTGTATTACAATGTTGTTGTGAGCAGGAGGGGTGGTGTATAAATTCATATAATAATAATAATAATAATTAATAATAAATTAATAATAAATGTCTTGCAAACAGCATGGAAGATAAAAATGTTACTCCCGCAAATGTATTTTCAAGTTAATGTCTTCTAACATCAGGACCCTTTGTCCAATATTTCTGAAATTTGGGAGGATTGGTAATCTTTGGAAGGGACATAATCTTCCCAGGTTTTATGAAAATTAGATGGATGATAAAGAAGTTGTAGCTAGGAATGTGTATGCAGCTTTTCTTAAAATCACAACTGTCAATTGATTATAAATTTGATTCCCTTTATCAAATATTTCTGAACTTTGGTACACATAGGGTAATTTCAGATGTTATGAAAACGCCTTTCACTACAGTGGACCACGGTGGATCCCCTGTGGTGGCAGCGTTCCTACGAATGTCTGTTTGACCCCTGCCAGATGTTCACCACAGTGAATCTCTGGCGGGGGTCAAAGGTAACCACGGTTCTTGACCTAGAACCATGGTTAGATTGGCCACAATCTGGGATGGGACTGGCAATGGCTGCGCTGCACGTCTGCTCACCAGCTCTGTCCTGAAATCAGGCCCCCACCATGGGACGGGGTCGGGCGCAGCGGCCTCATTGGTCACTACGCCCGCCCGTCTCCCCAAGGGCGGCAGGCTGAGGGAGCACGGGGGGGGGGCAGGGTTGAGTGACCACACGTCATGCCACGTGGCCCCGCATGCTCCCCGATCCCCCTCTGGAATCAGGCCGGCACATCTAAAGGACAGACGACCTGATCACGGACCGGGATCCGAGACGGATCCTGGTCCGGGGTTCAGCGTGGCGGGCTTCTGGGCCCATCACATCTGAAATTACCCATAGTGTCCTCCATTGGGGTTGCAATCTCATCAAGTTCTATCAGAATTGAAAAAGAAACAAAAAAGGTTTTAGCCAGAAATATATTTTTCAGTGTTTTCCCATTATTTTGAAAACTAAATTTTGTTTTCATTTTTGTTTTTGTTGTTGTTATGCTTTGTTTTTGTTTTTACAATAGCAAAAAAGAAAACTTGAATTTTTATTTTTGTTGTCATAATAACGAAAACAAATTGCACACCCCTAGCGTAAGGTTTGCATAACATGAACCGCGAGATCAGTTATCCATCTTGATAACTGTTTCAGCTCTAATATTTCCAATCACTCTGAGTACAGTTGTTGGTGAAGACCAAGCTTTAGTAGGTGAAGTGCTGATGTAATAAAATAAATAAATAAATAAAATAACAGTGTAGCACAACTCTAAGGTGTCAGGTTAAGCTCCATTCAGTACCACCAAGGGATGAGCATTGATATGAAATATTAATAACAGCCCCTAAAAGTAGGCTAAATTAATGTGGTTTTATCTCCTTAGTGACCAGTTTTGCTGAAACCCTCCAAAACTGCTATAGGATATTTGAGGTTGATTTTGCCATTTCCCTCAAATCAAGCAGTATGTCATTTATATCTTTTACCTGCACTGAGTTGTGTCAATAACTTAATTGTTTATAGTAAATGCAGTTTTGGCTTACTTTTCTTGTGAGTTTTGGGTTTTCTCACCCTGGAAAACAGATGTTATAAACCTACAGTGATTGAATTTGAAGAGGTTGGCAGCATTAATCCTGAGAGGAAAAAAGGGGGATGAGTTGTACATATTTTTAATTAGAGTTTACCTTAGGAACTAAACAAGATGGATTTCAGGGGTCTTTTATTCCCCCTCTCCCTCCCAATTTCCCTAAGACACAGACATGATTTCTGTGAGTGTTTTCAGATGTTACGGGGCCAGTTGGCCCTGTACCGAAATCAATGTAATGATCCCCTGCTGGGATGACCCGTAACGCCCTAACAGACATGCCGGGGGATCCCGGCAGGGAATCTGGGAGGGGGCGGGGCCGCGCGGCGCAACGTGCGGCTGCACAGCCCCGCCCCCTCCACGCTCCCCGCCGCCTGCCCTCTGGGGAGACGGGCGGCTGCCGCAGCCAATGCCGCCACAGCGCTCGCCCGCTATGGCCACGGGACGGAATCCCTGCAGGGATTCTGGGCCGTGGCCGCCGTCCAGACGTTATGGCGGGGGTCACCACGGCGGGGAATCACCTTCACCACACGACGGCCTCCGGTCCCGCCGCTACGGCCGCTCGCGTGGTGAATGTGATTCCCCGCCGTGGTAACATCTGGGGGGAAACATCCATTCCCCCCAACAGACGTTACATGGTCCAAGCCACCACAGGTAATTGACTGTGGTTGACATTGACCACGTAACGTCTGAAATCACCCTGTGTCTCCTTTCCACAATAGGGACAAAACTCAAATTTATAAGTGGAAAATTTGATTTATTCCTATGCTAACTGAACATGAAAATTGTTACATCTGTTACATATTTGCAATTTGTCTGTAATTCTTAAAGATGTACGTGTTGATACTGTTTCAAGTTTCACTCCTCAAAATGTTTTGTTTATGTTTGTTTTCTTTTCAGGCTAGTACTAGGGAAGAGTGAAAACATCAATTTTGAAAGTATATCACTGTGTGAGGATTTTCTTTCTACATAGTTTTTCTCTGAGTCAGAAATTTATTCTGGCCTGGTTACCTCCTTATGCTCTGTCCATAAATTGTGTCAACTGAGGACACATCTCTGAGAATTGTAAAGAAAGTAAAATAAAACTAATATGAAAGAAGTACACAAAGACTTTGGTATACACTATGGCTAAACATCAATCTAGTAGTAGTATTTATTTGAATCAGCCTACTGGCCATATCAACACAAAACATGAATAAAAAAGAAAACAAAAAGAGAGAGCATATTCCATAACAGCAGAGTTACAATCTGTTTAACCTGGCGTACTCTGATCTTAGCTGCTGATACAGCATAAGCAGCCACTGCCCTTGTCTCCTGATCCCTGGCATCAGTCAATAATAAACACAATAATTGAAGGGGAGCTCTCCAAGTCTGATCACTTCTCTGTAATTTTTGAAAGAGCTGCGTGCAAGGTTACTCATACGTTGGGCAAAATAATACATCATGCAACCAATCCTCAATTTCACTCTTCCCACAAATGCAAAGCTGGTTGACATAACTAATTCCCACATAGCACCCTTCTTGTACAGCAGTTTTCATAGACTGTAGGGGCAATGCTGTAAATGCTTTTCTATGTTAGGAAGAAACCAGTGTAGCATGATACCATGGACCTCTGTTAGAGGGGGGAGGGAAGAGGGTCACTCACTCACCCAGATGTCCACTCTCAGACCTAGTTTCCCCCTGCTCTGACCAGTGCAGCACTGGATTAAATGCCTGTCAGGATAGTGTGTGGGTCTATGCAGCCTCGCAGAGTGTAGGCCCCTATCATCATAGGGTGCAGAGCAAGGAGTAAGGTCGAAGCCCACAAATGTCCCTAACACTCCCACACCCACGCTCCCACCGGGGAGAAGGGACAGGAATGATCATGCAAAGGGTGCAGGAAGGAAGGCAAGGTTCACCGAGCATGGGCAGGAGGAGGGGGGGTTCAGGACACTCACACGGCGAAAGGGGAAGGAATTCCAGGGGGAAGGGGGAAAGAGCACCCCAAACACGCACCCACCACCCAGCAGCCACACCCTACTCAAAATCCTAAGGAAGGAACAAAGGTTAGGACACAGTCACGGAACACAGTCTTGGTAGTCAGTAATCACGCAAGGTACACAACACACACAAACAAGTCACTTATCTCTCAGAATGGGGGGCCAGCTTCTCACTCTGACTACTGGCACTGGCTGAAGCTCAGTTCCAGCCTTTTATTTCTGTGATCCCACCCCCTGCTGTGCCTGAAGCCACGCAGAGTGCTGCAGTGGCTCAGGCCCTGTCCCCACGCCCTGCGCCGCACCCAGAAGTGCGGGCGCATCGCCATCCGAAGAGTTGGTTGCCTTGGCAACTGCTGATGCAGGCGGTTCTGGAGATACCATGGTGAGCGGCACTACAGGGGCGGCAGAGCACTCAAGGATCGGGCGGCCCCCACGGTGCAACAGGTGCCACCCCCTGACAGTACACCCCCGCTGAGTTCCCTGGCCCAGGCCCCAGTTAGGTCATGGGCGGCTAGGATGCCGCAGGTGAAATAAGTGCACCAATCGAGGAGCCGAGACCTGCGAGGCGGGCTCCCAGGATCGGTCGTCAGGCCCAAATTCCACCCAGTCAATTAAATAATACAACCTTCCCCTGTGGTATCAGTATGAACTTCGTATTTGGGGTTCGACACACAAGGGCACAGTACGTCTGGATTTGGGGGGGGAAGGGAGAGCCCCCGTGGCCTCCTTAAGGAGAGAGACATGAAAGGTGGGGTGGACATTCACTATTGAACCAAGAAGGGACCTTTTAACTCAAAGGATACGGTGATCTCCTGAACATTAACAGGGGACACAAGGAAGGTATTAATTCCTCAAATAAACAGATATTATTCTCCTGACCCAAAATTTGCATATATATTTCCTCAATTTCCTTTCCTTGCCTAAAATTCAAAAAAACTAAATTGAGCTCTTCTGACCATTTGACCCACCCGAGGCCCAGCCTCCGGTCCTCTTGGCCACGTCCAGTGGATTGACCACTAGAAACCTTGCTCTCAGAACAGGGATCACTAATAAACAGCGCTAAAGGGAAATGATTGGACTCAGATCTTGGTACAATATGTAGCTCCAGGACACAGAATAGGAAGCTTGCCATTATAAGAAAATAATCAATAACACTTGAGACCTGGCTGGAGTGAAAAGTAAAATTGCCCTCTAAATCTCCTTTTGTAATAAAATACCTTTAAAGAAACAAGTTTGCAGCCAACATGTATTATGTCACTGGCTTGTTTTTACCAAAGATATACAAATATTTAAACGTTACTATTCACAGGGTTGTCATTTCATCCAGACGTTCAGCTGCATGGAAACTGCTTTATGGCAGGTAGCTGACATATTGTGTCTCAATTTAAGCCCCTTTACCATGTATTATACATGCATTCAGTTAATTATTTTTAAAAATATAAATGCAAATAACAAGTGTTAATTGTACCCCTAAGGCCTTCTGCATATATCATGTTGGCATATTAGGTTGTAAAGCTGGCCCAAATTAAATTAAAATTAAAAAAAAAATAAAGATAGTATAATTCAAGAACAATTCAAGAATAATTCTTGAATTCAAGAATTCAAGATAGTATAATAATAATTCAAGATAGTGTAATATTTTAGGAAACAGTTTTGTTGATCTAGTATTTCATAACCACTATTTCCTGGACAATGAGTGCAGTCTTAATATTTAACTAATAATAATGCATTAGAAGTAAATTGTAAAGTAGAGTAAAGTGATTTGTTGACAGTCAAATGCAGAAAGTGCCTTTGATTGAAGGGGTTAGTGTGTTATAGGACATATTGAAACACTTGTAGTCTCTATACTTCTCTCCTTGAAAGGGGTCATTGCATAGTCTCACTCACGGGAGTTATCCCTGGCACATCTGATCTCTGGGAACCTGCACAAAAAACAGTGACTGAAGGGACCACAATATTTTCCTTTCCTCCCCCTTGACAACACCAAGGTGTTGAGTTGAGACCACAAGAATCACTTCACTTCCTTTCTACCAAAGCCCTGTTGTGAAGAATAAACCTTCCCTTTGTGGCACTCCAGCTATTGCCACTGTTGCTGCTGCTGGTACTACGACTAATAATAATAAATACTTGTAATTGTAGTCAGACATCTGATTGACAGAATATGTGCAGGAGGAGGGAGGGAGGTCTGAAAGTGGCCAGTGAGGCTAGCTGCCTCTGCCTAGTTATATAGCTGGGTAGCCCCGCCCAGCTATTTTCATTTCCTGCCACCTACTCCAGGCCTTTCTTAAAGGAATTTGGTACACTTAATGCCTGTAATTGGAGGTACACCTCCTCCATGTTTCAGCCAAATATAATGAAAAACAAAAATGTTACAGCTGAAAAGTGTGTTTTCCACTGAAACCAATGGAAACAAAAACAAAAGCAAAAATGAAAATGAAAATTTGATATTTATGAAAACAGATTTAAATAACAAAAATGAAAAATGACATGGGCCCCTGATGCATGCCTCTAGTCCATAACTAGAGTTGTTGGGGAAAGTAGCAGGTCAGGCTGAAGAGAATGGACAGATAGATGTGGCCCCAAGACCAAATTTAAATTTGTAATTAAATTTCCACAACACATGCCTATCTTTGGCCTATATACTGCTATGGTTTTCAGGATAAATGGTAACAAAAGCTGACAAATTTCCTGTGGAAAACACTTAGAAAACACCTGCACTAGACAAATATGGCGAAATTGTATTATGCTAATGCAGAAAGCTAAGATAAAAATGATGCAATTCAACAAACCCCACATTGGTAGCATTATTTTGGGGAAGAGTTGGGGAGCTGCCTTGTATGGAAAAACATTATTATTAGGCAGCAGACAACAGTAATGGACATTTTATGCACATCATTGCTAAAGACAAGTGCTGCAGTATATTAGAATCATGCAATAATCTTGTTTACTTAGAATTGAATTGTGCAGCTTTTTTTTTCTGATTGCCATGAGTGATGTGGCCAGTTTTGATCTCTCTTGCATGAACTGTGGACCTTTTCCCAATTGCAGGCTAGCATGTTACAATAGCCTATCTTGCAGCAATTCTTACAAGATAACCAGGGTTTGGAATTTTTACAATCAGCTTTGTGGTCATGTTGACATTTCAAAGACAACACATTAACTTATGCCACACTGGACATTTAAGTCCCATCTTTCTCAATAGCCATTCAGATCTTTGTACCGTCCCAAGCATTATCCATTAAATGGCATCACATAACTCTTCTTTCTGACTCTGGATAATATTTTTTGTCCCTTGGTTTAATTTTTTTAAATTAAAAAAATGACAAGCAGCTTTCACTTATTTGTGGGGGGGGGGGGGCTTGCTTTAGAAATCTGTAGTATTATATAAACTGCTTCAGGCATTTAAACACATTCCTCTGATAGCCTACGGCATTCTTTTGGCCGAAACATACTTTAAAATTAATCATTTTAGGATAGGGTTATCTAGATCTTTCCCTGTCATTACTACTGCTATTTGTTCCTGGATGGTGGTTATTTAGTTTTTAAATCTATTAAAAATGCACAGATGAACTTATGAGAAAATACTGCCCTAAGCATATTTTTATGACCCATTCATTTTGAATATTTAAAACTGTACTAATAAAAATAAAGCAGCACATATTCTCAAGGGTTTAATTTTGCTGGTGTGTGTTGATCTGATGGTTTGTGAGTTTTACTACATTTCATTAGGTGAATTTTACCAGGGAAGTGGAGCTGAATGCACAAAATGGCTCATCCTAAATTGGCAAAATGAAGCCTCAGTAGGGCTAGTTTACAAATAGTGATTCACTTGAACACTTACCTTTGCAAGGAGCATCATGTAGATAATTTTATTACCTAAATTACTGAAGCAAAAGAAAAACAGAAAATGACTGAGTTTTATTACAAATGGCCCTCTTTAGATGTTGGGCTTACAAATTGCTCTGTGCATTTACTTTCCTGAAGAACATCTACTTTGCACTCTAGCAACAAGCTATAACTAACAATGGGCCAAAAAGGCCGTTTTCAGAATTGCCTATTAAGATTGGACTAAAATTTGGGACCCATGCATTCAGAATTTCAAATCCTGAAATTTGATTCTAGGTGGATTGGAATTGTCTTATTAAACATGAAAATCTAAACTAAATGGACATGCAGTAGCAGTACTGTTCATTTCTATTATTTGAAACTAGGTATGCTTGCTGTGCCAGTTTACTCTACATTGGCATATACTGTGCTTTGTGTGACAACAGAGATTCACTGGGGCTGTTATAAGGAAAAGCAAGTAGTTTAGTGCAGTAAAGAGCCAAACTAATGAAGCCTAGTTTCCTGAGCTAGGCATGAGGGGGTGGGGAGTAGAACAATATAAGGCAACAGGATTTTTCAGTTACAAAAGGAGCCATATCTCCCCCTCATGTCTGCCTCTTGTTACAAAATTTTGGGTTCGGGGCAGCTGGTGGGTTTTGATGTTGGAGGGACACTGGGGTAGTAAGGCTGGTGGGCCTAGGAGGAGGAGCCAGGGATACGGTAGGTGGAGCCAGGGATACGGTAGGCGGAGCCAGGGCATAACCCAGCCAGCAGCAAGGAGTTCCCAGGGTTAACATTGGATGGACATTACATTACTTAATCCAGCAATTTCAGTTAGGCAGGTTATATTCACCTCCTCTGCCAGGTTTAAAAGCAGGCAGATCACCAGACTAACCGTTACATCTCATGATTTCAAAACCTCAATTGTATCACAAACATCACATTTCTAGCATTTTGAACACCCATAAGATCACCAGACTAACCGTTACATCTCACGATTTCAAAACCTCAATTGA
>QEPC01010693.1:3915260-3927587 GCA_003113815.1 Sphenodon punctatus
CCCCCCTTCCCGCCACTCACCCCCCCCTTCCCCAGTGTCTCCCCAGGCTGGGGGCCTGGAATCATGGAAGGGGGAGGGTGTGCAAGACTGGGGAATGGGGGGGGGAGGGTGGGTGCGCACCCCCTCCCCCCATTCCCCAGTCTTGCACACTCTCCCCTTCCATCCCAGGCCCCCAGCCTCTGCTCCCCAACCACCACCACCGCTTGCGCACGTTTACTCACACTTGTTGGGGTCCTGGAAACTGGCTGCTGGCACCACTGGCAGTTAGTTCTCACTGTTCAGTGGAGGTGCTCGGCGGCGAGATGTGCTGCGGAGCACATGCTCAACTCAGTTCAAGCATGCGCGCTGCAGCACATCTTGCTGCCGAGCGCCTCCACCGAACACCCAAATGAGGCTTTGCATTGAGCCCATAGGGCTCAATGCAAAGCTGCCGCTCAGGGAAATTTCATTTCCCTAGCGGCACACTTGGTCTGAATGCTGAGCTGCCTGGCTCGTGTTCAGACTAAGTTTGTCCCTTCTGGGACTCCAGAGTCTGGAGTCCCAGAAGGAGTCCAGGGCAAGCAGAGGCTAGCGCTCAGACTGAGCGCTCTCTGCCTCTGCCGGTGGCTGAAATTGACATCGGAGCGCCGCATTCCAATGTCAGTTTCAAACTTTCAGCCACCGGCAGAGGCAGAGACAGAGTCAGAGCGGCGTGCCCTGCCCCTGTTCTCCCCCGTCCCCAGTGCCACTGAGCGCTACTGTCAGTGGCACTGGGGACGGGGGAGAGCGGGGGCAGGGCACTCGCCCTCAGCCTAGGGCTACCACTGTTTTGGTTCCTTCTTACTGTTGGGCCCTCTGCCAGGTTTAGGTGAAATCAGCACATGGGATCAAAAGTTTCCTAGAAATGCCTAGTTTTGGACAGGTCACTGGTAAATGCCAGTTGTCGCATGCACATGAAAGGAGGCTACGAACACAGAATTTGGGTTAAACTGGCCGCAACTCTTTATTCACCGAGACCCAGCAGTCTCGGTGCTTACCCGGTGTCTGGCAGCTTTGGGGGACTGGATGAGGGTGATCCGACTGAAGCTGAATCCTGACAAGATGGAGGTGATGCTGGTGGGTAAAGCGGTGCGTGTGGTGTCCCCTTTCATTGATGGGGTTTGCCCCCCTGCTGGTTGTCCAGGTTTGGATTCTAGGAGTGCTCCTCAACCCGCAGCTCCACCTGGATGTTCAGGTGGGGACTGTAGTGAGAGGTGCATTTTGCCAATTACACCTTGTGCATCGGCTTCAGCCATATGTCTCAGACTCTAACCTGGCTACCTGGCATACTTTCGTTACCTCGAGACTAGACTATTGCAATGTGCTCTGCATGGGGCTACCCTTGGTGATGGTTCAGAGACTGCAGATGGTGCAGAATGTGGTGGCCTGACTTCTTATCCTCATTCTGTGCTGTGACCACCCCAACGTCTCTCCCCCACTTGTTACTGGGAAGATAGAAGCATCTGTTTAGGAAATAACCAATAGATATTCTCTTATGTCCTCTGTCACAATGCTGGAGGATGTGATTGTTATTTTGTTTTTTAGAGGACTGGCCTGTTAGGAGGTATCCAGTTCAGGAGATTGCAGGTATTGAGGCCCTCCATGTGGTGTTTGATTTAGCTGGGGGCAAGCTAGGGGTGCTGCTGGTATCCCGGGCCCCTTCCTGTCTGGCAGCATCCCTTACCGCTCTAGCAGAGCTGGTCTCAGAGGTGGCGTTGAGCTCCTCCAGGACTTTGGTTCTGGGGGACGTCAACATCCACGCCAATGCCAGCCTTGTAGAAGCGGAGCGAGAATTCATGGCCGCCATGGCAACCATGGATTTGTCCCAGGAGGTCACCTGCCCGACCCACATGGGTGGGCATACCCTCGACCTGATCTTCGGCTCTGGCCTTGAGGCAGGTGGTCTGGTAGTGGGGGAGGTTAGGGCGGTGCCCTTGTCATGGATGGACCATTATCTCCTTCAGGCCAGTCTCTCAGTGCAGCCCCTCCAGAAGGGGAATGGGCCAGTTAGGATGGTCCGCCCTCGGAGGCTGATGGAACCTCAGCGGTTCCAAGAGGTCCTGAGGGAGTTAACCTTGGATCTGGACGGTCACTCTGTCGATGTGCTGGTCCAACATTGGAACAGCTTGCTGGAGGAGGCCATTGACAGGGTGGGTCTCGGCTGCTTTTGACACCGTGGATCATGGGCTGCTGTTGAGAAGGCTGCATGACCTGGGATGTCTGGATGGGACTGTTCTTGAATGGTTCCACTCATTCCTCTTGGGGAGAAGCCAGCAGGTGGTGCTGGGGGCTGAGACATCTTGCCCCCGCACTTTATCCTGCAGCGTTCCGTAGGGTTCCATCCTGTCTCCATTGTTATTCAATGTATATATGCAGCCCTTGGGGGAGGTTGTGAGAGAGTTCGGGGTGCGGTGTCACCAATATGCTGATGATACTCAGCTGTACCTCTCTTTTTCAACTGACACAGACCCTGCGGTCTCGGTGCTATCCCAGTGTCTGGAGGCCGTGGAAGAATGGATGTGGCAGAGCATTCTGAAGCTCAACCCTGATAAGACAGAGGTGATGTTGGTGGGGAGAGTGAGGGAGGTGTCAGCCCCCCTGATTGGGGGGGTTCGCCCTCCTATAGCTCAGCAGGTTCGGAGTCTGGGGGTGGTATTGGACGCAGATCTCCCCCTGGAGTGACAGGTGGAGGTAGTGGTGAAGGCCGCTTTCCGCCAGTTGTATCTGGTGGGGAGGCTGCGTCTGTACATCTCCGGCCCAGACCTGGCCTCCCTCATCCATGCCTTCGTCACCTCGAAGCTGGACTACTGCAATGCGCGCTACGTGGGGCTGCCCTTGTTCCTGGTTCAGAGGCTGCAGCTAGTGCAGAATGCAGCGGCCTGGCTCCTTTCAGGGACAGGTCATTGGGAGCACATAACACCTGTGCTCCGGACTCTGCACTGGTTGCCAATAGCGAGCCGAGCCAGGTTCAAGGTTTTGGTATTGATCTATAAGGCCCTTCATGGTCTGGGCCCCTCGTACCTCAGGGACTGCCTCGCCCTCCGCGCCCCAGAGCAGCTCCTTCGGTCTGCCAGGGGTGCCTTCTTGGAGGTCCCCCATGTTAAGCGGGGGGCCACAATGGAGAGGGCATTCTTGGTGGCCGCGCCATGGCTTTGGAACTCCCTCCCAGAGGAAGCTCACCTGGCCCCAAACCTTTTAACATTCTGGCAAATTTGTAAAACCTGGCTGTTCGCCCAGGCCTTTGGGGAGGGTAAGAGGGTTTTTTATCCCCCTTCACCCTTATTTATTTTATTATGTTCCCTGGCCATTTTAATTGTTGTATTTTATGAGTGTTTAAAATATTTTATGGTTGTATTTTTATATATATATATATATATATATAAATATGAGATATATATATATATATATATATATTGTAAGCCGCCCCGAACTGTTTCAGGAGGGGCGGGGTATAAATGTAATAAATAAATAAATAATTGGACACCCTGAATGTGTAAACCATGGGTAATTTCAGACATTACGAAATCACAGTCAACCACACTGAAGCACAGACAAACCCCCAGCGTGACCAAAGAGCCCTGAATGTCTGATCAGCGGCATCCAGATGTTCACCACAGTCAATCACCCGTAGGTGCCAAATCCATACATGGTTCTGGAGGTTGGGACGGGACCAGCTCCAGAACCGTGGTCAAGGCAATTCCCACCAGGCAACCACCAGGCAGGATCGCACAAAACGATCCCTAGCGCACACCCACCTCTACCCATCACCCACTCACGGAGCCATCTGACAAAACGGAGGAGGCTCTATGGGTGGAGGTCGGTGAAGATGGGTGTGCACCCATGGGAAAGGAAGCACACCCACCTCCACCCACCGTGGCCACACACCCATTCGCCCACCCAGCAGCACCATGTGAAAATGGTCTTGAAATTGACTGCAGACTCCATTTGGGATCAGTCAAGGGGAATGGACCCCTAATGGATGGTACCCAGATTGTTACATTTTATTTTATTTATTACAATTTTTTTTATTACAATACTTTTACTCTGCCTCTCCAACACATAGCAGCTTGAAGCAGTTTACAAGTAAAATATTTAAAAACAAAACTATATATATAAAAAAAGAATCACTAAATCAAAAGGGGGTGCAACAGAATCAAAACAAAAACCCCTCTCCCCCACGCTACCCTCCCATTCCATCCCCCTCGCCAAAGGCCTGGCCAAACAGCCAAGTCTTACAATAATGACAAAAAGAGGTTCGGTTCAGGGCCATCCGGACCTCTGCCAGAAGGGAGTTCCACAGCCTAGGTGTGGCCACCGAGAACACCCTCTCCATAGTTGCCCCTGGGCAACCTGGGGGACATCAAGAAGGGCGCTCCTGGCGGACCACAGGGGCCAATCCAGAACACGGAGGGTGAAGTGGTCTCGCAGATAGGTGGGGCCCAGGCCGTTAAGGGCTTTATAGGTAGGAACCAACACCTTGAATCGGGCCCAGAAGACTATAGACAGTCAGTGCAGAGCACGAAGCACTGGTGTAATATCAACAGCCAAGCTGCTCATCTAATGATGTCATGACACGAGCATGGCCTTTAGATTGGTGAATGCATGGGTTCCATGTGGCCTGGTAATCTGGGAATAAGCGATAATGCAGGCCATCTGGCTCCTATTGTGCCAGCTGCAAGCCCCTTTTTGATTGATGTGCAATCCATACTGAATGGTTTGTGGCAAGGGAATCGGGAATACGTCTGCCCAAACCCATACCTGACCTAAGGATCTGAAAATCCCTATATGCCCGCTCACAAGCCACCCTGATGGAATGAACAACAGAGCCACAGACCATGTGGAATAATTCTATGATCCAAAAATCTGAGCTCTGCTGAGACACGCTGTGGTTGTTTTACTTGCTCAGGAGGCAAGGGGTCAGAATGCTGGATATGAAACTGAGAAGGGCTTCTACTATTTTCTTACTGGTACCTGGAATGTGTTTCGCGAACAAAAGTTGTTATGTCTCAAACAGGCCAGGATGAATATGCACATTAATCTCATAACTGTAGCCAACTTAAAGGACAGATAATTAATAATATGGAGAACCGGCATGCTGCGATTCCTGAACGCTATACTTTCCCTTGAATGCCTTGGTTGATGTAAGACCTAAGGGGAATAATCAGAAGAATATTAAGTCCTAAGCAACCCATGTTACTGCCCACTCAGGAGGCCACCTTTTGGCATACCAACCACCCCGATGTGTCTCCCCAAGCCACACCCCAGCTGCATCTGGACGGGACTACGTTTCTACCTCTGATAAAAGCATCTTCCACCAAATGCCAACACCTTTATAGCCTCTGAGGGAAGTGCCCCATACCACCTAATCCTTCTTCATTTCCTGAATGACCTTTATGGTGATGCAGGGCTAATACGCCCACCATCCTGGTGTGCAAATGGGACAAGGATGCCCAACATGGAGATATCACCCTTTACGCAAAATTGAGACTATCCAACAGGGACTGAAGCTCCTCAGCGTAATCATTTTTGCGGCCATACAGTTATTAATCTGGAGGAGGGCTTGCAGTTATCTTTGGGTATCCATGACAATTCCAGCTCTGAGTAAAACCCCATCCCTAGCTCTATGATTGTCAAGACAGGACCCTTCCCTCATTTGCTCTACAAGAGGAATGACTGCATCCCACCAACCCAGTTTTAAATTGGGTGCCATTCGGTGCTCTCTAACACCCCTGAACAGAGCCTAAGAAACCCCATTGAAAATCCATGCTAATGTAAGCCCTAGACCCCCTGTCCAGGTCAAACACCCATCCACTAGCACCCCGTGTTGCACTGAAGTTGGTACTCTTCCCACAGTCTGGACATGGGAGCATTGCTGCCTCCTCCTTTTTGTTAGCTTGGGCTGAATTTACCCTTGTGTGATTAATCACTACCCCTGGGATACTTGGAGATTGCATGGGGTCCCCTTCCAGCAAGCAGATGTGCCAGAAATCTCCATTTCATGCAAACATAACAAACCCCTCATTGAAATGACAACACACCAAGGACGGGAGGTAGTGAGGAGGACTTGCGCCAAGCATGACGCATTTAGCTTTAGACTCTCTCCTATTGCTATGACATTCGGCCTCTTAGTCAGGAGCTGTGATCTTCACATACTGATGGTGTCAAGCATCTCTCCCTCATGTCCTATGTATGCCTTTAACTCTTCAAGTTGTCTTGCTATGTGCTTTGATTAAGTTCCATTGTTGGTCATTTAGCCATTCTATAGTCTTAATCTATGCACTCCCCTCCCCCAGGTCAAGAGCATGCACCTCCCCCTAAATTCCGGGTGTAATCGCTGCCCGCCAGTGGAAGAATTACAAACTGAAGCCAACCAAAAACCTCACCACCTAGATATGGGATGGCGGTGAAGAAGGCCTCCTTCATAGCATCTGTGAAGTCTCATCTGGCAGAGCTTTCCTAGGTGGTGAGAGGTCTGGTTAATTTGGCCTGTTTCCGCCAGGACTTGGAGTCATCTAATGCCCGCTGTGACATTTTTATTGATTACCTTGCAGACAAAATCGCTAGGGATGGGTGAACAGATCGCTGTTCGGTTCGGCTGCGTTCGGTTCGTCCGTTCGGTTCGTCTACGTTCGGTTCAGCAGTTCGGTTAGTTCGCTGGTTTCGGGTTCGGCCATTCGGTTCGGCTGTTCGGGAAATGTTATGGGTGTTGTTTTTGTTTTTTATATGGTTTCTTGGTTTTTTATTGGGTTTTATATGGTTTTCTTTTGTTTTTTATTTGGTTTTTTTGTTTTTATATGTTTTTTTTTATCTAATAAATATATCTATCTATCTACACTAAATCTAACTCCTATTAACTATTCTAAATGCTATGAACTAAATGGATTATCTAATAAGTACACAGGCCTACTCCTACAAACACTAAAACTAAATCACTAACGCTATCTCTATCACTAAGCTAGCTCCTACAACTACTATCCCTAACCTATCTATCTATCTCTCTATATCTATATCTCTCTATCTCTCTCTATATGGGATGGGGGGGAATCACAAACACAAGGTTTCAGTTTAAGGTTTAAGTTTCATTTCAGTACAAAACTGAAATGAAACTTAAAGCAATCTAATAATCCTACTCAATGCCTGCTGTTCAGGAACAGTGACTAGCTCAGAAGGTGTTGGGAAGGGGGGAGGCAGATAGTTTCATTTCTTGCAAGCCTCTCCACCCCTGGTGCCTGGAAGTCTGCTCTCAGTGACTAGTACTACCCCTCCCTGTCACCTTACAGTGAACCTTTTTTTGCCACCCAAACGCAATCCGAACTGACCGAACTGTTCGGCCACTTCGCCGTTCGGTGTTCAGTTCTGTTTGGTATGTTCATGTTCGGGTTCGGGTTCACGTTCGGTCGTCCGAACAGGCCGAGTTCGGGCCAAACTCTGAACTTCCGAACTGCGTTCGCCCATCCCTAAAAATCGCTCATATTCACCACGACGTTGGCTCAACCATCTCTTTGGCAGAGTCAGAGTTTGAGGCTGTGGAGGTCCAGCCTTCTCCTTTTTATTTGAATCAGAGATGTTAGGGCCATTGCTGGCTGAGCTTTTCAGCTCCTCCCTCCGGGAGGGCAGGATGTCGGACTCCCTTAAGATGGCAATTATCTGGCCTCTGCTCAAAAAACCATCCTTGGACTCTGACTCCCCTGCCAGCTGTCAGCCTGTCTGTAACCTTCCCTCTCTAGGGAAGGTTACTGAGTGGGTGGGGTGGCATGTCAGATCCAGGCCCGTCTGGATGCTTTTGGATTCCTGGGCCCCTTTCAGTCTGGCTTTTGTCCTTAGCATGGCACGGAGACTGTGCTTGTGGCCTTGGTTGATGATCTATGCCTGGAGGTCAACAGAGGGAATTCTGCCCTGTTGATCCTATTAGATCTATCTGCGGCTTTTGAAACTGTTGATCACAAGGTGTTGTTTATTGACTGTGGGACCTGGCAGGGGTGTGCAGAACCACTCTTCATTGGTTTCACTCTTTCCTGTTGGGAGGTCTCAGCGGGTGGTGATGGGCGATTGCTCATCGTCTCCTCATGATCACCCCTATGGGCTTTCATATTGTCCCCACTTTAGTTCAACATGTGTATGAAGCTGCTGGGCGAGAACATTCGAAGGTTTGGAGTGAGGTGTCATCAGTATGCTACTGGTATGCAGCTCTACCTCTCTTTTTCATCTGACCTAGGTCCTGCAGTCTCCATGCTTACCCGTTGCCTGGCTGCAGTGGGGGACTGGATGAGGGTGAGTTGACTGAGTTTGAATCCTGACAAGACTGAGGTGATGATGACTGGCCGGCCTTGTGACTTGGGAGGGATTGGGACCCCCATTATTGATGGGGTCCGCTCCACTCCACCCCCAGTTGCTCAGGTTCGCAGCCTTGGAGTGCTCCTGGATCTGTTGCTGCACCTGGAATCTCAGGTGGCATCAGTGCCCAGGAGTGCTTTTCACCAACTCCATGTGGTGAGAAGGCTGTGGCCTTTTCTTTTTGATTTGGATATGGCAATCATCATCCATGCCTTCATCACCTTGAAGTCAGACTACTGCAGTGCGCTCTACATAGGGCTGACCTTGATGGTGTTTAGATGACTGTTCAGAAGCTGTATCTGGTGCAGAATGCGGTGGCGCAGCTCCTTACAGGGGCGGGTCACCTGGAATATGCACTGGTTACCTATAGCTTTCCAGGCACAATTCAAGGTGCTGGTTTTGACCTTTAAAGCCCTAAACAGCTTGGGACCTACTTATCTGGTAGATCAACTGGCCTACCATGTCCCATCGCGGGGACGCCTGTCTAGAGGTACTAGTTTTTAACCTGGTCTCCATGGCAAGGAGAACATTCTCGGCTGCTGCTCCACAGCTGTGGAACTCCCTCCCCCAAGAAGTTCATTTATGAAGAGAAGCAGGTCCAGGACTGAGACCCCACTGGGACACACCTGTGCTTCATCCCTGCAATGAGAGGGTGTTGGGGTGCTTCCATACACATACTCCGTCATGGTGCATTACTGTGCTTGCAAGTTTTGAATCACACCCTGACCACTCTCTGCTAGGGAGAAGGGGGTTTGACAATAGTGCCAACCCAGCCCCACCACCTTGCACCACCATGGCACCCCACGCATCCTTTCTGCCCACACGGTCTGTAGCAGTCCATTGTCATCTATATTCTGGGTCTTTAGTATGGGGTGGTGGTGGCTGTCCCTTGCTCACTGTCAGCTCTTCACTATGGTTGTGGCCCCTAGGAAGGAGGTTTCCCTGCCCTCTTCTTCCAGCATCCCTGGTGGGGGGGCTTTGACACCCTAAGTGCATGCCCACTCCTAAACAAGGGTGCACTGGAGTAGGAGGGATATGAACTAGGCTTTCAGATCCCACCACTATGGTAGACTGAGTGGGAGGAGGGATGGGTGAAAACTCCACTCAGCAGCAGAGTGGAGCGGCCTTCAGCAGCTCCCCCAATTCCATAGAGCGTGCGTGGCCTGTGTGCTCTAAACAGCTCTGATCAAAGTGAGGTGGGGGGAGGAAGGATACTCTCTGTCTGGTGCAGTACCTATGAAGCCTCAATTGCGTCACAACCGAGAAGCCTTCCCTGCTGTGGGGTGGGGTGCCATTCCCAACCCACCCACGACTCATAAGAAAAAATGGCCCGACTGGAGCAAGTGCTGGGGAGGACGGGATACTCCCTGGCTGCTTTTTGAAGCACCAGAAGCCACTTGTGAAGCCACCATTGGCACTGTGGACCTTCAGTGAGTCACCTGGCCTTGCTCTTGCTGCTCCTGGGAGGCCTGCCACTCAGGAGCTCCACAAAAGTTTTTCTTATCCTAGAGCTGGATTGAAATGCTTGGCACCTCTTTGCCAGGCTCTGCCAGGCAGAGCCTATATGCTTCATGCAGGGTCAGGCTCTGCCCTCCAATTTTCCCACCAACCCCCCCCCAAAGAGCAGTAGCTGCCTTGATTTACACCCCGCCATCTCCCCCTCCCCCTTCTCCCCACACCTTCCCTCCATGATTGCTAACCAAAGAGGGGGAAGGGATGGGACCAAGGTCCCCTGTCAGCACCCTCTGTAGCCTCCTATCTTTGAGGTGGCGTGGACAATCAACTTTCCCCACACATAGCGTAGGGAGGGGAGAGACGTTTTACCAGGTTCTCCCCAGAAAAATGAGAAAAATAATATTAAAAACATACTAATGAAAACTACTGAAAATACTTACATTTTGATCATAATTCTGCTGTAATATGACCTGTTTTAATATTAATGAAAAGAAATAATCAAAAAAGAGCCTCAACCTGAACCTTAAGCTTCATGCTATTGTTAAGAATAGAACAGAATAGAACGGACAACAGAAAATTAAGCTTCTGGATCTGGAAATTTTGTTACGCAATGAAATCTACATGTCTGTATAATAAACAAAAAGGAATTAGACCATCAATGGGAAGATTAAAGAAGACCAAGGCCATTGCAGAGGAGCTAGGTGAATTCATTGCATCAGTCTTCACTGAGAGGCTCAATAGGTTAAGGCTCTTCAGTTTAGAGAAAAGATTACTAAGGTGAGGCCGACGGGTGAATAGGAATACAGGTTTACAAAAAAGAAAATGGGATGGAATAAGTAAATGGAGAGCTGTTTTACCCTCTCAAATAATAGTAGAACTAGGAGACATTCTAGGAAACTAACTGGCAACAGATTTAAAACAAATTTAAAAACAAAACAAACCCATTTTCTCTCAACATACAATTAACTTGTTGCCAGCAGGGCCAGACATAGGAATTTTGTGCCCCTAGGCCCTTCTCAAGCTGCTGCCCCCAAGCCAAGCCCCGCCTCCACGCTGCATGTTCATGGGTGGGGGAGCTCCATGTTAATGATACAGCGCACGCACCTGCGGTGACTTGGGGTGCGTTCACACTCCTGCCTAACACGCATCCCATGCACCCCCACCCCCCGCTTGTCGCCACACACGAAGCAACCGGGGAAAACAGAGGTTGCTCCGTGGGTGCGGATGAGTAGGGGGTGAGTGGGGATATGTATGCGGTCCACACACCAGTGCGCCCATGGACTCCCCACCTGGTGGAGCCATGTAAAAAGGGCATGTGAGGAGCCACTTAAAGAAGAACAGAAGGTTACTGCCTTGTAAACAAGATTCTTCAAGATGGATCCAAACATTCTCACAACACCCACCCTTCCAGCCGCACATGGATTTTTTTCCTTATATTCTTAGAAGGGGTTGGAAGGAACAGTCATTCTGAGGGGGGAAGAGTGCTTTTTATACTAGAGGAGCTCTAGACCATCACGTGGTCTATTATTTGAATATGGTGAGCCTGTACAACCCAGTTGTGAGAAGGTTCTCAAAGAACCTTCTTTAAAAGGCAACAACCTTCTGATCACTCACATGGGAAGGAGTTGTTTGTAAACAATCAGCTTTATCTCCCAGTCCTATGTCCTGCTGCTGCTGCTGCTGCTGCAGCAGCACTACTAGCAGGCAGATGGCAGAGGCAGGTGAGGGATGGGGACCCAGGCAGCAGGCTTCAGCTGTGGGCAGTAGCCTTGACTGTGCAGGAAGAAAAACAAAAACAGATCGGGGAAGAGCCGGCACCAGGAATGCTGCCCAAGGCCCGGGCCTAGGGGGCCTGCCTCTAAGTCTGGGTCTGGTTGCCAGAGGTTGTTGTGAAGGCCAATAGCATAGGTGGTTTTTTAAAAAAGGATTGGATAAGTGTTCAGAGGGTAGGTCCTTAAATAGCTATTAGTCAAGTTGGCCAAGAGATATAAACTCATACTGTTGGGAACTGGGAATAAGTAGGGAATGGATCACTTTATTAGGAACTGTTGTGAACTTCTCTAAAATGATCAAAGGTGGAAACTGTCAGAGAGAAAGTACTGGGTTGGATGGACCCTTGGTCTAACCCAGTATGGTATTTAGCTACCTCTAGTTGCTTAATATTTCTACTCTACATTATTGTTGTTTTTCATATAATCTAATGTTTGACTTTGGTTATATAATAAAAATGGCTTTGAGAATGGGATCAACAAAAAGTGTTTCTAAAATATTATATTGATTGATACAGCCAAACCCGAGTTATTCTTTATAAAACCTCAGTTCTGCTGGTTCACGCATGCGCACTTGAGCCCCTCTCTCCTGTCGGTGAGTCTGTGCGCTCTGAGGTCTGTGCGCTGCTGCTTCTGCTGCTGCCCCCCGGCCCCTAGCTGTCAGTTTTGTTAAAAAAAAAAATCTGCCGCCATGGCCGCTCTATCTGGAGCCCGCCCCCCCCAGCCCCTCCAGCTGACTATGAGCCCCCAG
>QEPC01010693.1:3929146-3943559 GCA_003113815.1 Sphenodon punctatus
ACATACATGTAATATATATGTACTACGTTCCTTACCATACATACTTCATTTTTTTCAATAACTAAACTTGCACATTTTATAATTATGCAACTATTTTATTTTCATAATTTGACAAGGAACAATTTTGTCAGAGTAATTTAAGTCTGTTATTTACATGTATTTACATGTATACAAATTGTGTACAGTTCATACAATGAAGTAAATAATCTGAGTGTATACATTATACAATTCGTTGTACACAATGAAGTTATATGGAAACAGACTTAAATTACTCTGACAAAATTGTTTGAGGGTGGGTGGCGGGGAGCGTGGAGGGGGCGGGGCCGTGCGGCCACACGTTGCACTGTGCGGCACTGTGCGGCCCCTCCCCGATTCCCCGCCGGGATCCACCAGCACGTCTGTTAGGGCATTACGGGTCATCCCAGCGGGGGATGAATTCATTGATTTCGTGACGGGGCCGATTGACCCCATCACGTCTGAAAACACCCATAACTTTACAGTAGAGTATTGGCTCTCAGCAATGTCATCTCTAGACGATGTCATACTTTCACATTAGGGCATTATATGTGAAGCAAATGTAATTTAGATAAATTCAAGAGATTTTGAAAATGTGGTTAGTCTGTTTTTTCCTCTGAAGTTTATAATTCTGGCTAAGCAAAGTGATACTTGAACAAGTAATTCAGTGTGTCAAGCAAACAAAGCCTGGTTACTAAAGAGTCACTGAGCTGGAAGGGGTTGCACGGGCCATCTAATCCATCCCCATGCAGGACCTGCCACATCCCAACTATTTACATAGAAAAAGTTGTAAAAAAAAAATCTTCAAAGGGGAAGCAGTGCAAGTCAGTGGGATGTTGTTTTTATAACAAAAAGGGCTATATCTGCCCTTCATGTGCACTCTTGTTATGAAATTTTGGAGATCTGCTTATCTTTTAGCACTCTTCTTCTTCCTTCCTAGTTTTGGTTGAAATTGGCATGAAGGACTCACAGTTGTTAAGGGGCGAAGTGGGAGCTGGACCAAGATAGACA
This sequence comes from Sphenodon punctatus, assembly GCA_003113815.1. Classification (NCBI taxonomy): domain Eukaryota; kingdom Metazoa; phylum Chordata; class Lepidosauria; order Sphenodontia; family Sphenodontidae; genus Sphenodon; species Sphenodon punctatus. Next base: position 3,930,173 of record QEPC01010693.1, read on the forward strand.
CAGTGATTGCAAATGCCTTCATTCTATAGGAAAACATGCTGAAACATTTCAAAATGATTTTTCATGTGAAGTAGATCTCCTATACAGTATACATGATTGATTGAAATGTATAAGAGTAACGTGGCCATGCCAAAGTCAAGTTGCTCAACATGCTAGTGAATATTCTGCATGTGATAAGTAGCTGGTGTAGGTTGGAGTGTTATTTAACAGGGGTGGGGGAATTAATTGTGAACAAGTTTTAGTTTTTGTCAGACATATATACCTTTTTAATTAATTAAAAGTTAATTTAATTATTATATTAGTTAATATACCTTTTTTTAACCACCACATTTTGTTGTACTATGGGTGATTTCAGACGAGACGAGACGGGGCGGCATTCGCCCCGTTCCGGAATCACCCAAATGATTCCCCGCTGGGATCACTCTGGCACGTCCAACCCCCCATGCTCCCCCGCCGCCCGCCTTCTGGGGAGATGGGCAGGCACCGCGGCCAATGCGGCCGCAGCGCCCGCCCGATTTGACCACGGCCTGGAATCCCACTGGGGATTCCGGGCCGTGGGTGCCGGCCAGATGTTACTTTTTGTTGGTTCCCGCCAGGGATTTCTTTGACCATGCTTGCGGCACTTGTCCGGCAGGGAGCCCCGGAAGCATGGTTGAAATTGACCCCATGTGGGAATCAACCATGGTGAACATCTGGCAGCTGCCTAACAGACGTTCAGGGCGCTTTGGCCCCATGTAGGTATTGACCGTGGTTCACTGTGATCTCGTCACATCTGAAAATACCCTATGTGCAAGCTTTTGAGCTTTACAGAGCTGTCTTTTTGGCAGGTTAATTTTTGTCCATCACTTATTGTGCCTGCTGCCACTTCCAGTAGTAATATGTGCTTTAGTGTATAATGTAATATTGCATATAAAACAGAAATTTTAGGCATCAAGATGGAAGTGGTGGGGATCTTAACAAATGCAATCTGCATGTTGGGTACTCTGTTTAAAATGTGTACTAAGTTAAACCTTTTGTTTTCTGTTTTAGCTTAAGTGTAATCATCTTGCAGATGAACGTTTGTTTAAAAGGTCTTAACGGTGAATTCAAAAGTATTACTATTAATAGGATAAAGCACAATATTCTCTTACTATTCTCCTATGGAATAAGGAATTTTCAAGTAGTGTTCCCCAAAGTCATTGCGTATGAGAAGCCATTAGAAAGTCCAACATTAGTAGTATTATTATTGTTACAGAAGCAGCAGTTCTTCATAACCACTGACTATGTAAGCTAAAGTGAAGTGAAAAATGTTTGCAAAGGCTTTGAGCCAGGGAGACAATGTTTATGATAAATCTTCGTAGCCCTCTCCCTTATTGTTTACAAAGGTAAGAGCCTGGAAATATGGTAAACTGGACTGCACAGGCTTCAGAGTTTTCATATTTTCACATGCAACAAGTGTAGTGCTGTTGCTTTTTAAATGTTTTTAGTCGACAACTAGCTGGCTACAAAAAAGACCACTACTGGACTCTTGTTGATGTGTGATAATCTGTGCTGAATGACTGATGTGCCAAAGCATACAGAGCTCTTTAAGGAATGGTGATCACTCTGGGGACAAGAGCATGCTCAGAACTGCAATCTCCAGAGTGCATACTGGCAACCATGTGGGAGGGCACCATGACCAGAGAAGTAGTATGAAGCTTAACTGGAAGCCTATTTGAGTGTTAACAGAAGTGACAGCGGAGTGCCACTGTCACAACGTGATTTGGACTGGGAAGCTGCTGGCAACACGGTCACAGTTGGCTGGATCAGACCAGCCAACAAACATGCCAGCGGCCAGACTGCCAGGGAGGGTGGGGAGCAGCAGGAACATAAGGACGGCCAGTCCTGCCCCTGCATTGAGCCCAGCGCCCTGCCCACACTATGATGGGCAGCCATGGCATCCTATGATGGCCACCATGGCAGACCCAATCCAGACAGTGGACTATAAAAAGCGTTATAGCCCAGTCTGGCCTGATCGGGCAGACGGTAGCCCAGGCTGTGACCCTGGAGGTCTCCAGGATCACATCCCGGGCTGGCTGCTACCACTCCCGAGAGAAATCCTGGGTGAACATCTGGCAGGGCTGCAACAAACATAACAGTGATGTGCTTATTAACACCCTGTGGGGGAGGAGGGGCATAGAGAAAGTAGACGAAAAAGAGGCACAGAGTGAAGCAAGAATCCTGCATCAACAAGCGGAGCTTCGAGGTAGGGGCCAAAATCCTTTGAAAACTGAACCCCTTCAAGCTGGAAAATGTCAAAAAGACTGCGTGTGAACAATTGTTTACCACTAGGTAAATAATTGGTGTGAACACCTGTTTTCCTCTCTGCAGCAAATGCAGCTATATTTTCCATTTTTTTTAAAAAAAGCAAGCATATTTTATGACTGCTTTGCAACAATCATTTGTGTTCTTGTTTTTAGAATAGATGTTTCACTCTAAATTAAGATTTTACTAAAACTTGTTATATTATTGTCAGCTTTTGAAATGAATACTGTAATTATTGTACTGTGTTAAAATTAAGACATTCATTTGCCATTTTTTTTCCTTCAGGAACTCTTATTTTTGTTCTCTGAAGACTTAGAATACATTTTTGTTAATTTGTTGTTTTATGGTGATTTGCATTCTGCTTGGTGTGTTTGTATTAACTTTTACCTTGAGAGGTTCCTCCTCTGTTTACCTCACCTTCCTTTTCAGAAGAAATAAGATTGAAGTATTACACAGAAACATAAGAGGAAACTTATATATATATATATATATATATATATATATATATATATATATATACACTTATATATATATAAATATATATATAAAAGTATATATTTATAAACAATACTAAGGATAATTCTAAGGGTAATTTCAGATGTTACAAGACCACGGTCAACCCGGTGAATCCCCTATGGTGGCCGTTTGTCCCATAATGTCTGATGTGAGTTCGGCCAGATGTTCATGCCACTGAATCTCTGGTGGGAATGACATTGGCCATGATTCTGGACCTCCGACTGCCTGGAGGTCCAGAATCGTGGTGGGATTGGGCCCCAACCATGATCATGGTGGCCACGATCCGGAATTGGCCGAAAGTAACGTCTTTTACCTTCGGCCGGCCCGGCCCATGGTCCTGACCACGGGACGGGATCGGTGCAGCGGCCACGTTGGCCACTGTGCCTGCCCATCTCCCAAAGGGCGGGCGGCCGGGGGAGCATGGGGGGTGGGGCTGTGCAGCCGCATGTCGCACCATGCAGCCCTGCCCCCTCCCCAATCCCCTTCCAGAATCAGGCCGGCACGTCTAAAGGACGGACAGTCTGATTCCTAACCGGGATCCAAAATGGATACCAGTCCGTGGTTCAGCGTGGCGGGCCTTTGGGCCTGTCACATCTGAAATTACTCTAAGTTTGAAACAGAAAATGGGGTGTTCTGAAGCATTGGCAAAACTTAAGCCATTTTTACACAGATGACCTCTCCCCCACTCGGTGTTCGGACGGGTGTGGGGGGGGGGGGCGTCCATGTACACGACCGGCAGTATGTGGGGATGGGTGTCCGCCTCCACTCACGGAGCCTTCTGGTAAAACGGAGGAGGCTCCATGGATGGAGGTGTGTGTGCGTCCGTGTAAATGGAAACCCACACACCTCCACCCACCGCGCCAAAACACCCACCATCCTCGTCCGTGTATTAACAGCCATAGTGCAGTGGCAATTAATACATGCACCTGGGGAAATGTTTTCAGTTACCCACTGCCATAGTATACATTTTAATAGAAATTCTTCATCATTATAAACAGCTAGCCTCATGAATAGTATGGCATTATATTAAGCAATATAAGTGCCAGTGTTCCACATGCACTATTGGATTCCTGGACCACTGCCTTTTATTAGCATTTATTGAATTCTTCACACCCTTTGTCACTGTGAATAAGAGTCAAGCTCCGTTAGCTTGAAGAAGAGTCCTCCCCCTCGTTCCCTGTTAATTTTTTTTACAAGTGAGAAACTAATAAATACAAGAAAAGAATCCCCCTTGTTTTGTCCCTTAATTTCTTTGTGCCTCTTAAAAATGGGCAGACCAATCCTTTGAGTACTCCATCTGCACAAATCCCATACACTTCAGTGAGGTTTGCACCAGAAGACTATCATGTTCTGGGGGAGGGGGGTGTAGAGTGAGGAGTGGAATGTAAATTGACAGGCAGAATAAGAGCCAGGGGGATTGCATTCTTCTGTTTAACTACAGAACAGGTACAGTGTGGAAAGAAGCAGTGCCGGCTTTCCATGTACTGCCATTGGTTTTAAATCATGGCCAAATAGAACCCCTACCCAAGGTGAGACGAGGTTAGCTCAGCCTTCATGTTTTATCATTCTTCAGCCTCTCTCTTGAGACTGCCAAATGGGTGTCAGTCTGCAGGGGAGTTTCGTGATGTGTGTACCTCTTGATCAGAAAACAGACGGAGACCACCAATGCGCAGCTTGGAGACGCTTTAAATGTTAACAGCTTCTGGCCACAATACTGACTGGGATTCCAAACCTAAGGGTGACAGGCTTCGTATCCTATTGCTATATTGTTTCCAAGTCCATGATTTCTACAAGGGCTCAGTGCAACAGTACATTCACGCACAGAACTCTTATTGAAGTCGGTATTTTCTGTGGAGATCAATGGCAGCTCTCCCAGGGCTGCTAAGAACTTAAATTTCCTTTTCTTTAGAAGAAAGGTTCCAGATGTCTTGTCTTGTTTTTCTTGAACCAGCAAATTTCAGATAGATTGCTTTTGCTGCCTCATAATCTGCCTTCTGCTAAGGTTGTGTATTCTTCCATCTGGGGTGGGAAATCATGAGAGCAAGCTAATCTGCTTTTATCTCAGTTAGACCTTTCCTCTCCTTGCTTTGCATGCACATAATATGGGCAATGCTGCTAACTCCACAAGTTCTAAAAATTGTAGGATGGCCCAAAATCTTGAGATGTTTTTTAAAAATAATAAATCTTGGGTTTTGGTCTGGCCTTCTAATTTATTTATTTTTTAAACTTCCCCTGACCATCCAGAATATGTGAATAAAAGGTTAAAATTTCAGCCAAAGAAGCATACAGCAGCACACAAAACTGCCTGTACTCCAACATTAACTTTTCTGTTTCTTAATCACCTTTCCAAGTTTCCACTGCCTCAGTCCCTTTTTCTCGACCTCCAGCCCTGTTCCCTGTCCTTAATCTTGTTGCCCAGAGCACTGCCCACTTCCTATTGGCCCTTTCCAAACGCGCTCGCGGTGTGGGGGGATGGGTGGAGGCCGCAGCAGCTGGGCGGTGCATGGGCAGCCCATCACATGGACGCCCACCCACATCAGCCTCGGTGGTCTCCAGTGCCTCCGTGTGTGGGCGATGGGTGGAGGTGGGTGGAGCGTGGAAGCTCACATGTGCCCCCACCCACCCACCATGGCGGTCACATGGATGCCCCCCACCGCCTCCCATCTGCACATGTAGGTGTGGGGGAGGGGCGTCCGGGTCATTGTCTTGGGAAACTGTCTTTCCTACTTGCCATTGAGCAGAGATTTCCTTGCTCTCCTATTGTCATATTTCTTCCTGACGATTCCTGCATTCCACCGCACCTTTAAGACCACTGTCAACCTGTTACTTACTAACCATTTCCATCCATCCATATGGATAGCCGTTTCTCCTTTGAATCTCGCCAGATCGTTGGCCTCAGGCACATCCTCTGGCAGTGAGTTCCACAATATAGTGTGTGAAAAGCTGAGAACTTGTGCTTGCCATATTTCAGTTTCATTGACTTATCCTGATTCCCTAGCACTTAATGGGCAGAACACTTTCTCCTGATCTACCCTCCGGATGTTGTTAACTCTTTCATATCATTTTATCTTTCCTCCTCTCTGAAGAAAATAGTCTCACTCCCAATATTTATGTTTATGTCTTTTATCTTCAATGGACTTAGATTTAGAAATAATCTTTTTATTTCACTTGGATACCCTTTTGAAGCTTGTTGTGTAGCTGCATTTTTTTTTTTCTCCTGCAGACACTAGGAAACTCATTTCTTTCTTTCTAAAGTAGCATCTTCTAAAGCAGGGGTGGGAAATCTTTATCCTCCCATGGGCCATTTTGAAAAAGAGTACAGTTTCCAGAGCCATATAGAAGTTAGGAGTGGGTATGCTTAAGGGATGCACTCAGGAAAGGGGGATCCAGATCATGGATCTGTGCCCCTATTCTTGTGTGCATGCTCTCATTTCTTCTCTCTTACCCTGAGCTCAGTCTTTCAATTGTTAGGGATAGGAACTAGGGATGGGCACAAAATGGCCACCGTCCTTAACCAGAATAGTGGCAGCCAAAATTATGTCACCACCATTTTGATTAAGGGCGGCAGCTGTGTTGTGCATGTGCAAAATGGCGCCGGTGGCCATTTTGCACATGCGTGATCTGGAGCAGGGAGCATGCCACGAGTCCCCACAGCAGCGGTAGTGCTTCAGTCAAACCCTCTGAGGTGGTAAGTAACACTCTGAGGCTCCAGGAAATAGGGGTGGGGGAATGTTGAACCCACTGTCCTGGAGCTATGGATCAGACTCAGGCTGCAGTACAGATTGGTTCCCCATTGACTTCAATGGGAAAATCCAAGTCCTTAAACTGTAATTAATCTGCAAACTACAAATCCGAATCCGTAATTGATCTGAATCCATAATTCAATGCCCATCCGAATGCCCATCTCTAGTAGGAACTGCATTTTGGGCCAGATCCAGGGACTGGAAAGAAGCAAAATAATTACTGCATTTAGTCCCTCGGCCTGAGATTCCCCCACCCCTGCTCTAAAGACTTTGCACTATCCAGGCGGTTTCCCTCCAGGCTCCTCATTTTATTAAAATCTTCCCTTCTAAAGTTCTAGCAATGCTGGGTCTGCTTTCTTTGTCTGTCTGTGGATACCCATGTGCAATAGCACTGCGCTCCGAGAGGATAATGCTGTTAAGAGGGAAGGGAGTGCATGATTCCGGATGAGTATTACAGAATTGACAGTTTCTGGCACACATATATTTTGCAGTCAGGTGAGTTAGAGTGTAGTGTTGGAGTTAGGAACAAAACTGAAAATTTTGTATTTATTTATTTTTCCATTTGATTCTCAATAGTATTTTGATTTAATAAATCTCAGATTCAGTGGGGGAAGGGCTTTTTGGGGTAAGAGTGGGAATTTTTGTTGCATGAATTTTATTATTGTTTTATTGTCAGTATTGTTTTGCTTTTATGAATGGTGAACCACTGTGCCTCTGAGCCACTGTGGAAAGGGTGGCATTTAAATTCAAATAAATAAACAGAATTAAAATTGAATTAGCCCAGTCGGGATGGTGTCAGGAAGGCAAAAGCACAGAATGGGCTGAGGCTTGTAAGGGATGCTAAGAACAACAAAAAGCTTTTTTTCAGGTATGTTAGAAGTAAGAGGAAGAAAGTCTTGTTCAGCTAGACTATTGCAATATTCTCTAGGTGGGGCTGCACTTGAAGACTGTTTGGAAGCTGCAGCTGGTACAGAATGAGGCGGCCTGGCTCCTTCCATGGCTGGGTCACTGAGCACATAACACCTCTGCTTTGGAATCTGTACTAGTTGCCGATTGTCTTCCGGGCACAATTCATGGTGCTGGTTGCAAAATTAAAACCTAAATGGCTTGGAACCCACTTATTTGGCAGATTGTCTGACATACCATGCCCCATCGTGGTCTTTGAGGTCAGCGAGGGATGCCTGTCTGGAGGAACAGGTTTTTACCTGGTCTCCACAAAAGTGAGGGCGCTCTTGGCCACCGCCCTGCAGCTGTGGAATTCCCTCCCCTGGGAGGTTCCTTTATGTCCAGACTTGAGTGCCTGTAGGAGGCAGTGCAAAACTGTTTTATTTGCAAGGGTGTTGGGGGTTAGGGGAAGGGATGTTAACAGGTGACAAAGAGAAGACCAAACTACTCAACTCCTATTTTGCCTCTGTTTTTTCCCAAAAGGGAAGCTGTGTCCAACCTGGCAGAAGAAGCATGAATGATGAGGGAAAAGGATTGCAGCTCAGGATAGATAAAGAGTTGGTCAGTTGGTCAGAGAATACCTTGCTATTCCAAACAAGTTCAAATCTTTGGGGCCAAATGAATTACATCCTAGGGTAATGAAGGAACTTTCTGATGTACTCTCAGAATCACTGTCTATTGTCTTTGAAAACTCTTGGAGAACGGGTGAGGTGCTGGAAGACTGGAGATGGGGAAAATGGTGTCCCTATCTTCAAAAAGGGGGAAAGGGAGGATCCGGAAAACTATAGACTGGTCAGCCTGACACTGATACCTACAAAGATACTAGAACAGATTATAAAGCAGTCATTCTGTAAGCATCTAGAAAACAATGCAGTGATTACTAGACGCCAACATGAATTTTTCAAGAATAAGTCATGCCAGATTAATTTTATCTCCTTTTTTGATCAAGTTACTAGTTTAGTGGTTCATGGGAATGCTGTAGACATAATATATCTTGATTTCAGCCAAGTATTTGACACAGTCCCTCATGATATCCTTGTTAACAAGCTGGTAAGATGTGGGCTAGATGATAATACCATTAAGTGGATTAAAGCTGGTTAAAGAACAGTATTCAAAGAGTGCTCATCAATGGCTCCTAATGGATCTGGAGGGAGGTGTTGAGCAGGGTGCCGCAGGGCACTGTCCTGGGTCTGGTACTGTTTAACATCTTTATAAATGACTTGGATGAGGGAGTAGAGGAATGGTTATTTAATCTGCCGATGACACAAAATTGAGTGAAATAGCTAACACCTTAGAAGACGGGGGGGAAATTCAAAATGATCTTGATAAGTTGGAAAACTGGGCTGAAAAACAAAAGGAAGTTCAACAGAGATAAACATAAAGTTCTGCCTTTAGGTAAGAAAAATCAAAATGTACAAATACAGGATGGGGGATACCTCTCTGGGCAGCAATACATGTGAAAAGATCTGGGGATTGTAGTTGATCACAAACTGAACATAAGTCAGCAGTACGATGCAGACACAAAAAAGGGGAAATGCACTTTTAGGCTGCATTAACAGAAGCATCATTTTCAAGTCATGATAAGTAACAGTTCCACTCTATTTTGCACTGGTCAGACCTCATCTGGAGTGCTGTGTCCAGTTCTCGGCATCGCACTTTAAGAAGGACATCAACAAATTGGAACGGGTTCAGAGGAGGGTTACAAAGATGGCCAAGGGTCTGGAAACCATGTCCTATGAGGAAAGGTTGAAGGAACTTAGCCTTGAGAAAAGAAGACTAAGTGGAGACATGTAGCATCTTCCACTACCGGAAGGGCTGTCACAGAGAGGATGGTAAAGACTTGTTCTCTCTTGTCCCTGAAGGCAAGACTAGAAATAATGGGCTCAAACTAGAAAGCAGATTTCGGTTAAACATTAGGAAGAACTTCCTAACTGTAAGAGCTGTTCAACAGTGGACCAGACCAGACTGTGGACTCTCCTTTGCTGGAGGTTACCAAACAGAGGCTGGACAGTCATCTGTTGGGGATGCTGTAACCTGAAGATTTCCTGCATTGAGCAGGGGGTTGGACTGTGTCCTCTGAGGTACCTTCCAACTCTGAGTCTATGAAAATAAAATAAATTTGTATTTCCTTTTTAGCTACAATGTAAATCTAGTTGAATATAAAACCACAGCTGCCTTCGAACAATAAATCTGTACTGTAGCCGGAGTGTTTTCTTTCATCAAGACTACTTCTCAACAGAAAATATATTTGTTATTTGTGTGAGAGAAAAGATTCTAAGCATCGTGATGTCTGAAATTTTAGTTACAGACCATCTTCAGTTACAGACAGTAGGAGTCCCTCGATGTGGGTTACACATCTGATACCACCTATTGTTCTAGCGTATAAGAGGTGTTTCTCAGGGTGTTTTTGAGATGGCCCAGCCCCCACGCAAGGACTCCTTGTCCCTGTGTAGGGCCCATCTCATCTGTATATCATGGGGGGTGGGGCGGTGTGTGCTCCTCCACAACCCACATCTCTGCCCTACCCCACCCCCACACACGGGGCTTTCAGCAAAAAGCTCCGGAGTGCCCCGTGTGCGGACGGGGTGGCCGGTGCATGGGCAGGGCAGCTGTACGTGGGGCTTCTTGTGTGAAGCACACCCCCATGCACAATGCCTTCACACCGGCCCCATACAACATCTGCACCCCCCACCTCCTCGCCTCATGTAAAAACACCCTCAGTCTTAAACAGAAATGGTATATCCATGCACAATTAGGGTATTTCATATAGAGTCCTTGAAGGAGAAGCACTGTGGTTTTGTATAAAAGTAAAGCTGTTTCATCAGATATGCCAATTATGCTAATTACAGCAACAGGGATTTGGTTTTGAAGTTGGTCTGCATAACTCTGTATAATAGAAAGCATGGGAGACAAAGTAGTTCGAATGATATCTTTTATTGGACCAACTGCTGTTGGTGGAAATAAGCAAGCTTTCAGGGCGCACAGAGCCCTTTCTTAGGCATGTAGCGTAGCCAGTAGAAATAAATACAAAGCATTGCAGATATACACTGACTTCAGTCCTGGCAAGGTACAGCCATGGACAGAGGGAGGTTTGGCCTCTTTAAAGTGCATGTTCTTTCTGTGAACAGAAGGGAGACTAGAGACATTTTCCTCATTCCCTATCCCGGAGATAATGGATGTAACCATGGTGATGAGAAGTGAGGAATGATCAGTGTACCTTGTACTACTTGCTAGGCACTTTTCCTTTTGCTCTCTTCCAGTTTAGTTTTTTCCAGTCTGGCAATGTGGATGGAGGAATGTTGATTCCAGCAAGTAATATGGTGAACACGAAAGGGATTAAAGTGGCTTCTATCAGAAAGTGCACATTAGCAGGTCATCTAGACACATCAAAGACTTTAGGCTCATTCAGAAAAAGTTCCCTACCATGCAGGAAACACATGAGACAGTCAATGCTGGTTTCCCAGGTAGGTTGAGAATGGGCTGCTAGGCCTGTGTGTTAGGCCTGTAAATGCTTCTTCTAGCAGAGCACACTGATTCAGGCAGCCCCCAATCCATGGGAGAAGCCAGCACAAGTTGTTCTCCATGTCTCTTTTTCTGAGGTCAGGAAAATTGTCTGGGAAAGCTCAACATCTTAAAAACATTCCCCCGCTCCCTCAGTATTTACATATTGTATTTTTTGGTTAACACATTGCAATGCTTGCAGTACTGGATATGTACTATGCATTTCATTTACTTGTAAATATATGCCTTTATTTTGGCTTTGAGTCCAGGCTTCTGCCAACTCCAAGAAAGCATGTGATTGGAGTTATTCTTCCCCTCTCCCACTCCCATATAGGTGAAAGCAGAATTGGAACACAGATTTTCATAATGGAAGTGGTATACATTTAGTTTATAATGCTGTTTAATCTTGACTCAATTTTTCTGGTTAGATACTTTTAAAGGAAGAGTTTTTTCACAGGAAATGGAACAGATAATGCTGTATTTTTTAATTAATGCATTGCAATGCTTGCAGTATTGGATACATACTGTGTATTTTCAGTACAGTATGGATTTTGTGTGGGCAGATTATGAACAAACTCTTAATATAGACCTCTTTGATCTGGATCCTTCTTTATTCTGGACATGTCCTGTGTGCCCTGCTGCTCTCAAATGCATTTTGTTACTGTTATAGAAGAAACTCCCTTTTCTGGACAAAAAACATCCCTCCCTCTCCCCCAGGTGTCTGGAAATGGGTTTTTATTGTATAAGGGACTCTTTAGGGCCACCTTGCAGAATAGACACCAACGGACTGCTTTCTTTTCAATGTTTGTAAGTCATTTTAATCTTTATAATGGGACTCAAATTTTACTTGATTAGGTGTGTTGCTTTGAACTAATTAATTGATCAATTGATTACTAAATACAACAGAACTGCAGTACAGTTTTTACAACACAGTTGTTGCTGCGAAGTTATTTTCTATTTTTTAAAAAAGATTACGCTTTCATGTCTTTAATTTTTTATTTTGTTATTTTGTTAGTGCTCCACAGGAGCACACAAATTTTGTATTGGCATTCAACCTAGTCTAGCCTGTGCATAACTTCACAATGCTGCATCTGGGTAGGAGGACTACCCTCCCCACCCCTAGCAACAGGACAGAATCAGGGGTCAGGCATATTGCATGGCTGATCATAGGGTGTTAACAAATGAGACGACAGCCCAGAATAGCCCACACCAAGTGGATGTCCAACTGCCCGTATTAGGTGTTCACCCTTACCGGCCACGTGGCCACCACCACCGGGTACCACCACTCAGCCCCTATTTATGGGGTGATGGTGCCTCGGAGAATGGGGAGCCTGCCTTGTTGGTAAATGCAGACTAATGTGCATCCATGGGTATTTTAAGACGTTACGAGATCACAGCAAACCACGGTCAATACCCACATGGGGCCAAAGCGCCCTGAACGTCTGTTAGGTGGCCGCCAGATGTTCACCACAGTCGATTCCCACATGGGGTCAATTTCAACCATGCTTCCGGGGCTCCCCGCCGGACAATCGCCACAAGCATGGTCAAAGAGATTCCCGGTAGGAACCAACAAAAAGTAACGTCTGATCGGCAGCCACGGCCCGGAATCCCCGGCAGAATTCCGGGCTGTGGTCAAATCGGCGGGCGCTGCGAACAGCCAGGTTTTACAACTTCACCGGATGTCAACAGGCTTGGGGCCAGGTAAGCTTCCTCCGGAAGGGAGTTCCAGAGGCGCGGCACAGCCACCGAGAATGCCCTCTCCATTGTGGCCCCCCGCTTAATGCGGGGGACCTCCAGGAAGGCACCCCCGGCAGACTGAAGAAGCCACTCTGGGGCGCGGAGGGCGAGGTGGTTCCTGAGGTATGAGGGGCCCAGACCGCAAAGGGCCTTGTAGATCAACATCAAGACCTTGAACCTAGCTCAGCACGCTATTGGCAACCAGTGCAGAGTCCGGAGTACAGGTGTACTGTGCTCCCAATGACCCGTCCCCAAAAGGAGATGGACTGCTGCATTCTGCACTAACTGCAGCCTCCGAACCAGGGCAAGGGAAGCCCCACATAGAGCGCATTGCAGTAGTCCAGCCTCGAGGTGATGAAGGCATGGATGAGGGAGGCCAGGTCCGGGCCGGAGATGAACGGATGCAGCCTCCGCATCAGATACACCTGGCAGAAAGTGGCCTTCATGACTGCCTCCACCTGCCGCTCCAGGCGGAGATCCGCATCCAATATCACCCCCGGACTCCAGACCTGCTGAGCTATAGGAGGGCGAACCCCCCCAATTAGGGGGGCCACTACCTCCCTCGCTCTCCCCACCAACATCACCTCCGTCTTATCGGGGTTGAGCTTCAGTCTGCTCTGCCACATCCATTCCGCCACGGCCTCCAAACACTGGGATAGCAA
>QEPC01010693.1:3955858-3990577 GCA_003113815.1 Sphenodon punctatus
AAAAGGGCCACATTCTCACAACTGTCTTACTTATACTACCTTAGGTAGGAATTTAGGATGTAAAGCAATATCTATTCTATCTTGGAAAATCTGCAAATATGGTTCTGAGATTGTTATGGCTGCTATTTCACTAACTCTTTTAATGAAGTTATTGCTAACAGGAATACGCTTTAAACCAGCACCCTATAACCAGTTCATTTGCATCCCCCATATAATCGATTCATGCTGCCCCGCGGGCACAAATGAAATGGTTATGGGTGAGGGGCAGCGTGAACTGATTATGGGGGCACAACTGAACTGGTTTTTGTATATATATATATATTCATGGCATAATGCGCTTAATAGGCTAGCTGCATTTGGGTGTCTTGTGTGTTTGATAGCACATCTCTGGACCGGTTGCACCATGTGCATGCACAAGGCACAGGTGGCACCGGCAGCAAGAAGCAACAGGCCCTGGAGCCTCACCTCTGTGCCTGCCTCACTGCCTGCCCAGCTGCCCCTGCAGTGGAACCACTCCTGGGGAGTGGTGGTAGACACTCGACTGGGGAGGTGGGGGGGGGGAAGCACTGGGAGGCCATGCTTGTCTATGGCCGCTCAGAGGGGTGGAGAATGGGAATCCTTTCTGTCCAGAGGGAGTAAATTTTATGTACATTTACACATTTGCATAATCGGTGGGGCCTAATTATGCAAATTAGGCCCCACACCAAGACTTTGCACATGGCCTCACAAACCCTGGGGCTGGCCCTGGTCGTTGATCAAGGTCACAAGCATAGTCTCAGTGCCATAACCTGGGTGAAAACTGGACTGTGAAGGATCTAGAAAACTGATAACAGTCCAGTAGTTCAAGGCAAACCAGCAAAAAAGTTCACATCGAGAAACTGTGAAAACTGGGATTTTTTAAAAAATTGCTGTTGCCAGTACCTGGCCATGAGAAGTTTTTATTTTATTTTTGTATATTGCTACTTGTCAAAGAAGCACGGGAGCAGAGAACTGTCCAAAGAGACTGTTTTAGTCAATTCAGGCCAAAGCACGTTGTCATCTCAGAAATGCCAGCAAAGCGCCCAAAGGGAAGGAGTTGTCTAGTGTAGTTTTACTGCTTGCATATATTGGTTTAGGACACTTGTCTTGACTAGCTGCCCTCAAGCTGGCAGTGCAGTAAAATGGTTCCTAACAGAAGGTCTAATGATGGGGTGATTGATCCCTACGTTTAGAAAGCATACTGCCGTTTGAAGTAAAGAGCAGATCAAAGAGTTTAATGATTGACAGCGATTTATGCTGCTTTTGTTTTTAATTCCTTGACTTCTGACACTTTAAGACAGGACTTTATAAAAGAAGGATGCCGTATCCTAGGGATACCCTTCCATTCATAACACAGAAAGCTGACGAAACAGCAGACACTGACACCTAGATCTCAAATATATTGGGTTTTTATTTAAATACACGGTTGGGAGGTTTGTGGGCATGCTGTTTCTGTTATTAAATCATTATGCACCTACCTCGGGGAAAAAACCCAACAATCTTACCAGGAGTGCCTCTATAAACATTTCTGACTCTCCACAGTATTAGGCTGATATATTAAAAATTCTTCAAATAGATGACCTCGACAGGTGTTTTATTTGAGCAAACAAAACAATAAATAGTAATATAATCCCTGTGGAGTGGATATTAGGCATTGTGGGAAATGCATAATTTCCTTTGCTAAATGTAGGAAGCAGCACAAATTTAATTTCTTTAGATTTATCATTAATAACAAACAATTTTGGGTTTCCTGATGCTGACAAGGACTAAGAGTTCAGGGCGCACTGCAAATAGTTAGGTAACTTGGGGTATTATATTTATCTTTTTTTCTGTGTGAAGTTCATGACTATGCATTCCTTTTCTCAATCTCTTCTGTAAATCAAAGTACAGAACTGTGATTCGCCTTTGTCCTGAGGAATGGCGTTCTGCAGTGGTGATATTCAGAGAGTCAGAAGGCATAGCAGACAAACTGGAGGGATTTTGCTTTGCATTCCCTTTGAAATTAAATTTAAGGAATCCAGTCCAGGCATCTGATTCAGTTTTACAAGCTGTAACTGATTGGGTCATTGTTACCATAAAATCACGCTTCTGTGTAAAAATGCTTTCCTACTTGGGGTGTGAGTTGGAGTTGAGATGTGATGTAGAGGAGCCATTCCTTTGTGGGAGGGGATGGAGTCCTGTTGCCACAATCCCTCCAAATACTGATCAGGGCCATATGGCCGTTTTTACACGGACCGGGGTGGGTGGGTGTTGCCGTGGCAGATGGAGGTGGGGGTGTGCCCGGTTACACGGACCCCCATCCACCTACACCTACCGACACCCATCTCCACCCATGGAGCATCCTCTGTTCTGTCGGAGGGATCCATGGGTGGACGTGGGTGTGGGTCAGTGTGTGGCGGGTGTTGGTTGGCGTGTGGTGGGCATTTACACAGGTATACACCCACCGCACACCCATCCCCCCACCCACCGGCAGCCATTTACATGGACTGCTCCCCCCCCCCGGCCATACACCCGCTCGAACACCAACTAATGGGCCCCCCCCCCCATTAGTTGGTGTTCGAGCGGGAGCATACATGTAAAAACAGCCTATGTTGTGTTGTGTGCATAGGAACTTGGATTGCATTAAGCAGTTGTCTACATGGGTGTCTAAGTAAGAGGGGGTGAGTTTTAGATAATGTTGTGATTATTGTGATTTGTTGTTTTCCAATATATTTAAGCCAGCAATAAAACAATTGTCACTTTGACATCATGTTGGCTGAATGACTCTTATGAGAGAGACAAGAGAGAAAGTAATTAAGAAGACATCATTTATTGTTCCCGTTACTTTTGGTGACCTCTTGTTCAAGCAGGTAGTAGAAGGTAAACACTCCCCGCGCGGCTTTTCTCTCAACACGGGACTCAGGAGGCGCTTTTCAACGCCTCGTATAAAAGCAGCCTAAGACAAGATTCACCGTCTATAGTTAATCCATTGCTGCATTGTTTATGCAGCTGTTTCTTTAAAATTACAGCTTCTCTAGCCAGCTCGTTCTTACAATCAAAGAATGTTGGTTCGGTCATCTAGCCCAACCCCCTGTTTGTATACGGGATGATTACAACTACAGCATCCCCGACAGATAGCTGTCCCGTCTTTTTAAAAAACAAAACAAAAAAAACTCAGGTGATGGAGAGTCTATGACTTCCCTAGGCAACTTGTTCCATTGTCAAACATCTGTTACCATTGGGAAGATTTTTAAAAATATCTAACCGAAATCTCCCGTCTTGTAATTTGAACCTATTATTTCTAGGGATGGGTGAACAAAATGGAGTTCTGAAATTCAGTTCAGTTCGGTTCGGTTCGGAAGTTCGGTTCGGTTCGGAAGTTCGGTTCGGTTGACCGAACAGACCAAGTTCGGTCAAATTCCGAACTTCCGAACCGCGTTCGCCCATCTCTAACTATTTCTAGCCCTGTCCTCCACAGCAATAAAGAACAGTTCCTTACCAACTTCTCGGGGGCAGCCCTTGAAATATTTGAAGTCTGCTGTCATGAGTCCCCTTTGTCTTCACTTCGCTAGGCTAAACATACCCAGTTCCCCCAACCTTTCTTTATAAGACTTGCTTTCCAGATCTTTGATCATCTTTGTTGTTGTCCTCTGAACCTGCTTAATTTATCAATGTCCTCCTTAAAATGAGGCACCCCAAAATGGACACAGTACATGAGATTTGACCAGTATGAAATAAAGTGGAATTATTATCTCTGCTGATTTGGAGACAATGCTTCTGTTAATTAAGCATTTATTATCCTTTTTTGGAACCACATCACATTGATGTTCAGTTTCTGATTAACCACAATCCCTCCTTTTTACATGTGCTACTGCCAAGCCAGGTGTCTTACACTTACACTTGTACATTTGTTGTTGCTTCTCGAAATGCAAAATCTTATATTTACCTGAGTTTAATTTCATTTTATTAATTTCAGCCCAGATTTCCAACCTATCAAGATTTTCTTTGAATTCTAATTCTGTCTTCTAAGGTGTTAGCAACCCCTCACAGTTTTGTGCCCTCTGCAAACTTGATAAGTATTCCCTTCATTCTTTCATTTAAGTCATTATTAAAGATGACTTGGAGACCTAGAGGCATTTCCTATTTTTAAATCTACTTTCCAGCAGCTTAAACCTATTGTCTCTTACCACACCCTCAATGGCATGGACAGCAATTTTTCTCCATCTTCTTTGTGCCACCTTTATAAATATTGGGAAAATAATATCATGCCTCCGCAACAAAGCATCATCAGGCTGTCACCCGGAAGATTTAAAGGGCCAGCTCAACAATGGCTTCACAGTGATGGATGAGGTGGAGCGCGAGGAGCCCCAAGTGCAGCCGACAGGTTTAGTTCTGCGGCAGCAGCTTGGGTGAGGCACTGTTAGATGCTAAAAAAGAGGAATGGCTGTATGGTAAAGGGGTGGGGGCTATGGTTTCACTGATGTTGAGGTGGTGGTTGCAAACCTATGCCCTCGTCCCCAATAGGGAAACAGAGCTGTAGCTGGCTGGGACGCCCCACCAGCCCCAACCTGTGATGCAGCCGACCGCCCTTCATACATGGGGAGACACCTGGGGCCACCAAGAGACACTGACCCTCATCATATTATGGGGGGACAAGCAGACCCAGTGAGATCTGGTCATGTGCCACCAGAATGCCCCATGTTTGAGTCCATAGTGTACAGGATGTCACAGGCGGGGTTCCACAGAATGGGGAAACAATGCCAGGGCAAGGCAAAAGAGCTCAAGTGGAGCTACAAGGCGATCGTTGATAACAACAATAAGTCCCGACACAGGGCACGCACAACCCCCTGTCACGATGTCCTAGACAGGTTCCTCTGCGTGAGGGGGTCAATAGTGGCACCACGCATCGTGGGCTCTGCCACATTCGAGGGTCGCGCCAGGGTTGACATGCCCCCCCCCCAATGCCCCATGCCTCCAGAGCCCGAACTGCCACGCCCAGGTGTCCAGCATCCTTCGGACGACGGACCCAGATCATCAGGTAGATTTCTGGTGGATTTCTCTGTTTGGATGGGGCAGAAACTGCATCAGTGCAGGGGGTCAACCCCCGAGGCACCTTCCAGCTGTGGGACACTGACTAACTCTGGTGGCATTTCCGATCAGCAACAGTGGAAAAGGGGTCCAGCATTCGCCTCCTCCCTGTTTGAAAAAGCAACTTTTCCAAGGTAAACTCCAGGAGGGGGCAGCCCTGAGGGATGCATGAGACAGCTGGACAGGAGAGAGAACAAGCTACACAAGCTGCTGGGATCGCCTACAGCTGTGTTGACTCTGTGTCCCCCTCCCCCCAGGTAAATTCCATGAGGAGGGGGCAGCCCTGAGGGTGGCACCCTCTGGGCGGCAGTCAAAGGGTGAAGAGCCGTTGGTGGGTGGAGGTGGCTATCATCACAATGGCAAGATCCATCCCACCGCCCCATCTCCCTGTAACCAAACCACCAAGATGCCTGTCCTTATCTCTCGCCCCCTCTCTCCCCTCTTCTCCTTCCCTCGCACCTGCTCCTCCCTCTACTTCTCTCCCCTTTGCTCCTGCCTCCCTCTAAGCCTGTCACTTCTTTCTAACGTCCCCACCCCTCCTCCTCCTCCCCACCACCACCTCTTTCCCCCTGCCCTTCTGCCCCATTGCCCATCCCCCGCTGATCCCATCACCCCCCCTTCCCCATATCTCATCCCCATTCCCTGTCTCCCCCTGATCAATTCCCATTCTCCTGTTCCCTCTGGAACTGTCGCTCCTCTGCTAATAAAGCTCCCTATATCCATGATCTTTTCTTCTCTCACTTCCTTCACCTTCTCGCCCTTATTGAAACCTGGATCTCCCCCACCGACTCTGTCATGTCTGCAACCCTCTCCTTTGGAGGTCCCTCCTTCTCCCACCAGCCCCACTCCGAAGACCGGGGTGGTGGCATAGGCCTCCTCCTTGCCTCTTCCTGCCTGTTTTGAGTCCTCCCCACTCCCCCCTCTCTCTCCTTCTCCTCCTTTGAGGCTCACTCCATACGCCTCTACTCCCCTCTCCACCTCTGTGTTGCTGTCATCTACCGCCCCCCTGGATCCCTCGCCTCCTTTCTCTCCGAGTTCACGTCCTGTCTCGCCTTATTCCTCTCTGATGCTAAGCTTTTATTAGCATAAAATACTACGCCACCACCCTGCTCTGAAGGCCGGGGTGGTGGCGTAGGCCTCCTCCTCGCCTCTTCCTGCCAGTTTCAACCCCTCTCCTTCCTCTCCTTTGAGGCTCACTCCGTACACCTCTACTCCCCTCTCCACCTCTGTGTTGCTGTTATCTACTGCCCCCCCCCTCCCCACGGCTCCCTCTCCTCCATTCTTTCCGAGTTCGAGTCCTGGCTCACCATATTCCTCTCTGACAACATCCCCACACTCATCCTTGGCGACTTCAATATCCATGTTGATGCACCCTCCCAAACTTACATCGCTCGCTTCCTCTCCTTAGCCTCCTCCTTTAATCTCCACCTCTGGACTAGCTACCTCACCCACATTGATGGTCACTCTCTTGATCTCATGTTCTCTAGGAACTGTTATGTCTCTGATCTCTCCTTCAAACCCCATCCCATCTCTGACCATTTCCTTGCCTCCTTCAACCTCTCCCATTGCTCCCCCTCCTCTTCCCAATCTTCCTGTCCCTTCCGCGATCTGCAGGCCATTGTGCCCCAGGGCTTTCCCTCCTCCCTCTCTCCTCTTCTCCCCTCAGTCATCTCCTCCTCCTCCCCCGATTCTGCCATCTCCACCTTCAACTCCTCTCTCGCCTCCACCCTCACCTCCCTTGCCCCCCTCTCCTCCCACCCAGCTCACTCCCATAACCCTCGCCCTTGGCTCACTCCCATAACCCTCTCCGCTCCTGCACCCGGGCTGCCGAACACCTCTGGCGTAAATCCCACTTCCACGCTGACTTCCTCCACTTCAAATTCTGCCTCTCATCGCTCAACTCTATCTCCCTCGCTAGACAGCAGTACTATGCCTCCCACACTGAGTCCTGCTCCTGGGACCCTCATCGCCTCTTTTCCACCTTTGACTCCCTTCTCAAACCCCCCTGTCCTCCGCTCAGGATCTTGCTCTCTTTTTCACCTCTAAGACTGACAAGATCCATCTGGATATCGCTTCCAAGTCCTCTCCCCCTACCACTCCCCCCCTCTCCTTCCTCCCCCCACCTCTCTCCTGTCCTCCTTCCCTCCCACCTCCCTTGAGGAAATCTCCTTGCTCTCCTCCTCCAAACCCTCCACTTGCCCCCTGGACCCCATTCCTTCCCGCCGCCTGACCTCCATGGTTTCTACCGTCGCCCCTCCCCTCCTGCACATCATCAACCTCTCCCTCTCTACAGGCTCCTTCCCCTCTGCCTTTAAACATGCCACTGTCTCCCCCATCCTTAAAAAGTCCACTCTGGATCCCTCTGAACCCTCTAATTACCATCTTGTCTAGCTCCTCCCTTTTGCTTCCAAGCTCCTTGAATGGGTTGTCTACTCCCCTTGCCTTGGCCTCCTCTCTGCCAACTCCTCCCTTGACCCCCTCCAATCTGGCTTCCGCCCTCTTCACTCCACTGAAACCACTCTTGCTAAGATCACCAATGATCTTGTGGCTAAATCCAACCGCCTTCACTCTATTCTTGTCCTCCTTGATCTCTCTGCTGCCTTCGACACTCTTGACCACTCACTCCTGCTTGAATCGCTTCACTCCCTTGGATTCCGGGACTGGTTATCCATATTCTCCTACATTTCTGATCGCTCCTTTAATGTATCTCTTCCTAACTCCTCCCCCTCCCTCCCCCTCTCGGTTGGGGTTCCCCAAGGCTCTGTTCGGCCCTCTCCTCTTCTCTATCTACACCCTATCCTTAGGCAAACTCATTGCCTCCCATGGTTTCCAATACCACCTCTATGCTGACGACACTCAACTCTATCTCTCCATTCCTTCCCTCCTCTGTTCAAGCTCGTCTCACTAACTGCCTCTGATATCTCTGCCTGGATGTCTCAACACCAACTCAAACTGAACATGGCGAAAACTGAACTCCTTATCTTCCCTCCCAATCCTTCCTCACCCTCTTTCCTGTCAATTGCCATTGACGCGGTCTTCATCCTCCCTGTCCCCCAAGCCCATAACTTGGGCTTCATCTTCAACTCGCACCTTACCTTCAAACCCTACATTGACTCCGCGGCCAAATCCTGCCGTTTCTCCCTCCACAACATTGCTAAGATCCGCCCTTTTCTGTCTATCTCCTCTGCCAAGACTCTCATTCATGCCCTAGTCATCTCATGCCTCGACAATTGTAACCTCCTCCTTGCTGACCTTCCCCGCGCTCACCTTTTTCCCCTCATCTCTGTTCAAAACTCTGCTGCCAGGATCACCCACATAGCCCGTCGCTTTGACCATGTGCAACCTCTCCTCTCTCCACTGACTCCCTCTTCCTGAGCGTATTTTGTACAAGCTCCTTGTCTGCACCTACAAAGCCCTTCACAACCTCGCTCCCCCCACCTCTCTCCCCTGATCTCCCTCCGAATCCCTGTTCGAGCACTCCACTCCTTTTCTATCCCCTCCCTCATCCTCCCATGCCTCCTTTGCTCCCCCAACAGCCTTCGTCCCTTCTCCTTTGCTGCCCCTCATGCCTGGAACTCCCTCCCCGCCCTCGTCCACCTTGCCCCCACCCTCCACACCTTCAAGTCCCTCCTCAAAAACCACCTCTTCCGCTCCACCCTTTCTAACTCCTGCTAATCATCCCCACCCAAGATTATCCCCCACCTGTTATCTGTAAGCTCCCAATTTACTGTAACCAAGCCAAGAATGTGCACCTGAGTTCTTGCATCCTCATGCATGTCGCATCCCTTGTCTCTCCCTCTGTTCCTCCTTCCCTGTCTCCCCTCCCCCTGTCTTTAGATTGTAAGCTCTTGGGCAGGGACCGTGTCTAGCTTGCTTTTTTGTAAAGCGCCAAGTACATTGCTGGCGCTATATAAATGCTCATCCTCAGGGATAGTGACTGCTCGACCACAGTGCACTGCCCCTCTGCCTTCAGATAGCAACTTGGAGGTCTTGGAATCCGATATGCCCCAGATGCTGACAGGCAGCACAACTGCAGCTGGGAGGGAGCCAGTGTTTACCACAGACACGTGCTCCGGATCTGAGGGTAAAAATACAATGGGGCGGTTAATGGAATTGGCCATGGCAGGGGATGGAGTGGGGGCTCATGTGGAGTGCAAAGCATCTATTGGGTACTCACCAGGAGGGGGTGATGTGACGGGGTATTGGGGGGGAAAGGGGAAAGCACATGGGATCATTCACCCAATCGACCCTTTGCATGGACTCAGGTGCCAGGGGGTATGTGGAGACCACTGATGTGGATGAAGCAAGTGCTGCTGGACTGGCCATGGACACCATGACGTATCCCGACAATGGTCATTAAAGGATAATCATAGGGAATCGGGGGGGTGGGGGGAGGGAGGCAGAATTGAAGGGTACTGGAGGGTTGAGAGGTGATGTGTTTGCAAAAGCATGCCCATGATGGAGGGCCATGCCCATAACCATGACACAAACCAACCTAATACCATTTACCCTCATGTGCAAGGATCCAGGAACCCCAGATAGATGAACAATGTGAAAGGGACATGCCACCAGCAGCTTGAAAGTAGATATGGTTACACAGAGGGCCATCAAATTATGGCCCACAGTTCCTGGGGGGTTGGGGGTGATGGCTGGACCTGTATAAATATACCCCACATTCTACCTAGTCACTCCAATGTCACGCCCACTACAAGAGCCATTTACACCCCATCCCCCAAACACACAGTAACCCAGTGACCAACCCCCCCCCCCCAATCCAAACCACCCAACTGGCAGTGACAATGAACAGGTATAATAGCTTCCAGCTATGGGAGCATTAAATACTTACCCATCCACTACCCCTCCCCCACACAGCATCAAACCCATGTTGAGGATATTCCAATGGGACCTGTATCTGGAGCTGAGAGGATGAGGCAGTACCGTGCAAGGGCTCGCCTGTGCCATGAAGACCTGGCAGAGGATCTCCTTCAGATGGGGACCAGGCAGGAGGACGAGATTAGGGATGCCATCCAGCATATGGAGGTGGGGCAGGATAGGTCAATGCAGCAGCTGGCTGTTCACCAAAGGAACCTCCTTTCTGAAATGAGGAAGGACCAGCGGTTGGAGAGGGCAGATTGGAACAAACACCTACAGCGTATCATTTTAGTTGTGAGCTGCCCCGAGATGCCATGGGCATGAGGGGGCGGCCAATAAATGTAAATAAATAAATAAATCGATACCCTCCAGCAGTCACTTGAGAGGATGAATCAGCAACACTTAAAGCAGATGGATGATTCGTTGAACTCCAGAAAGTTCCTCCTCATCCACGCTGGGGCTGCTGGCACATCGATCACTGCAGCTGGGCTAGAGTTGCCTGGGCCTGCACCACCTCATGCCCCACCTCCATGTGCCCCATCTGATCCTCCCCCCATGGAGCCAGCACCATCAGCCAGAGCCTGGAGGGCCCATTTCCAAAACCCGGTCCCTGCTGTGCAACTGGAGACAACCATACACTCCACCAACCAGCAGTGAAACAGCCAACGGGCCCTGTTCTTAACAGCAGCTGGTGATGGAAGGCAAGTGGATGCACCTGTCACGACACAAGATTCGGAGGCAAATTATTCAGCAACCTCTCCACCACCAAGCCACAAGAGAGGGCGCCCAAAGAAATCTGAGGGGGGCAGAGGAAAGGGCAAGCAATACAAAGATATAAATTCCAATAAAGATTTTACCTGCATCATTATACTAATTATGGTGATATTTGGATGATGGCCTTTAGCTTGATTGTAACTCTTTGATCCGCATGCACCAGTCCTGGGCCCATGGAAGACATGTGACTACTGGAAATCACACGTCAGACCTTTCCCCCCTCTCTTCGTCCTCCCTCCCCCCACCACAGCCCAACCCCTACAATACCCCTGTCTGTGGTCCTGACCCTTTGACCGTGATGGATGCTCTGCATAGTTCATCTTGTTCATGGGTGATGATATAACAATTTGTTTGGGTATCGAGGTAGAGTGCATAAGGTGATTGGATAATGGCATGCAATGAATGTAATGTCAGAGACCTGAACTGTTTTTACACCAATTGGAGTGCAAGGAAAGTTATGGGATGGTGATGGTCTGGGTGCAATAATAATGCCAATAGGGGTACTAATAGGACAGCTGGAGCAGGAGAAGGATTAGGAACTATCATGGTGTGATGCTCCTAATCTATGCCCGACTGTGGTCCAGGCATGACTCATGACGTCTCAGAGCTGCCCATATCTTCTTCGCATAGCGGTACTCTCTTGGGTTGTAGTCGTTTCTGTAGAGGGGCACCGATCCTGGGGCATGACGAGGCACCAGGTTGTCTAAAGCTGCCCGACGGGTCTCGCATATATTATGCAGCATGCAGCTGGCCCGAATCATGAGAGCAACAGTCTCCACTTTGAAGTTGAGGCGTGTGGCCAGGCATCTCCAGAGTTGCTTGAGGGCCCCGAAAGACCTCTCCACAACTCTGCAGGCAGTGCATAAACAGTTATTAATGCACCTGCTTGGTGGTTTGGGGCAGAGGAAAGATGTTCATGAGCCATCTGAGGAGCGGGTAGGCGGGGTCCTCGCTGATGATTGGGGGCATTGCCACCCCCTCCATGCGGGTCATGGTGAGATCCCTGAACTCCCCCATGTACATGCGGGCAAACAGAGGGGAGATGGCAAGGACCTGTGCATCATGGCTGCATCCGGAGTGCGCAGTGAAGATGTCAGTGAAGCAGCCACTGTCATGTACAACCACCTAGAGCTCTAGGGAGTGATACTCATGGCAATTGATGAACTCTGCTGCTTTATCATTTGGTGGCTGCAGGATTTCAATATGTGTGCCATTGATCTCACTGATGCAGTTTGGGAAGCCTGCTGTTTGGAACCGGCCATGACTCTGCGCTGGTCCACGAGCTGGATCACCTGGTCTAGGAGAAACGCCTCCATGGTCTCACAGAAGTCAAAGACGATGGTAGAGACAATGCTGATCCCCACCCCAAAGTGTTGCGCAACTTACCTACAGAGCCCAGTGTGGCCAGGGACCATATGGTGATGGCACAACGCTGTACCACAGGGATGGGCGTCTGCATTTTGGTGTGGCGTCACTCAAGCCATGGGGTAAGGCATTGCACGATCCTCATGAATGGAGCACATTCCATTAGGAAGTTTGCATGCCATGTTTCATCATCCCAGTCACTGGGAACCCTCGACCACCATTGGGAAGCTCGAGGAACAATCCAGTGGTGGCAATCGATGGGCATTGCAATGTAGATCCTGGTGGTGGCTGCAGCAATGCGCCACTGCAGACTCCAGGCGATCCTCCACAGCTGGCCATTGTTCCGGCGCTGCACTGAGATGATTCCCCTCATGGAGCGTATATGTGTGTGACAGTGCATGGAGGCCTGCCATGTGCTCCCTGCTCCTGAATGAGCTCTGGACCAATATGGCCTGTTGCTTGAGCAGGGCCAGGTTGCATTGCGCGCAATCTATCGTGTAGCTTAACACCCGCTATAGTGAGGAGCTCATGCTGCCAGAACCACTCTACGATGCACTGAAGTGGGCGCCTCCAGGAGGCTACCTGCCCCACATCCATGGTGCAGTTCTCAACAAGAGGGAGCAGTAAGGCTAACTCGACCACAAGGATGTTATATACCGTACTGCTCTGAAGCAAACTAAGGCTGAGGGGCCTGTGCCAGATCCCACTCTATATAGGCGCTCATTGTTGCCCTCACTGTTGGAGCCACGCCCCTAGCCTGTGCCCTAACCATCATGATCTCTGTAATCAGCGTGTGGGGTTGTGGGCCTACAGCAACCCTCCCAGTAGCATTGGGAATCAATGTGTTACCATGGCCTATATGCACCTCCATCCCTTTCGTAACTCCTGCATTCCTCGAACAGCTCCCACTCCTTCTACTCTACACTCATTCCATGCAACTGCCCTTGGTGTCTGCATGCCACCGTTATCTTCCAACATTGTGGGAGTGCTGGAAACCTCTATCTGGCTCTAGTTCCCACCGATGCACCCGGTCTCATTCTTTCCTTCTTTCTTGGAGCGAATTGGTCATGGCTGCTAATGGCTTAGGCTCCTGTCTTCATTTCCAGGGCCATCCTGGCACCCGTGCTTGGAGTCTGTGGGTCACCATGTCCCTGGCGGACTTGTGGCACAGAGGTGACATGCAGCAGCTGCTGGGCTCTCTGGATAGTGCAAGGACTGGGTATGACCTCTTGAGCTCTGAGCTCCTGTCACTCGGTCATCCTGTAAGTGGGCCGGACTCCCGGAGTGCTGGGTCCGGGCCTGGGAGCTAGGGCTCCAGCCCTTCATCGATGCTGTTCCACCCCCCACCCATGGTGCTGGTACTCCCTGGGCCCCGGCTGAGACCCTCACGTTGCAGGAGATCTGTGGGCTGCCTGACTTTCGCCGTTGCCTTGTGATGGAGGGGGCCCTCCCTTTGCCTCTCGCTTATCCAGGCCATCATCGGGGGCCCATGGACATGGGCGATCTCGCAGTGCCTGCCTCAATCGTCTTCTGGAGCTGGGTCTACTTGATGACCCCCCCAGTGGGCCATATCAGCTGAACGAGCCTTTAGATGCTGAGCTCAGGGCTTTCAATGATGTTTGGACTCGCCCTGACATAAGAACATAAGAAGTGCCACACTGGGTCAGACCAATGGTCCATCTAGCCCAGCATCCTGTCTCCGACAGTGGCCAATCACAATGGCTTGGGAGAAGCACCCAACAGGTCACAATGGGGGATTCATTTCCTGTTGTTTCCCCCAGCTCCCATCATGTTCCCTGATCCTGTCTGGCTAATAGCTGCTAATGGACCTATCTTCCAGAAACTTGTCCAAACCTCTTTTAAATTCAGCTATAGCACTGGCCCTTACCACAGCCTCTGACAGTAGATTCCACAACTGAATTATACGCTGAGTGAAAAAATACTTTCTTTCATTTGTTTTAAACTTGCCACCCATGAGTTTCATGGAGTGTCCCCTAGTTCTAGTACTAGCTGAGAGGGTAAATAACTGTTCCTTGTTTGTTAGTTCCACATCACTCATGATTTTATAGACCTCTATCATATCTCCTCTCTGTCGTCTCTTCTCCAAGCTTATGAGCCCTAACCTACCAAGCCTCTCCTCATACGGGAGCCCTTCCATGCCCTTGATCATTTTTGTTGCCCTTCTCTGCACCATTTCTAGTTCAGCTATGTCTTTTTTGAGATGGGGCGACCAGAACTGCACACAATATTCGAGGTGCAGTCACACCATTGATTTGTATAGAGGCATTATGACATCCTCAGTTTTATTCTCTATCCCCTTCCGAATAATTCCTAACATTCTGTTTGCTTTTTTGACTGCTGCTGCGCACTGCGCTGTGGATTTCATTGTATTGTCCACAACCACCCCCAGATCCTTTTCCTGAGTGGTAACTCCTAGCTTAGTACCCAGCATTGTGTACGCATAGTTTGGATTATTTTTCCCTACGTGCATCACTTTGCACTTGTCCACATTAAATCTCATTTGCCATTTAGATGCCCAGGCACCCAGTGTCGTAAGATCCTGTTGCAGTTCCTCACAGTCTGCTCGTGTTTTAACTACCTTGAATAACTTGGTGTCGTCTGCAAATTTGATCACCTCACTCTTAACACCCTTTTCCAAATCATTAATGAATACATTAAACAGCACCGGTCCCAATACAGATCCCTGAGGCACACCACTTTTTACATCTCTCCATTGTGAAAACTGACCATTTAGTCCTACCCTTTGCTTTCTATCTTTTAACCAGTTTCTGATCCATAGTAAGACACTACCTCCTATCCCATGACTTTTTAATTTTCTCAAGAGTCTCTCATGAGGGACCTTATCAAATGCTTTCTGGAAATCCAGGTACACTATATCTACTGGGTCTCCCTTGTCCACATGCTTATTTACACCCTCAAAGAATTCCAACAGGTTAGTGAGGCATGACTTACCTTTACTAAATCCATGTTGACTCTTCCCCATTAAGCCATGTTTGTCAACATGCCCTGTAATTCTGTCCTTAATGATGGTTTCCACCATTTTGCCTGGCACAGATGTCAAGCTTACTGGTCTGTAGTTTCCAGGATCGCCTCTGGATCCCGTTTTAAATATCGGGGCTACATTTGCTACCCTCCAGTCCTCAGGTACAGTGGCAGATTTTAGTGACAGGTTACAAATTACTACCAGTAGGTCTGCGATTTCATATTTGAGTTCCTTCAGAACTCTGGGGTGAATGCCATCTGGTCCTGGTGACTTGTTAGTATTCAGTTTGTCAACTTGCCCTAGAACATCCTCCAACATCACATTGATTTGTTACAGCTCTTCCAATTCCTCGTCCACAAAGCAAGGATCCAGCGTGGGTACCTCCCCCAGATCCTCTGCAGTGAAGACCGATGCAAAGAACTCATTCAGCTTCACTGCAATGTCCTTATACTCCCTGAGCACCCCTTTTACTCTCTTTTCAGGGAGATGAGCTACTGGTTAATTGTTTTGAAGTATATTTTGAAGCCACAGGTACAGTTTTCATGCTGTCCTTAAAAACAACCCCCCCAGCATATATTTGTTTGTTTAATCTTGTGAAATGTATATATGTGGTAAAGCCAGTGTTGCCAGCTTTACTAATTTTACTATGTCATGCAATGTTGGTTTCTTCAAGACCCAGCTCCTGGAGTCATATCAGTACATGACTCCACTTTACAAAATGTAAATGTAAAGGAAGGTTCTTTACCAGTAACTGAGTTCTTTGAGGGGGATTCATGAGCTATCAGATGTAAATCTGAAGTTTTATTTCATACCTCAGTCAATGGGTAGATGTACATGCTGAGCTGCTGATTTCTTCTCCTTCACACAGAGACAGCTAAGGAATTAGCTTTCTTGGGGCATGGAATTTATTGCTGACAAAAGCTTAAAAATAGACTAACCTATATAATGTTCACCGGTTGTGAGGTGGTCAAAATAAACCTGAAATTAATCTATGATTTTTAAGAGAGCTCCTGACTTTCTAGAGACTAATTCATTATTTTGTTAAAGAAGAAATAGGGTTTTGATTGTTGTTTTGTTTGTTTGTTTTTAAATATTGCTATTCCCAAATATCATAGTAATTTAAGGTGCAATCCTCATTTGTCCAGTGCAGGT
The DNA here is from genome assembly GCA_003113815.1 of Sphenodon punctatus. Taxonomy (NCBI): domain Eukaryota; kingdom Metazoa; phylum Chordata; class Lepidosauria; order Sphenodontia; family Sphenodontidae; genus Sphenodon; species Sphenodon punctatus. The sequence continues at coordinate 3,972,111 of QEPC01010693.1, forward strand.
TATGTTTCAACTCCTCTTTCACAGGGAGACACATCATTGGGCACAAACAAGTTACCTGGGAGGAGGGAGGACTTCCGTAAGGGCAATTGTGACTCTATTGTCATGGGAATTAGTGCACCCAGAAATGTGCTATTTCACTTTTCTCCCAGGAGAACAAATGAAAACACACATGAGTACAAGATCTACACCTGGGGGACCTGGTCATGCACAAATGTTTTCATGGGAGAAAAACGGAATAGCACATTTCTACATGCGCTAATTCCCATGACAATAGAAACGTGATTGCCCTCACGGAAGTCCCCCCACCTCAATAACATGAGCAAATGCCCATTCCCCACTTCCACTTGAGAGTGCAGTGCGACTCCACTCCTCCACGTGGGCAGGCCTATAAATGTACCCTACATAACCTAGTAAAATTAGATAAATTGACAACACTGTAATACGGACCAGATTTCACAATATTAAACTGAACTCATCTTACACGCGTGTAACCTTCTTGTGCACCTGTCAAATGAGGATTGTGTCCTTAATTTTTGGTGTATACTAGCATATATTTTCTTAGGCACAAAATACCTGTGATTGTGTTCCCAAGCAAGATCAGGGTCTACAGGTAGAAAATGGAAACTGTAAGGATATAGGGGGAAATTCAATGGCCTGCTTACACCGACGCCTACATGCAGCACACAGCCAGAACAACCGCACTCAGATGCGCATGTGGTGTCACGCACACAGCACAGCTGCATGGGGCAAATGTGCAACCCCGGCCTATGCATCCTGCCCCGTGCGGCTGTGTTGTGCATGTGCCACCATGTGTGCATCACAGCATTCTGGCTGTGCACTGCATGTCAGGGTCGGCGTAAGCAGGCCGCTGAATTGTCCCCATAGTAAGTAAACCAATGGAAATGGACTTAGGGTGACACATCCTTGCATTCTAGAAAAGCGACCCCAAACAAGCAATAGGCCTTTGGTATTTTCACTCTGTGGGTGTTTTCAGACATGATGATAGCACAGATTTCCACGCTTTGCCAAGCTTGGAAATCTGTGCTGTTGTTACACAGCACAGCTGAATGCAGCTGCCAGATTTTGGCCTGGGCCAGAGCCTGGGTTTGCATGGGTCGTGGTGGCACTTAGCCTGAACTGGTCAAGGGATGCCGGACTGGGGTAAAGCGGGCCATCATACTTGATGGTCTGCTTACTCTTACCCTGGCCCGGTTCTACAATGATTCCGGGCAGCCATGGTGGTCTCATAGGCCACCGTGGCTGCCTGTCAGGGAGCAGGACAGCCCCTCCATCCACACATTGCCCTGCCCTGCCCTCTCCCTGCTTTGGCCGCCATTCATCTTGTTTGGCGCCTGGGCCAAATCTTGCCCAGAGTGAGGCCCTCACTCTGCGCAGTATTAAAGCATGACAGCTCTCAGTGCTGTCATGTCTGAAAACACCCTTTAACTGATGGAACTTGTCGAAGGTATATAATCGCTACAGTTTCTATCAGAGGAAATCAGTCGCTTGCTGTTAGCAGAATATACTATTATTATCAGATCAAATTGGAAGCATTGTCTTTAGCTACTGTTTCCCCAGTGTCTAGTATGCAAAACGAGTGACTCCCAACTTAGATAAGCTTAGCACTGGCTGTTCTAGTTCAGTCAAAGTGAGGTTTAATTTTGCTCATCTATTGCAACTGCTTTCTGTCAGAGCAAGCCCTGACAAGAGGTGGGACAAGTGAGGAAAGTCTTCTCCCCTCATATGTGGGGTTGTTACTACTGTGGCCATTAAAAACAACTACCCCCAGCTCAAGTGGAGTGATATGAAGGTAGAGCAGGGGAGCAAAATGAGGGGGGGGGGGTAGAGATGGGGGGAAGATACTTAAAAGGGTGACAGTCAGTGACTAGCAGCAGGTGAAGGGCGAGAACCAGTCAGGACCATAATCTGCTGGGACAGCCTGGCCTTGTGGGGTCAGCACCTTATGGGTTCAGGAACAGGACCTCTGGTGCAGTGGTTCTCAAACAAGGGAGTACAGAAAGTATTTGTGGGGGCCGGGGGGAAGAGAAGGCACACATCTGACAAAAAACACAGCTCCACTCTGAGCTAGGGAGAATTTCCAAAATGATGAGGTAACAAGGGGGAGAGAGGACAGACATCAGGAAGATGGGAAGGGGGGGAAGAGAGAGAGGCAGCAAGATGTGTGTATGTGTGCGGTGGGGGGGAGGGGTCTAATTACCAAAGCTAGAGGTAAGAAGGGCAGGGCGTGGTTTAAAATGTTTGAAAATCCCTGCTCTAGTGTTCTGGTTGGGGACATCCCCTCCGTCCCCCAACTCAGAAGTATGTTATACTTTTGTATCCTAGTCCAGGTTTGAGTCTTTGCTCCATAATGTGCAGGAAGTACCCACAAAGAGTCTAGCCATTGTGTATGGGACTTTTACAAGTGGCCGTCTATTTGAGTTGTGTGTTGTGGACGCAGAAGCTTTCACTGCAGGGAGCAGAGCAGCAGGGAAATTTTTAATTTGGTGCATGTGGAATGATACTGTGCAGCTTACATTAATAAGAGGCACTTAGCTGCTGCTTCCTTGCCCTTCACATGGAGAGATGACAACTTAGGAAGCAGCCTCTGTTGGTGTGTGGAATTTCAATGCTGGAAGACGAGTAAAACAGGTTGTTTTTCTAACTTTGAAGGTGATTTACTTATTATTGACAAAGCAAGAAAATTAAATTACTCTCTAACAAGAGATCAATGTTAACTAAGTTGTTCCTTTTTTGGTATAGTGTGTTAGCATATTTTGTTGTTCTGCTTTGGAATATTAGAGTGGGGGAGGCAGTTTAAGAAGAGGTTGCCTGAGACGTTGTATACCAGTTCTGCCTCAGTGATTCATTAAAGCAGAACTGAAGGAACGGAAGTTGCCTTCTTCTTGGGTGTGGGGGAGTGTTTTATTGTTCTATCTAGTGCAGTGAATGCAAATGATTCTGAGGCCATGCGAAAGGCTGTTAATGAGTTCCAGCATTTTAATGTACTGCAGGTTCCCAATTGTATAAATTTAAGAAGCTTAGCAATTCAGTATCTCCTGAATAATAGCATTTATTTTATACTCCAAATACACTCGGGGAAGTCTGAATAATATTGCAGCTTCTTCTCAGTGTAATAGCTTTAGAGGACCTAATTGACTTGAACAGTGGAATTGGTCCTTTAAAAACACGCATGCACACACACACACACACACACCCCTTCTTTTTGATTAATGAGCCTGCTAATAAGTCATTAATCTTTTTGCTCATAAACAATGTGCATAGTTTTGGGACTGGGGAAAGTTCCCTATATATTTTCCTAGTGTGTTTTCACAGGGCGGAATCCCAGCTCGAGTCAATAACAAACGTCCTTTGGAGTCATGATTTCATTCAGAGTGGTTACATTTTAAATAGTTCGTCTTCAGTACCTGAAAAATATCTTAACTTAATTTGATAAAATAACTAGTTAATGGCTAGGTGGAGTAGTGAGAAAATTCTGAATATGAATAGTAGTTCTTACAAATAAGAAATACCACCTGTGCCTGTCATCTCAAAGATCTCAAAATGCTGTTACTGAATTTCTATACTGAATAAGGATCAAAGGTGGTTCTGAAGTTTTGAACATCACCAGAGAACTGGGAGCAATATGCCCACTCTGCGCCACAGAATCTTAATTAACCACAAGTGATCAGGGTGTCAGTGGTACGTGCATTTTATCTTGGAATAGGTCCCCCCCACCCCCATTTAAAAAATCTTAATGATTTTCTGCTTATGTTTATGAAAGACTTCTGGTTAGTTGAAATAAAGATTCAATTTCTCCTCTCATGCAAGAGCTGTGGATATATTCACATATCCCAAACTGGGAAGGAACATGGACTACATCCCGCACTACCTTACCCCATTTTGCACTGTTGTGTGAAAGGGGGTTGCTGGTTGCAAAACAGCACCGTAAGCACAGTTAGGACAGACCTTACCACAAGGCAACTTGAGACGACTGCCCTGGGCCTGACTATTTTCTCTACTTCTGGGTTCCTGCAGTGGTCTCTCTTTTTGTCAGGGGAGGGTGTGGGTCCCCACCCCCTTCTAATATACAATCACCTCAGATACAATAACCTTTTGGACAGTGCCCCCGAGGGGGCAGGGTCGGTCACGCGGGAGGGGACTACCAGGGGCTTTGCATTTTATCTTCACCATGAACCCTGCAAATACTAAGGCCAGTCCTTAGTGAAAGATTTTTTCCTCCTTCACTCAGTACCCACAATATAGGGCAAGGCTCAGGGCTCGCCTTTGAATTTGCAGGGTCCAGGACAAAAATAAACTTTGGAGCCCCATGGCCCTGCTCTCCATAGCCATACCCCTATAGCCACACCACTTTAACAACTGGCAGGCTGGTGCTTGCTTAGGAAAACAAGAAGTTATTTTTGTGGCTCCTCAGTCTAACCCAATAGGGCAGTCCTTTTGAAGGGACATCTGTGCTCTGGGGATGGGCAGGTCCTGCTCTATCCTCCTGTAGTGCTCCCTTGTGTTTGCCAGGTCCTGCCTTCCTGCCCCAGTACAGTCTAGCTGCTCACCCCCTGGTAAGTCCTGGAGGCTCCAGAAACTCCTGCTGCTGCCCAGCACAGCCCGCTAAGGGACCCGGGAGACCCACCACTGCCATAAACATCAGAAGCGGTGGCAGGGTCCAACATGAATGGCAGTAGCATGGTTGTGGCTCCTGAGGCGCCTCAGGAGCAGTGGCAAGGCGGCTCTGGAAGTTGCGCTTCCTTCGAGGCCTCCCAAACTGCAGGACCTGGGGTGAGTGCCCCTATTACCCCTGCCTCTGGCTGGACCTGGTAAGGAAGCATGGGCTGTACTCCAGGTTCCTTCCCCTGGTAGACACGCATTGTGTGAATACACCCTAGTATCAAAGGCATAATGACTCAGCCAAGAATTTCTCCCCACCCCCATCTCCACGCTATGTGCAGGGAAGAATGTTTGTCCACACCACCCTTAAAGAGAGGAAGGTGCTGGCAGAAACAGCTGGGTCCCTCACCCCTTTTTGCCTAGCTATTATGGGGTGGGGGATGGGCAGGGTGAGGACATGAAAGGGAGCCATTGTACCGTCTGGGAGCTTCAGGTGGGAAAGTGGGCGGCGGAGTCTAGTCTCACAGGAAGCATATAGGCTGTGCTTTGAAGTGAGCAGCCCAGTGTCGGATCCAGCTCCAGGACAAGAAAGACCCACCCACCAGCCCGGACTAGCACTACAGGCTCAGCTGGTCACCTTAATTGGGGCCAGGTAGGAATTTTTCCTTAGGACTGGATAAATTGGACAGAGCCCAAAGAGGGTTTTCCGCCTTTCTTGTAGTACTGCCCCCCTCCCAGTGTGCAGGTTGTGCAGCTGAAGGGGCATTCAAATTAATCATTTTTTGTTCATTGTTGCAACATTAGTAGTGGTAGTTCAATGCCAATGGAAAAAAGAGAGCTTACAAAATGGGAATGGAACATGGAATGGAACCTGTGAAGGTTGAGGGAAGGGTGAGCCAGTCAGGGGATAAGCGACCCTCAACTTCACCGAACCCCTACGGGGTGGTGGGGAGTGTGTTACTAAGTATGATACAGATGTTCCCTCATTGATGTAGGAACTGTCACTTTTTCCTCAGGACCGCAACATAGTAGGGAGTCCGGGTGACTCGAACGAGAATAGATCGGGAGAATCCATTCATGATTAGTGAGCTGGAAATATTGGTTAAAGGGGTGTGGTTCTTGGTTTGTTTTGTTTACCCCTACACTTGATCTTAGCTCGTAGAGCTGAGACGCGGCCCTTGATAGGGCAGTACGAGATAATAATTCGGCCCTCTTTTGCAAAAATTATAAATCTATCGAGAGCTCTGACCTCCTCAGCAGATGGAGTATATGTTCCAGCTGACAAGTGGGAGTCTCACTTCGAAGCCCCTTTTACTATGCAGCTACCTTCAGTATCAGACCTGATCCTTTTGCCTATTGAACATTTTCCAGGATGGCCCCCGGTAACAGCAGAGGAAGTCAAACCTCTAATCCTGCAGTTAAAAGCAAATAAAGCACCAGGTACGGACTTTATACCGGCAGAGGTATTAAAGAGTAATGTCCCTTGGTGGGCCCCTGTATTAATGGCTTTATTTACGGCCATTGATGACTCCGAGCTATTTCCTAGGGATTGGCTTAAACGCATAGTAGTGCCAATTTTTAAGAAAGGTGAGGCTAGTGATCCAGCTAACTATAGACCTATAAGTATTCTTTGTGTGACTGGGAAACTTTATACTAAATTTCTCCTCCAGAGACTGACTGCCTGGGTGGAGCAGGAAGGGATTCTTGGCCAAGAGCAGGCAGGGTTTCGTAAAGGGAGGTCTACCTTAGATCGTATATTCGTCCTAAACCAGGTAACAACCAAATACGCTCAAGCCCAGTTTTGTTTGATACCTTCGCTTTGTCGATTTGAAGACCGCTTTTGACACGATCAATAGGTAATGGTTGTGGTCCAAACTGGCACAAACCACCATTAACCGTAAATTGCTTGTTTTTATTGTGTCCCCACATCAAGGCACCACTCTACAAGTTTTTATAGGCTGTCAAGGTTTGCTGTCTGCTCCTGTGCCTACTGTTAGAAGAGTACGCCAGATGTGTTTGCTGGCCCTTCTGCTCTTTAATATTTATATTAATGAGGTTATTGATGAGTTGAAAGATCCATCTTTTCATCCTGTTTCTTTGGGTTCTGTTTCTTTGGGTTCCCTTTCAATCATGCTTATGCAGATTATATGATTTTACTTTCTTTCACTCAAATTGGACTGAGATGCTTGATGAAGGGTTTCTCTACTTTTTGCTCCAAGGAGCATCTGGCTATCAATTATGCAGATACTAAAGTCATGTTAGTGGGCAAATTGTGAACTCCTCATAGATGGTATATGAATCATCAACCAATAGAACAGGTTTCCTTTTTATAAGTACTTGGAGGTCACTTTCTCGCAATCGGCTTCATGGTCCCTACATCTTAAGACTATGAAAGCCCAGGCTAATTGTGCTTGCAGGGGGATTATACATTTCTGTCTTTCTAAGGGGGGGGGGGGTCAAAATGGTCCTGCCCACTATGAAAGTTTATAGAGCTATGGTCCCTTTGCAACTGTTGTATGGGATTCCTGTATGGGGGAATCCCATACCACACATCCTATAAGTGTGTGGGAACACAGGTGCCCATGTATTCCCTGCAAATATGAACTAGGGTGGCCACCCACCCCAGAAGACTTGTCCCCCACTCATAGGCTCTGTGGGTGGGGGACATGGCCTTTGTGATTCATAGGAACCGGCCACGAACACTGGGGAGCCCAGTTCCCCAGCACTCACAGCCAGGGCATGCCAATTTCAAACACCAGCTCAGCTCAACTACCCCTCTCTCATGGTCCATGGCGGGGGGAGTGTGTGTCATCTGCCAGGGTAGCCACACTGGGAGCTGCCCATTAGAATCTCTCCCAACACACTCCACCTGAGTGATTGCTCCGCAGCTGTGCCACTCAACTGCCATAGGACCTGCCTCCCAGCCTTGTTCCTTTAAATACACCATCTTTCTCCTAGTTCAATCATTTTAGTCCTTTAATTAAATTAATCATAAGCAAATATAAATGGACCAACTTATACAGCATTCACATCTTAACTTTTCTCCTCCTTTGGGAATTACACAGGCTGCTTGCTCACGTTACACAATTTCACATCAGTTTCTATCTTACGTGAGCTTTTGTAACATGAGCCTTTTCTCATTCATCACGAACATTCCATTATTTCAATCATAGATGACAGGGTATGGGAATCCAGCTCTGACAGTTAATGTTTCTTCTAACGTGAGACTGGAATGTGTGCATGGGGTGAATTTTTAATGTGAGGTTGACATATGCAAAAACTACAATGTTTAGAGGCTAGTGTAACAGAGCGACTGTTGCCGGCTCTGTTCCAAGGCAGTTAGCCCTTTAAATCTCTGGCCAGAGCCTAGGTCATTAAGACCAAGTGAACGAGACTGAGGTTAGAGCCCAGGAGAACAGGCTGCAGGTGGAGAGAGGAAGTGTGTGGGGCTGTGGGTGGGAAGCCCTGGGAGAAAGCACACATGGAAGATCAGAGAGTGGTGCAGTGAGAGAGAGCAAGGCATCAGCAACATCCAGCAGTGGGAAGAGAGTGAAAACAGGTTGCCAACTCCAAGATCATCTAAATGTCTTCTCTGTGTGATTGGGAGGGAAGGGATCACCTGGTAAAGGTACTCTGGGACCCGGAAGAGCTGGGAACAGTCTCGTCAGTCGTCACACTAATGTTGTGACATGTGCAGGGATCCATTTAAATTTAATAATGGATTCCTTATGATTACGTGACCTGGTGCAGGGGGGAAAACCCAGAAGGCTAATACCATGGGCATACAGCTCAGCAGGAATCTTGTTTACATTACTGCTAATTTAATGTAAGATAGAATCTTACGATAGAATCAGCACATGTACAAGCAGCCTCAATCTCTCCAAGACTGTTTAATCACTATAATCATTCCATTCAATCTTCCTGTGAATATAGGGTTCTGTAACCTTAAAGTCATTTTCTTTATAAAATAAACAAACGTGAAAGTTGTTGATAACCGTTTGAATGATCCAAACTCATGTCGTCATGATACATCCACCAGTGCAAAAGTTTTAATGATGCAATTTTCTCTATTTCACTACCTTTGCTGCAACTTCTGATCAGATTCTGATATTGCCTAATGCACAGATAACTGAACAATAATTGTTCTTTAAGGCTGATATTGCATAAGCATGGGTTGATGCATCCTCCTAGTGGATTTTTTTTCTTTCCTCTTGACGATATTGCTTAGGTGTGTAAAGTATTCTTTGTGGATAGGATCAAACTACTTTGTACCATGTGGTTTTTGTACAGTAAAAAATCTGGAAATCTGTACTTGATACAAGTACAGATTCCACAAAATTGCAGTCTATCAAGATCAATCATCCATGATTCTGAATCTCCGAATATTCCTTCCTGTTTTCCCTCCCTTCCTTCCTTTTCATAAGGCACCCATTGCTGTCAGCATCTGAAAGGCTCTGTGAATTCCAGAAAGGGCATTTCAGGAAGTTTATGAATTATAATACTCTGCAATTTCACCTACTTTAAAAGTGACGAGTTGCTAAGCAAAGATTGCATGACCTTCCACTCATTCCATCTCAGCATGCAGTGAACTGCTCACATTAGTATCAGTGTTGATAAGCACTGGAAAAGGGTCTGTCTGTGATAAAATGTTCCTAATGCTTTATACATTACAAAGTGGCCCATTACATTTCTAGTTCTCTAACACTTAGTGTAGAAATTATAGTTATGATTGCCTTTTGATTTATATTCTTTTCCTCCAGTGTAAATTTTTGGACTTATTTCCAGCCAATTGACACCAGTGTGACATACAACAAAATGGGTTTTCAAATTATGGGCCTGATGTTTGAAGAAAGACATGTACAACCAAGCATACCTGTTTATCTTTGTGCATACTACAACTCACAGGATGAGGGAGGACATGCAGGAGAATGCCTAGATGAGGACATTACATGAACAGAAAATATTCTTTCCTGTACATAAAACAAGTCAACCAAGTTAGAATCACAGTGAGGCTGAATCACACCTCAGAGTCAGACAGTTACTTCAGGGCAGGCAAGGCGGGGCAGCTTCAAACATTAAAACACTGCAGTGTCTCTGCTAGAGCACTGACTCTACAGTGGAGGAGAAGCCATGGGGAGGGGAACAGAGAGCACATACCCTCCCCCTCTGGAATTTGGGAAGGGACAGTCTATTCCTCCTCCCTGCCCCCCCCCCCCCCCCCTAATTTTGTCATTGTTCCTTCTGCGGTAGGAAGTTTCAGCCACAGATATCCTGTACTGTAGCCTTAAAGTATGCTCCCCAAGCTGGTATATAGGAGTTTCTGTCTCAGTTCCACCCTATCCTTCTTCCTTTAAGCCAAAACCCTAACCTCCAAAGTAAGAATGGAGTTTGGGAGGAGTCCAAGAGAGAGAACTATCCCCTCATCTGTTCGGTGTGTTGTTGTTACTCTGCTGGAAGGAGGGTTTTTCTTTGAGCCAATCAGTTGTTTCATTCCCTTAGATCAGCCAATGGGAGATCAGAGAAAGAGAAGACACAAAAGAGGCACTGGAACTGCCTTTAGACTTGAAGTCAGCAAAGCATATGAAAGTTGATCTTTTCAGTCATAGGTAATCAAATGCTTGATAAACAAATTCATAAATAAAAGTTTAAATAGTGTTGAAACTAAACGCTCAGTTCAACTCACTCCCTAGAAAAAAAATCCCATTTGTTACTGTTGAGCTGAACATTTCAAAGCTTCTGTAAATATGGCAGAATTGGGTCCAGGATAATTCCTTGGCTTCCAGGATTAGCTATCTTGCTGGCCAGCACGTAGCCACTAACAGCTGTAGCTAGGAACATCCATTAATGCAACTGAGTTCTGTTACGACTACTTCATCTTAGGAAATCCTTGAGAAGTGAAGGAGCTTTGAAGAAAAGGGCAGATGCCCAGGAAGGCTGGATGGTGCTGGGAGGCTGCTCCTAAGAGAAGAGCATACCTCTTTCCCCTCAGGAGACTGATTGGAGAAGACACTTCCAGTGTATAAAGTAGCATTATGCTGTTTGTGTGCTGGGTCCTGCAGCCCCAGATACAGATACCCTGGAAACTATGTACAAGGAAACCTTTAAATAAACCAGAACTTGATAAAGGGACCTGACGCCTGGGAGTCTGTAGTGAGTGGTGACAATGACGGACAATGTAGTGGTTCTGGTCTTGCAGGGACTCTCGCATCCTGTGGGCCACCCCATTACAAGGAGCTAAATTAAATTCTCAGCTGAAGTCCAGCAAACCATGGCAATGTGATCCTCCTCAAGCTGGCTAGCGCTGGCATTAAGCTTTAACACTCATACACGTTCCATTCACTTCACTTTACATTCACCTTCTGTGCTGAGAGATATAGAATATGAGGACTGCACTGTGAGAAAATGTAGTCATCCTACTGTTGCATAACAACTTTAGTTTGCCTTGTTTTAAATGACCTTTTAATATACATTAGGTTCATGAAACGTAGTTGCAATCTTCCTAGTCCTGCAATTACAGTATTATTATTTGATAAATGTTATTGCTATTCCAAATATGTAAAGTACAGATTTTCCCAAATAAATCAATCAAGACTGTATTTTATGGTGGAGTAATGTTTTTCTTAGATAACATTACATTTCTTTGATTCCCTCCCCCCACCCTCAGAGTTTGTGTAGTCTTTAAAACAATCCACGCTTAGTGAAAATGGATGCATCCTTAAGGACCGGTTGGCTTCCAATTCTGGCTTGTTATGCATCAAAATGAATAACTGTGTTTACAGACAATCTGCGTGGACTTAGGCTAAATAGATCTGAACCTGTATCCCAACAGGAATTCTCAGACAAGAAGAGTTCAAATTAATTTATGGTTTTAGGAAGTAAAGCAAAATGTGACAAAGGAAAACATAAGTTTTTCTCCACAAGCGAATCACATGGGACCTAAGTACAGCCTGCCTTCACCTCTAGATCAATAGGTCAAGCATTAAAGAGCATTAATACTGTTCCCCCAAACCCTCCTCAAAGCCTCTAACACTTTCCCAATGCTAATAATTTAGTGCTTTTGATATTAGCAGCAATCTCTTTCAAATGTGTGCCATTCAATGCTCAGCTCAGCTTTCTGGATGGTGTATAGAAAGCTGAATTTCCTGAATTAGCTTTCTCGGCATAGATTTTTCTATAGTGAGAAAAGAGCATTTCTGATTAACTAAAGAGAGAGGAAATATGTCAGTTTCAATTTAACCCTTTGGAGGCTATATGAGATGTATTTGTGCATCTTATTAAATACATTTGGAAATTAGTCCAGGTACTGCGTTGTGTAGCCTTACCAAAATTACTGATTTTTCGAGTATCCAAATGGTGATCAGGTAGGCTGTCAAATACCTAGAACAGTACTCCAAAAATGTGGGTATTATCTGCAGGTAGCAAATGAGCTACCTGTTTCTGCTCTAGGCAAAAGGAATATATAGTAGATTGAGAAATATCCCTTTTAATTTAATTGTTTTCACAAGGATCAAGATACTGCAAACTGCTCAGCTTCCAAACAATTTGCACCCTTATAAGGCATCAAAGCGATCTGAAATTCAATTTGAAATTGAATGTGGAGCCAACAGAAGTCCCTTAACATTGGGTATTTTCAGACGTTATGAGATCACGCTCAACCACGGTCAAGTCCTATGTGGTGAGCGCGATCCCGTAATGTCTGTTTAGTGTTACGCCAGATGTTCACCCCTGTGAATCCTGGGGGGGGGGGGAATCAGATTTACCACGCTTCCGTCCCTACTCACCAGAGGAGGGACGGAAGCGTGGTAAATCTGATTCCCCCCGCGATTCACGGGGGTGAATACCCGGCGTCATACTAAGCAGACGTGACGTTGACACGCTCAACCACGGGAAAACCCCGTGGTTGAGCGTGTCAGCATCACATCTGGCTGCTGACCACGGTCCGGAATTGGCGGCGAGCACGGCCGCCAATTCCAGGCTGTGGTCAATGTCCCGGAGCAGGTGTGCGTGGCGGCCACATTGGCCACAGCGCCCGCCCGTCTCTGGGAGGGCGGGATGCTGGGGGAGCATGGGGGGGCGGGGCTGTGCGGCCGCATGTTGCATCGTGTGGCCCCGCCCCCTGCCCAGATTCCCCGCCGGGATCGGGTGGCACGTCTGTTGGACGTGCCGCTTTGATCCCAGTGGGGAATCCCGAAGGTTGTTTCCATGACGGGGCCAATTGGTCCCGTCACGTCTGAAAATACCCATTGGAGTGGCATGGGGATTTTGCTGTCTGTGAGTTCAACATTTTTGGCTAAAGTGTTGCTGACTGTCTTGCTGACATCTCTGCCTGGATGTCTTGCCGCCAACTCAAGCTTAATATGGCCAAGACCGAACTCCTCATCTTCCCCCAAAACGTAGAAGTTCACCTCCTACTTCACTCTTAATTTCCATTGAGGGAGTCACCATCCAGCCGGTCCCTCAGGCATGTAGCCTGGGATTAATCTTTGACTCTTCCCTCTCCTTTAAGCCTCAGATCCAGTCTGTTGCTAAATCCTGTCACTTCGCTCTGTATAATATTGCTAAAATCTGGCCCTGCCTTACTGTTTCCACTGCAAAAACCCTAGTCCATGCTCTCGTCATCTCTTGCTTTGACTACTGCAATTTCCTCCTTACTGGTCTTCTCTGCTCTGATCTCGCATCTGCCTTGCCTGTCGCTTTGAACACATTCAGTTCTTCCTCTCCACCCTACACTGGCTCCTTTTGACCCCTTTGACAAATTTTACTTTTTGTTAGATCTTTCGGCTGCATTTGATACCATTGACTATGAGATGCTGGTGACTCGCCTGTGGGATCAGGCTGGGATGGGCGGGATCATTCTTGAATGGTTGCACTCCTTCCTGGCCGGACGAACTCAGCGAGTAGTGCTTGGGAATTGTATGTCATCTCCCCAGGACCTCTTGTGTGGAGTCCCGCAGGGTTCCATTCTGTCCCCTCTCCTTTTCAATGTGTATATGCAGCCATTGCATGAGGTCGTGAGAGGATTTGATGCCTTTCTTGAAGTCCCCCACACCTAGGCTGTGGAACTCCCTTCTGGCAGAGACCCAATTGGTCCCATACCTCCCTTCCTTTCTATGTTTATGCAAGACCTGGCTGTTCTGCCAGGCCTTTGGTGAGGGGGAGGGGGAAGAGGGTTGGGGGGGGTTGTTTCTGTTTATAGTCTTTTTAATTTATCCTTTAATAATGTATTTGTATTTATACTGTTTAAAAAATTGTTAGCCACCCTGAGCTGCCTTTGGCAGGAGGGGCAGGGTATAAAATTTTGTAATAAATTGTAAGAATAAAATGTGAATGCATTCAGTACAAGCTCCTGGTTTTCACCATCAAGGCTCTTCACAGCCTTGCTGCCCCATATCTCTCCATTCTTGTATCCGACTACACTCCTTCTTGGGAGCTTTGCTCCTCCTCTGCCCCCACCCTTGCTTGCTCATGAACCTCTTGCTTCTCTAAATGTCTTCACCCCTTCTCTCTTGCTGCGCCTCATGCCTGGAATTCCCTCCCTGGATACATTTGCTCTGCTCCCTCATTCCCAAGTTTCAAATCCCTCCTGAAAACCTTCCTCTTCCATCAAGCCTTCCCTAGCTTGTCATGAGTGAAACTGCACCCTCTTCCCCCTCACTCAGAATCTAGTTCCCTGTAACTAAGGGTATTTTCAGACGTTACAAGATCACGCTCAACCACAGACAATCCCGTGGTGGGGAATGGTCCCGTAACGTCTGTTTGATCCCCGCCACATGTTCACCACAGTGAACCACCGGTGGGGATCAAAATAACCACGTTTTTAAGAATGGTCCGGGGACCATCTCCGAAAGCGTGGCCAAAGTGATTCCCTCCAGGGGTGAACACCCAGCGGGAATCACTTTGTGCCCCCAACAGACGTTACGTTACCACACTCAACCACGGTGGGATTCACTGTGGTTGAGCATGGTAATGTCTCGTCTGGCTCCTGACCGTGGTCCGGAATCGGCGGCCATGCTCGCTGCTGATTCTGGGCCGTGGTCAATGCTCCGGGGGGCGGGCAGGCACCACGGCCGCATTGGCCGCTGCGCCTGCCCATATCCCGGATGACGGGCAGCCTCAGAAGCGTGGGGGGGCAGGGCTGTGCGGCTGCACATTGTGCCATGCAGTCTCGCCCCCTCCGCGATTCCCCGGCGGAATCTGCTGGCTCATCTGTTGACGGGCTGGTCTGATTCCGCTGGGGAATCATTTGGGTGATTCCGTGATGGGGCCAGTAGGGCCCCTCTCACGTCTGAAATCACCCTATGTGAAGCACGTGCACCTGCAATGTCTCAACCTCATGAATGTACTCTTGTCTCTCCCGATGTCCACCTCTCCCTTATCTTCCCCTACCTTGTTTCTTAGATTTTAAGCCTCCTGCCAGTAAAGATTATTACAATTTATTGTACACTTCCTGGTACACTGGCTAGCACCATATAATTAATAATTAATACTAAATTTACACTTTCATCTAAATCATTGGGTGAAAGCAAGCATGCACATAACTGCTTTAACACCATTTAAAAAAAATGTCTGCATGTTGCAGGGCTGTATTGGCGCCCTATGCAGCCCTGCAACATGCATATGAAATATTAATGCAGCATTAAAGCAGTGTTAAAGTGCATGTCTGCTTTCACCTATTGATGAAGACGTTGAACAGTATTGGACCCGGTAGAATCTTTCTCGTTATGTTCTACTGGTTTGACAATGAGCTATTAATAAATATTGTCTGGTTACAACCTTTCAGTCAGTTGTGAACCTATGTAGCAGTAATTCTAGATAGTCCATATTTAACCACAATTGCTTACAAGTATATCATGTAGACCTGTGTCAAATGCCTTACTAAAGTTGTGATATATTACATCAACTTCATCCTCCTTGTACACCAGGGCAATTGAGTATATTATGTAGAACTATGGCAAATGCTTTACTAAAGCTGAGATGTATTACATCAGCTTCATACTCTCTGCCCACTAGAGCAGTCACTTTATCATAGAAGAAGATTAGAGTGGCTTGGTATAATCTCTTCTTGACAAATGTATATTGGTTGCTTCTTAAATCTGGCTTTTCTCTGTGTGTTCAAAATTGATTATTTTAGGATTTGTTCTAGTAACTTACCAGCTGTTGAAGTAAAGTTAACAAGTCTGTATTCCTCTGAGTTCTCCTTATTTTCTTTCTCATACCATATTGAGTCTTTTCCATTCATCTGAGACTTCACCTGTACTCCCATGAGTTCTTGAAGAAGGATGCCAATGGCTCTAAGGCCCTTTTCAATCAGGCCTCCGTGGATGGGGGGATGGGTGTGTGCCCACGGTGGGTGTGCGCCTGTTCCCACAGGCACACAGTCATCTCCACCCACCTCCATGCACAGAGCAACCAGCATTGGAGCCCATTCCTCCATGTGTGGGTGATGGGTGGAGATGGGTGGCGTGCGGGAGCACACACGCACCCCCACCAACCGTGGGCACCGTTCCTACGGGCGCCCACCCATCCCCACTGCACCTGCTGTGGCATTCGCATGGGCGCCCGCCCACCGTACATGTGTGCGGTGTGCGAGGGGGAGGCACTTGTATGAAAAGACTCTAAGATTACTTTGGGTAGCTCTTTTAAGACCAAATGGCAGTAGTTCCAAAACTACAGTAAATTGATTGTTGGTGGTCAGCAAGGTCAGATTAAGTAGTTTACACAACTGGCTGCTGCCACACTAAAGCAGATTAGTCTGTGGAAAGTGTATTGTAGAATTATCATACTGCATGTATGCTGGCCATAAATTCTTCATGGTCAACCAATACACAGTTGCAGTCTTCTCCTTTCCTTACTGGAGACGGTCACAAGAGCAACCAGGGGAACCCCACTTTACTGAAACAATACCTGGTTTGCAATGAGCATGCTTTTGTCAGCAGCTGTCTCAAGTGGAAGGGGATGTCCTGTGCCAAACTGCTGGAGCCATGATAAGATCATTAAGTTATATAGTGTCAGCATAGGGTATGTGACAAATTTTGTTAGATGAGAGGTCTGTTGGCTTAAAAGATTTGTTAATAGGGATGTGTGAACACGGTTTGGGCGTTCGGGGTTCATCCCGAACTCAGCCAGTTAGGATGCCCGAATTGAATGCCCAAACCCCCCGAACAGGTCGGATGCATTCAGATGAATTCGGGTGGGTTTGGGCGGGAAAAAACTGACTGGCAGGCCCATGGAGGGGGGAGAGGCAGCTGAGGAGCAGACTTCCTGGCTCCAGGGGTGGAGAGAGGCTTGGACTAGTAGCCAGCCTGCCCAGTCACCATCCCACTTTTCCACAGACCACTGGCTTCGCAGTCTGTGATTGGCATGGGGCTAGGCTGCACAGAGCCAATGGGGCTTGTGGTAAGGTGAGCGCAGCAAGAAACAAAAGTCACTGCCCTCCCCCCTTCCAATTCCTTCTGAGCTAGCCACTGATCCTGTCAGAAGGCGTTTTCAGAAGTCTGGTCTCCCTCACCCAGCAGTTTGTGTTCCTAATCCATTGGCATCCTCCTCCTATTTCACCCATTTCCACACATTTACCTCATAGTTTCATTTATTTACATTAGATTAGATAGATTTAGGTGTTATTTTTATCTTTTTACCCCTCCCTGTGTTTTTTCTCCCTACCCTCCATTGAATCCTTCCCTCCCTCCTGTATATATTCCATCCCTGATTCCCTTCCCCGGTTGTTGGATTTATTTAGAGTAGCATTAGATTGATTTAGGTTTCATTTCAGTTTTGTACCCATTCCTGTGTTGTTTGTTGTGAGCTGTCTGTGTTCCCCATGCCCCATCCCTGTGTGTGTGTGTGTGTGTGTGTGTGTGTGTGTGTGTGTGTGTGTGTGTGTGTATGTGTGTGCATATAAAAATATTAAAACTGAATCACTACACACTATCTCTATCTACCTCTATAACTAAGCTAACTCCTACAACTATCTATCTATAGTAACTGTCTAATATCTAATCTCTCTCTCTTTCTCATAGTATATATATGAGTATATATATGGCAGGGGCATGGTGATGGGCTCAGGCTGCTGCTGATGCCTGCCACTCCGCTGGCATGGCCCCTGCCACCTCTGCCACATACCCCATTGCCTGCCTTACGGGCAGCAGACTGGCGTCTCCTGCTTCCCTTCTCCATTTTTTCTTTCCAAATTATGCAGAGGAAGATTTTATTTTATTTTTTAATTTATTTATTCAAAATTTGAATATTATATATATCTACTGCACTAACTCTAACTGCTATTAACTATTCTAAACCCTATGGAACTAAATGGAATATTATCTAATATCATTATCTACAAAGGCCTAGTCCTAACACACTATAAAATATTAAAACTGAATCACTACACACTATCTTTATCTACCTCTATATATATACTATGAGAAAGAGAGAGAGATTAGTTACTATAGATAGATAGATAGTTGTAGGAGTTAGCTTAGTTATAGAGGTAGATAGAGATGGTGTGTAGTGATTCAGTTTTAATATTTTATAGTGTGTTTGTAGGACTATATATATATATATATTAGTGGTGGGACCCCGGGCCCATTACCGGTTACCGGATTTACCAGTTACCGGTTCTACAAAAACCGGATTTCCGGATTAAATCTGGTATACCGGTACCGGATTTATTTCATTGAGTTCAATGGGGCGCTGTGTCCCCATTGAACTCAATGAAATAAATGAATTCCTTCCCCCTCCCCCTCCCAGGCTGCGCGGGTGGAAGGGGGGACACCCCCCACCCACCCTGCCCAGCCTGGATTTTTGTTTAAAAACAGACTGAGAGGCGAGCCCACCCCCCAGCACCAGCGGCC
>QEPC01010693.1:3991439-4002531 GCA_003113815.1 Sphenodon punctatus
TATATATATATATATATATATATATATATACTAAGCTATTTTGAGTGTAAGTAGTTTGGACTTTTCCTGTAGTCATTTTTTTTAAAAACCCAGATTTAATCAAAGTTGTCAGCTGCAATGACTTTTTAAGTGACTTATGAACTCTCCAGTGGAGCTCTCTCTATTTCCAGATACAAACTTCCAAAATAAGTGACTGTAGCAGAAGCATATGTAAACATATGTATAAACATATGTATTCGTTATTGTTCCATAAGTAAACCATGCTGTTTGGACCTAAAAGAACATGAACCCTAAAATAGGGTATTTTCAGATGTTACGAGATCGTTGTTCACCACACTGAATCACAATGGATCCCGTGTGGTGGCAGTGATTCCGTGAACGACTGTTTGCTCCCAGCCAGATGTTCACCACAGTGAACACCCGGCCGGGATCAAATTGACCACGGTTCTGGAGGTGAGACTGGCCTCACCTCCAGAATTGTGGCTAGGTTGGCCACGATCTGGGATGGGGATGGCAAAGGCCACGATGAATGTCTGCTTGCCAGCCCCGTCCTGGAACCAGGTACCAACCACGGGACAGGATCAGGCACAGTGGCCTGATTGGCTGCTGCACCCGCCCATCTCCCCAAGGGCGGCCGACCGGTGGAGCGCGGGCGGGGCGCTGAGCAGATCATGTCGTGCAGCCCCGCCCCCTCCCCACTCAGAGATCAGGCCAGCACATCTAAAGGATGGCTGGTCTGATCACGGACTGGGATCCAAGACGGGTCCAGGGTTCAGTGTGGTAGGCCGAATGGCCCGTCACATCTGAAATTACCCATAATTAGCAGAATCACATCAAAATTGATGGGACTGATCCCATACCCTGCGCACTGCACAAACAGTGCACATGGACCTTGCACACAACAGTTGACCGGACCTTGCACGCACTCATGCTGTCAGAGCTATGGTGCACGCACAAGCCGCACAGATACACATGCATGTGTGCAAAAGCCACCACACACAGGGGTCTGGGATCACTCCCAATGTGTGCCACCCACCTGACCAGGTGCTTTTAAGATTTGAGCAATTGTCCTGTTTGTGTAAGGAGCAAAACCACCACAGTTTTCTTAGCTCAGAGATGGGAAACTTCTAGTCCGTGGGCTAAATCTGATGTTCGGTTGTTTTTATTTAGCTCCTTTCCAGCTCCTGGATCTGGTCCATGGATCCCAGTCCCTAGCCTCAAGCACTGAAAAGAGCAGAGATGAGGACATGCACTCAAGGACTGGGGATGGATCCATGGCATAGATCAGAGATGGGCAAAGTTTCCAAAACAAAGTGCCACTGTCATGGGGTCCCCTCTCGGAATCCCACTTCCCTCAACTGACTTGGGGTAAAAGGGTTCGCCAGTCCCCAGCAACATCACTTGAGGCCATCAGTACATCTCTTATTTATTTACACAACCAATTTTATACCATTTGCCTCCCAGGTTCAGAGATCACAGGCTCTTATCTCTAGTGGGCACGCAGGTTCACATGGCCTTTATCAGGCTTATCACCCATGATCCATGCACTGTTCAAAGGAGCCTTATCATCACCTCCAGATCTCCTAGTTATAATGTCTTTGGACTCTTACCAACAAGTCCTAATTGTCCTTGCCCTTCCACAGGCCCCAGGCTGGAACAAACCTGGCCCCTGTTCTCAAAGTCCTAGCTCTTCTGCAGACTACAGGTCCAGACCAACCTGAGCCCTGCCGAGGCTTCTGCCTCCTTTACAAGCTGTCCTGGCTTTCCATCTCTGCAGGTCACACACAGTTTACGCATCCTCTCCTCAGGCTCTTCTCCAGGCTTCCTCTTGGTGTCTCAGGACTCCTTCTTCCACACCTCCACTAGCCGCCTGTCAAACTCTGGCTGTCCGCTTCCAGTCTGCGGCGTCTCTTCACCTCTCCCTTGCCCTCAGAGTTTCTCAGGAGATGGAGATCCCTTCCCCCTGAAATTTAGCAATATCATCATAGCTCCTCCCCACCTCCTTGAGTCTGATCCAAACTCTGTTCAGCTGAGCCTATAGTGGGAGGAGTTCCAAAATGGCACTGTATCTCCAGGCTTCCTCTTGGTGTCTCAGGACTCCTTCTTCCACACCTCCACTAGCCTACTTCCAGCATCATGGATTCTGACTGGTGGCAAAGCAGTCCAACTTCATGTTGCAGGAAATAGGCCAAGCTGCTACCATTTCCTTTTGCTGCATCTCTCACCATATTT
Organism: Sphenodon punctatus; assembly: GCA_003113815.1. Classification (NCBI taxonomy): domain Eukaryota; kingdom Metazoa; phylum Chordata; class Lepidosauria; order Sphenodontia; family Sphenodontidae; genus Sphenodon; species Sphenodon punctatus. The sequence continues at coordinate 3,993,672 of QEPC01010693.1, forward strand.
ATGCCTCTTGAAAGTGGGCAGCTGCCAAGAAAGTAGCAGAGAGGCAGGTAACAAAGAGGCACAGCTAACACCACTAGCGGAAGTGGTGGCATAAAAATAGAGGGAGGAGAGAGGGCAGGGCATAAGAAGAAGGAGCAAAGAGGGGGAAACAGGGAATATCAGTCACCTCCAGACCGCAGAACATTATTATTATTATTATTATTATTATTTTATTTATTAACATGCATTTATATAGCGCCAGCAAAACTTACTTGACGATGCTGTTGTGCCTTTGACAGTGGGTGTTTCACTGCCCCTATAGAAACCCTAATTTCCAGCCTTAAGTTGTCGTTCTGAAAAGAAGAGGAAGAAAAGGAATGCACAAATGGGAAAAAATGGAACTCTTGCAAACCATTTCATTCAAATCAGTGGTAGAAAACTCTGAGCTATAGAGCACATATTGTGTGATATATACACACAGTATGTCATACATAAACCAAGCCAGTTTCCAAAGCCTAAAAAAGTCTAGTAAAATATTTCAAATGTACCAGAAGGTTCCCATTAGCTGGAGTATAAAAAGCTGTCTAAAGAATACAAAGAACAGAAAAGAACCCAAAGAGTTTAAACATCAATCAGTGGAAATAAATTAATCTCTATCAATCTCTAAAGATTGGAAATGAGATGCCCAGTAAGGGGCATCAGTTTTTAAGGAAGACATTGAGGAGATGGAGAAGATTCAGAAGAGAGTAACACAGACTCTAAGCATTTTGGAATGCAAGTCGTATGCGAAAAGCCAGCTACGTTCTGCCTAGGGTATAGAAGATTAGAGGGGGGCAGGAGGCAATGATAAAAGTTTTCAAATAATTAAAAGACTGCCATAAGACAAATGAAGAATTGTTCTCCATTGCTTCCGAAGACAGGAGGCAGCGGAAAGGTAGGCTTATTTAAATGCCAGAAAAAAACTTTCTATCTGCATGAACAGTTTAGGACTGGATCGAAACAACTGTTCCTTTTGTATGGACACTTTTATGCAACTGGAACTATTGTTTAATATTTTGACCAGATTTTCGATTGGAAAAGATTCTAATCGGACACCCCGGTCGAAATATATATTTTTAAAAGTCCATATGTGCATGTGCAAAACAGCCCAGTGGCCATGCTGTGCATGCATGAATGGATTTTTATTAATAATAATCATAATTCATCTGGACCGATCAGAAATGGGAATGAAAGATTGGAACGACCATTAATTCCGATTTTGTTCAGACTGGATGAAATGCCCAGTTCCGAATGAAAGTGGAACTAAACACAAATCAGACTTCATCCCTAGAACAGTTGGACCATAGAACCTTATGTTTTAAACGTCCATTTGATGAGAGCAATGGTTATTTCAGTTAAGGTATAATTGGTGTTAGTTATAAAAAAAAAAAAAAGGGAAGGGGATTTTGGATCAATGATTAGAGGCTAGGTCTATTAGTGAAGTTGAGACCTCTGAGTGTCAAGGACTGGCAGTGAATAGAAGGAAACTGAATGCTCCATTATCACCAGTCATCATTCTCTAAAGCAACTGAGGTTGGCCACAGTCAGAGACAGGATGCCGGGCTAGATAGATCATTGGTCTGATCCAATATGATGGTACTTATGTTTATATGCTGCAACTTGTTATGTTCTTGTTTTAATTGTTGGTGGAACCACAGCATTAAGCCAGGGGTAAAATCACCCCCCCCCCCCTCCTGTAGTTACTTGGAAAATGAGTACAAGCTTCATGGGCCAGATACTAGCTGGGGGCTTTATGAATGTGCTCAGGATGCAGGACGGAAGGGGAGTGTCCAGCTCATGGATCACTTATCCTTGAGTAAATACCATTCATCTGTGCTCCCTTCCCCTGAGCTCAGTCATTCAGCACTTGCGAATCAGTAAATCCAGGAATTGGGAAGGGGTAAAATAAAAACTGGCTGTGGGCCAGATTTGGCCAACAAGGCCAGACAGGTTCCCTCCTCTGCATTAAACCAAAGCTACATAGCATGGTTGTGGTCATAAATCCCATAGTCCATAATCTTAAATTCCAGAGTGCATAATGGTGATCTGAAATGAATTTTGGGGTATTTGCATGATCTAAGTTGAAGACTCTAACTATTGAAATTGGAGTTAGTCAGGAACTAGTAATTGTGTCATCCAATTAATTTTTTACATTTTATTTTCTAAGATGAAATTGTGAATTTTTCTTTTTTTTTAAATGGTTGAATTTTTGGTTTATTTTTTTTTTAACTACCTTTTAATGTATCTAATTCACTTTTTCTCTGAACTGTTAATTGTTAAGAAAAAATTGAACAGAAATTTGGGAATTTTCATATTTCAAATTTCAACATTTTTGAATTGTGAAATTTTTGGTGAAGTTAATTTTTTTAAATTCCACTGTTTCTTTAAAAAAAACTATTAATAGAAAACCATTTGGATGGCACTAATTCACTGAAAATTTCTCAACTACCTGTACTTGAAAGGTAAAGTGGGTGTAGGACCCATACATATCTGAGTCTCGAGTCAAGAATAAGAATGTTTCTGTTTAAAAATCCTACTTCTTTTCTCAGGCTTTCACTTGCTCCTCACACTCACAGAGTGCTTGCTAATGCTTCTCCTTATACTGGCTCATCCTTCAGGATCCATTTCCTCCCCTTGCAACTGCACCAGCTTTTTGAAAGTATCCCTGTCTTTCCCTATGCTCCCTTCTCCCTTGATTCGTATCCCTTTACCATCCTGAATTTTAAGCCCTTTGGTGAGGGGACGTGTCTCTAATAATGATTGCTCAGCACCAGGCATATTGCTGGTGCTAACTAAATGAAATATAGGCCGTTTTTACATGACGCTGCTTGGTGGGGGATGGGCATCCGCCGCCGGTGGGTGAAAGTGGGTGTGCTCCCTTTCCCATGGGTCCACACCCATCTCCACCCGCAGAGCCTCGTCCATTTTGTCAGATGGCTGTGTAGGTGGGATATGAGTGTGTGCTGGGAGTGCACCACCCCCCCACTGCTGTGGCATGTACATGGACCCCCCTCCCCCACTGCACACCCGCCGCCCGCACACCCAGTGGGGGTGGGGGCTGTCCGTGTGAAAAAGGCCATAACAACAACAACAATTTTTTTAAAATGAAGAGTGTTTGTCCTGGAGAATTGTACAAACCCAGGAAGCATAGTATTTTCTCATAGTCCCTGCCACATAAACATGTATGCTTGAAGGATGTAAGGTGAGGAATTTCTCTTAGTGGATGGTTGGCAGTCAGCTCCCTGTTGCAAACTGCTATAGGAAGTTGTCATTAAGACAAGATAATTCAATTCATTTTGGAGTAAATTAAATTCAGTTTAGTTGAAGCTCAAGTTGGCCTAGTACTAAAGTGAAGGGTTTAAAAAAAAAAAAAAACCAACGAAAAAAACATCCTCAGTAAACACATTCTGTATGTTGGCGCTCTGAGACTGCTGAACAGACGGTATCTCCCACAGCACTGTTAGTCAGCAAACAACCAAGCACCCAATTCTTCAGAGGTTTGTTTCAGCTGCAGTGAGATTATTCTTTAGCTAGGGATCTTAACAAAAAGAAAATGATATAGACAGTTAAAATTCTGCGTGAAGGAATCGCTGATAGTTTTGTGTAGAGAATGGTGCTTTTAATATAAAGTTCTCCTCAGAAAAATGACACGTTGTAGAGAATGGAAGAAATAGTTCAGTTGCACATGCCTATTGTAGCTCTCCTAGCGTTGTATATACAACGTTGTATAAACAACGTTGTATAAATATTTTCAGTGTGAAGGAGTTTGAGAGACTCAAAGTGTATTTATTTATTTATTTGTTTCTTTGTTTCTTTGTTTTATTTAAAAATTTAATATCTCACCCCCTCCTGCCTAGGCAGCCCAGGGCCGCATACAGTATAAAATATATATTAACAAAGTAAGAAAACAAAGTCAAAATAAATACAGCTGTCAAAGCGATGTTATGGGAGAGGATGACTCAGGTTCAGGGGCATGGTAGCTGGGGCAGAGGGGTAGGTATATCGGGGGGGTAAGTATCGGTGGCAGGGGGGGTCAAGTTACCTGGGGTGGGGGGTTAGTATGGCTAGCGAGGGGGTCAGGTTAGCCAGGGTGGGGAAATCGGCAGTCAAAGATTGCATTTAAGTGAAAGCTGAAAATCCTTAAGTCACGCATGCGTGTTTCAGGTGGTATAATTGTTTATACTTCCTGTCTCGGAAACAGCACAATGCCCCAGGATCCATCTATGTGGGTTCAGAAGTTGAAATCTCCCCCACCAGTTACCTGTGTCAGTACATCCTAGCTGTGGTGGCCTGGGGCAGCTAACTGACTTTAAATAAATGTTGCTGAGGCAGATGAAGTTAGCAGAGCCGCTTAGGCAAGTGGCCCAGCACTTTGTTTTGAATTAAAAGGTATCTGGAATTTAACTTCCCATTAAGGTAAATGGTATAAATCCTTAAGGGACGTATGCGTCATTAAGACACACGGAGGTTTCAGCCATCATCACCCACACAAGCAGCAGTGTACACTGGCGTACATTCACCTCCACAGAGTGAGTGCAAAAGAGTTATACCCTCTCATTCACATTCTTTTTCTAACTACATTCCATACTCTACTAGTAGATCCATTACAGCTACTAATTAGTATCTTTCGTGCTTTACATTCAGCAACACACACTATCCAATATAATGTCTGTTCTCTGTTCCAATGTCTAATATTACTTTTCACTGCCATTTCCAAAATACTACCAAACCTCTCTCTTCTCTTAACAGATAAAGAAGGTGATCATGAGACTTCACTAACTAAACCACGTGGTTACTGATAACCACATCAACTAGCAAGTTCTCCCTATTCAAAATACACTAGCCCAACACTTACTGTTCATGATCATTATACTACCATTGACTAAAAATCATTATACTACCATTCACTAAACTGTAAGCAACTAAGGCTGCATTCCCATCTGCGGTGGCGGTGGCAGCAGAGGGAGGGGCGAGGGAAGATGCAACAACGCTGAGGAGCCGGCTGACAGGAAAAGAGCCGGTGCGAACGGGGATCTGCCGCAGCTTCTCTCGCGCATGTGAGGGCAGGATTTTGCTCCTTGCCATGCGGCAGATCCCTGTTTGCACCGGCTGTTTTCCTGTCAGCCGGCTCCTCAGCGCTGCCGTGTCTTCCCTTGCCTCTCCCTCTGCCGCCATCTCCACCGCAGATGGGAATGCAGCCTCAGTTCTGTAACAAGAACAGCAACACCTAGTGTTCAATAAATTAATAACTCATTCTAAACTCTGTTTTACTCATACATCTTTTTTCTAACTCACAAATTCTATCACTTCATATATTATTTCTCACTTCTCTGACTTACACAAAATATTTGAATATAGCAATTCAAAAACATGATTAAATTCCAACATCTAAAAACCTTTGCTTTTAAATTCATAGTTAAGATGAATTAGTGAAAATTAACCATTTCACTACTATACAACCTAAAAATGTTACAATTATAATACATCCTTTTCAACTTCATCAGTATTACTCAGTCACATACATTTCATTAACAACTCTGTCTATATCAATATCTTCTCTACTTCATTACCCTCATTCCTCCTTAAATACCATCATTATAATATCAACAACAAAAAATCCCATCTCTACTAATTAACAAATTCATTTCCATTGCCTTAACAAATTACTTTCCATGTACAAATTGTATATTTGCTTTTGAAATCTACAAATGAAACATAAGTTCTTATAATCAAATAAATAATTCACTCGTTAAGGCATTGGAATGAAAATGAATTTGTTAATTAGTAGAGATGGTGAATTGTTGGGAATTTTTTGTTATTATAATGTTGATGGTATTTAAGGAAGAATGAGAGTAATGATGTTGTGAAGGTATTGATATAGACAGAGCTTTTAATTAAATGGATGTGATTGCATAATATTGATGCAGTTGAAAAGGATGTATTATAATCATAACAGTTTTAGGTTGTATAATAGTGGACTTGATAATTTTAACTAATTCGCCTTAAGTATGAATTTAAAAGCGAAGGATTTTAGATGTTGGTTGCATTTCCCCCATTGCTGCCAATGGGGAAAATGCAGTGACAGGGTCCATGGCCTAAGTGCACCCTCCTTTGTATTTTCTAACTTCTAATATTCAGCCATGAAGAACACAGCCTGGCTTGGTTATGAAGCTCTTGGATCTCTTTGTCACAGGACTTCCTAGCTGAGTACCTTGGATCTTCCTTAATGGCAAAGGCACTATTTCTAGCTAGTTTCCCAACATGAATGTTCCTGACTGCTGCTCAAGCTCAGCTAGTGTAGCAAGTCACACACAGCCAAGTGCCTGAAGTATTCTGGGGCTTGTACTATACTAGTAATTTCCTAATTAAGTTCTTTAGGCTTTGGTCTGGGTGGGATTCTTGCACACGCAAAGAACTAGTTGAACTGAGATAAGTAAAATGCTTATCAGTTTTGTATGCAAAGAAGAAGTTGCTTGTACTTTTGTAGTGAACACGTAGCAGCTTTTGCAGGTACAGTCAGTATACTGTCAGTGGTAGTCACTAAATAGTAGGCTGGGGTTGAGAAAGAGGTTGGGATCGAGAGAGGCTGCATATTGCAAAACCAAGAAATTTGGTTGAAATTAACGCTGAAGCCGACACAAAGCTGGATTCCCCCAACAAATTTAGTGGTATATTGGAGGTTGTGATGGGTTGCAGAGTCCCACATTGTGGAGGCAAGGAAAGGATTAATTCCCTAGCCTGAATACCTGACTAATGGCTGAAGCTGCAGAGCTGGGGGCCCTATTTGTTTGTTTGTTTATTCTGATTTTAACCCCACCCTTCCCATTAAGATTTACGGCAGCATATCTCATATAAAAACAGCTTTAAAATATCCACAATCTCTTCCCTAACCTTGCCACCCAACCCCATTCCTGCCTGCCAAACCAGGTCTTACATCACTTTCAGAAGATGAGCAGGCTTAGATGGATATCCAAGGGGAGGGAGTTCCATGATTGTGGGGCAGCCACCAACAACGCCTCTCTGCACGCCCTTGTTGTGGAAACCTCACAGGCAGATGGTACCCTCAAGAGGGTGCTCCTGGACAATCTCAGAGGCCACGACGGAATATGAGGGAAGAGGCAGACTTTCAGATACTTGGAGCCCAAGTCGTTTTAAGGCTTGGTAGATGGCATGGGGGGAGGCCTCAGCCAAACGCAGTTTAAAGCAGCTGGGGAAGCCTCACCAAGAGAGCTCAGAAAGAGCTCACCAGGAACTTAGGGCTGTGAGAGGGCAGAGCACAAACCACAGATGGATTATATGTTGTCACCGGACAACCTGAGGGAAGGCTGAAGAACATGGGCTAGGCTGAGACTACTGGGTTCTTTCCCCCTGTGCCTGTTTCAATTGTTACTTGGTGCTGATTGATTAAATTGGCCCTGAATTAAGGGAACCTGGAAGTTCTTCACACTGTGCTAGTGCCACCGTATTGCTGGTGGAGAGTGGAAGTGTATGGAAGTGCTTCTTACATTTCTTATGTAATACAAGAGCACAAAAATGTTAGGTCATCGTGGAGGGTATTGGTGATGACAAGTCTCCAGGACAAGGGTCCCAAGGTCTATGGTCCAAAGTATTGTGTCAGTGGCATGGAGGAGCTGCTTTTATTACTCTGTTCTTCTAGGCTAAAGTAGCAGGCAGTAGTTGTCCCGCTGGTATGATTCCACATTTCAGAAAGAGAATCACCTTCCTCCTCACACCCTGCTCAGTAATATTTGCACTTAGCTGCCTGGATCCAGTTCTGTCATCTGTTATGTAGTTGGAGGGAGTTTCTGAAATCAATGTGACCTTCATGTCAAAAACTCTCATTCCTTTTGCCTATAAATAGGGCACATCTTCATGCCTAATCACTTCAGAGGCAGGCATCGTAACGAGCACTTTTAAAACATGATTAGGATTTTCATATTGCCAACCAGGGAAAAGAGCTTTTGGAAAGTGTAATATTAAAAGCCTTAAACCTTAAGCCTTGTTCTCATGTGTGATTTTTTTTCTTTCTTTTTTAGTGAAGTCCCTCCTAATTCACAGTAACCCTACCCCACATGCACACTGATATCTCCACTGGGATGTCCGGACATCAGCTCAAGCTCAACATGGCTAAGACTGAACTCCTTATCTTTCCTCCTTACCCTTCCTCTCCCTCTTCCCTGTCCATCTTTGGGTGATTTCAGACATTACGAGATCACAGTGAACCACGGTGAATACCCACCTGTGGTCACTGTGACTCGCACATCTGTTTGGCGGCCGCCAGATGTTCGCCATGGTCAATACCCACACGGGGTCATTTTCAATCACGCTTCCTGGGCTCCCTGGGGGAATTTCCCGGGAAGCGTGGTGAAAGCGATCATTGGCGGGGACAAAAAAACCCTCACGTCTGGTCGGGCGCCACGGCCCGGGATTACCGGCGGGATCCTGGGCTGTGGCGAATTCGGCCAGACGCTGCGGCCGCATTGGCCCCGCCGCCCGCCCATCTCCCCAGAAGGCGGGCGGTGGGGAGTGTGCAGGGGGCGGAGCCGTGCAGCCGCACGTTGTGCCACGCAGCCCCACCCCCTCCCAGATTCCCCGCCGGGATCCCCGGGCATGTCTGATACGGCGTGACGGGGTCATCCCAGTGGGGGATGATTTGGTTGTTTTTGGTACGGGGCCAACCGGCCCCGTAACATCTGAAAACACCCTTTATTGATGGGGTCACCATCCGCCCCATTCCCCAAGCCCGTAGCTTGGGCTTCGTCTTCAACTCTCACCTTTCCTTTAAACCTTACATTGACTCTGTTGCCAAGTCTTGTTGCTTCGCCCTCCACAACATTGCTCG
>QEPC01010693.1:4006825-4031936 GCA_003113815.1 Sphenodon punctatus
CTGCTGTGGGGGTGGAGGTTGCTGATGCCTGTGTCCTGCCCTGCCCCTTTGCGGTTCCCCCCCTTCCGTGTCCCACCCCCTTGCTCCCGTTGTGCCTTGTGTGTTGTCCTGGCGCCCGTGTCCCCCCTTCCCTTCCTTTCCCACGTGTGTGCGTGTGCCTGGGTGTGTGCTCATGCTGTGTGTTCCACTGTGCCTCCGCTGGCTGTGTGCCTGCTGTGTGTGGTACCTGTCCGGCTCTTCTCCCTCTCCCCCCTCCCTTCCCGTTTCCCTTGTGTGGGCGTTCCCTGTTGTGCCTTTTGGCTTCGTTTGCCCTCAGGCGGCCATGTCTGTGTCCCACCCTTGCCCAGTGGGTTCTGGGTGTTTTGACCACGGCTGGGAATCGGCGTCATGTCTGTTGCGCTGCCCCAGTCCATGATTTGGTGGCCCGATTCCCGGCCATGGTCCCGATCTCATCACATCTGTTCGGGGCTTTTATTCACCCCGGGGGGTGGTTGTTTTGTTCACCCCCACCGGGAATCCACTGTGGTGAACTGGCCACCCGTAACGTCTGAAAACATCCTCTGTCTCCTCAGCCAAAACCCTTGTTCATGCCATGGTCATCTCTCGCCTTGACTACTGCAACCTCCTCCTTGCTGGCCTCCCCCTCTCTCACCTGTCTCCCTTTATCTCCATCCAAGCTAGGGTCATCCACTCAGCCCATCGCTTCGACCATGTTCAGCCTCTCCTCTCCTCGCTTCTCTGACTCCCCCTTCCCAAATGCATCCTTGACAAACTCCTGGTGTTCACTTACAAATCCTTTTACAACCTAGCTCCCTCTTACCTCTCCATCATAGTCTCCTTACACATGCCTACATGCACTCTCCGCTCCTCTTCTGCCCCCTCACTCACTCCCCTCATCTCCCCTGCTCCCCTAACCACCTTCATCCCTTCTCCCTTGCTGCCCCCCATGCCTGGAACTCCCTCCCTGCCCACATCCGCCTCACCCCCCTCTCTCCACACCTTCAAATCCCTCCTCAAAACCCTCCTCTTCGTCGCCGCCTTTCCCGATGCCTCTTAGAACTTTCCTTTCAATATTTACTGTCTGCCCTCCCCGCAAACTCCTGCCTAACTGCAACCAAGCCAAGCACAGGCACCTGAGACTTTGCATCCACTTGAATGTTATTGATCCCTTGTCTCTCCCTATGTCCCCTCTCCTTGTCTCCCCCTCCATGTCTATTAGATTGTAAGCCGTAGGCAGAGACCGCGTCTATTTTATTGTTCTGTAAAGCACCAGGTACACAGCGCTTTACAGAAGCGCTATACAAAATGCTTATAATTATAATTATAATAATAAGTAGAGAGGCTAAATTTAGAAAGGGGTAGGGGAGGGACTCCTATTCTTGAGGACATACTCATATGTTCTTTTTATGGGAAATATTTCCCTTTGTGTTGTCCCAGAAACCATCAGTTCTCCCCCCACCCTCTTGCCTCACTGCCTGCTTGCTATTCCAGCCCCCTGCTGCTTGCAGTTCCCAAAGATGATCAGGGGAGGAGAAGATCTCTTAAACCCAGGTTTCCCTCCTTGTGGGAACAGAGACTGAAGGGAGAGAGTTACTTCAGAATCTGGAGTAACCAGAAGAAGCACCTTAGAGACTAACCGATAGAAGGATGCATGAGCTTTCTTGGGCAACAACCTACTTAATCAGATACTAATAATGAAGCATCTGATGAACTAAGGGTGTTTTTTAGACACGTGCGGGTGTCTTTAGACAAGCGCCTCCCCACACATCATGAATGTTGCAGGGCTGCATTGGTGCCCTATGCAGCCCTGCAACATGCATGATGGATGGGTGGTGGGTGATGGGGAGGTTTGTCTAAAAACACGTTCTGTCGTTGCCTACAAACACTCAAGCCTCCTTCTAAGGTGCTATTCTGCCTGTTCTTCTGCCTGACTCCAGCCGGCCTGACTCTACACTAGCTCTGTACTCAGAAGCAACTACCCTTTTTAAAGTGAGCTCATGAGAACACGCTCATAGTGACATGTCTGAGCGATGAATAATTTTAAACCCCTTCTTATTCCACCTGGGCTGGGGTCTAGGGTTTGACTGTGATCTGTTCTAGTGACTGGGAGCTGTAAAAATGGGTCCTAATATTAGGCTTGAGGTACTGGTTGTGAAACATCTCCAGATATAGTCACATTTAAAAGAGGCATGCTTTCTTCCAAACTCTAATGGCCAAAATAGGCATGCACCCCAGAAACTTTGGAACCTGGGCTGCAAAGGACCAGACAAAGTTAAGAGCAAGTGCCAAAATACCCAATCAGAAAGAATAATGAAGAACCTTCTTACCAGAGGCAGCATGGTTTTCTGACTACAGCAGGGGTTGGCACTGACAATGTTCTTCTGGGACTTGGGTCATCTCCTCAGAATCCTTCATCTAGTCCTTTTAGATTTAACGCTTGCATTTACTTCTCCTTCTCCCTTTCTCCTCCTACCTTTCTCACCGCTCCTTCAATGTATCTCTTCCTAACTCCTCCTCCCCCTCCTCCTCCCTATCCCTCTCAGTCAGGGTTCCTCAAGGCTCTGTCCTTGGACCTCTCCTCTTCTCTATCTACACCCAATCCCTAGGCAAACTCATTGCCTCCCATGGTTTCCAATACCACCTCTACGCTGACGACACTCAACTCTATCTCTCCACTCCTTCCCTCTCCCCCTCTGTTCAAGCTCGTCTCATCAACTGTCTCTCTGATATCTCCACCTGGATGTCTCAACGCCAACTCCTTCCTCTCCCTCTTCCCTGTCAATTGCCATTGACGGGGCCTCCATCCTCCCTGTCCCCCAAACCCGTAGCTTGGGCTTCATCTTCAACTCGCACCTTACCTTCAAACCCTGCATTGACTCCGCTGCCAAATCCTGCCGCTTCTCCCTCCACAACGTTGCTAAGATCCGCCCTTTTCTGTCTGTCTCCTCTGCCAAAACTCTCATTCATGCCCTAGTCATCTCACGCCTCGACTATTGTAACCTCCTCCGTGCTGACCTTCCCCGCTCTCACCTTTCTTCCCTCATCTCTGTTCAAAACTCTGCTGCCAGGATCATCCACCTAGCCTGTCGCTTTGACCATTTCCTCTCTCCTCTGGCTCCCCCTGGCTCCCTCTTCCTGAGTGTATTCTGTACAAGCTCCTTGTCTTCACTTACAAAGCCCTTCACAACCTCGCTCCCCCCTACCTCTCTGCCCTGATCTCCCTCCGAACCCCTGTTCGAGCGCTCCGCTCCTTTTCTATCCCCTCCCTCACCCTCCCACGCCTCCCCTGCTCCCCCAACTGCCTTCGGCCCTTCTCCCTTGCTGCCCCGCATGCCTGGAACGCCCTCCCTGCCCTTGTCCACCTTGCCCGCACCCTCCACACCTTCAAGTCCCTCCTCAAAACCCACCTCTTCTGCTCCGCCCTTCCAAACTCCTGCTAAGCATCCCCACCCAGGATTATCCCCCACCTGTTATCTGCAAACTCCCAATTTACTATAACTAAGCCAAGAACGTGTACCTGAGGTCTCGCATCCTCATGAATGTTGCATCCCTTGTCTCTCCCTCTGTTCCCCCTTCCCTGTCTCCCCTCCCCCTGTCTTTAGATTATACGCTCTCAGGCAGGGACCGTGTCTATCTTGTTTTTTGTACATTTATTTATTTATTGTCATATTTATTAGCCGCCCCTTCATGCCTACGGCATCTTGGGACGGCTTACAACAAATAAAAACAACAACCATAAAAATTATAAATTTTAAAACATTTTAAAACAACCTCCCATTACTTTGACATCTTAAAATCCAAGCCCGTTACCCCACCTTCCCCTCCGAAGGCCTGGGGGAGCAGCCAGGTCTTGCAGGTTCGGTGGAATGCCAGCAGACCCGGGGCCACGCGAGCTTCCTCCGGGAGGGAATTCCAGATTTGCGGCCCGGCCACCGAGAAAGCACTCTCCCTTGTGGCCCCCCGCTTAACACGGGGGACCTGCAGGAAGGCGCCCCCAGCAAACCGCAGGGATCAGTCTGAGACACAGAAGGCGAGATGGTCCCCAAGGTATGAGGGGCCCAGACTGTGTAGGGCTTTATAGATCAAGACTAACACCTTGGATCTGGCCCGGTACACTATAGGCAACCAGTGCAGAGAGCGGAGCACAGACTGCCTATAAAGTGCCAGGTACATTGCTGGTGCTATATAAATGCTTATAATAATAATAATTAATTAATAATACTACTTTTTTAAAAAAATTACTTCTAGAAACATGATCAGTAACTTCTGACTTGGAAAGTGGAGACGGGGAATAAAAATGAAATTTTAGCTGAAATTTCTATAGATATTTAAAAGAACTGGGTCTAATCTGTACACACAGATAACAGGCTTAGTGTGGAAGTGTCTCTATTTATTTTTCTTTCTAAGCATGGCATGAAGAAGATACACTATTCAAAACAAAATGTCTCTTTTCCACATTCTCAGTAAGAATGCAGGTATTCTGTACAGTTACTGATGCCAAACTGTATTTTTCCTTCAGTCATTCAGTCCCCAGCTTTCTATTTCCATGTAACTAATTTGCACTATTACTTCTGTAAGATTGTTTCTCAATAATCATACAGAATTTCAATCCTTGTGCTTTGATTCGCTAATTGATCCCATCTTTCAATCAATCGACGAGCAGAAGTTTTCATAATAGTATGCTTATTATGGAATAATGGTACTCTAACCAGAGCTCTCTTCTCTGGTTTCGCTAATGCCTCTGCTCAAATTGGCTGTATTGCTCAGAATTCTCACAGTGGTACTAGAAACAAAGGCAGAACCTAATCATCCCTTCCCCTTCAGATAAAGCAAACCTATTAATAAAAGAAACTTTCAGAAATGAGAGAGATGGGGGTGGGGGTGGAACCTAAAATGGTGAAAGAAAACTTTAAAAAAAAAAAAAAAGGTTTGAGAACACAGTCCTCCCTCCCCTCTTTTCTCCTCAACATTCTTCATTCCCAGTTCTTCAGTCTCATTTTGGTTTTGAAACACAGGTTGCTTTTAGACAGAGAGAGATGCTTCGGTGCTGGCCGTGCCAGCCCACTTCACCCCCGGATGGCCTGTCCCTCTAAAGGCGGCCCCACCAAATGTGCAGGTGGAGCAGCTGCATTTACTCCAGGGAAGTCCTGCTGGTGGAGCAGGCCACCCAAACCTGGGGCACCAGCCTGAAGTCTATCTGCTCAGCAATGAGGGGAGTGAGGAGGAGGCGGAAGAGACTCCTGTTGATGCCGATCCCCCTGTAGCCACATTGGGGACAAAGGCAGCAGCCCCGAGCGGTGGCACGAGGGGTTCAGGAGGGCGCCCCAGCGGGCCTGTGTGGGATCACTTCAAGGAAGTGATCCTAGGTGACAGCAGCTGGGTGGCCTGCCTTCACTGTAGGAAGGTAGTGTGCCGTGGGAATAAGAAGGGGAATTTCAGCAACAATGGCATGAATTCCCACTTGAGAACCCGACATAGGGCTTTGTTGCTGCAAGAGACATTAGAGAGTGTGGACGGGAGTGGGTTCACAGCTGCAGCAAGCACGAGCAGCAGCAGACCTTCCCTGTCTTCATTTTTCTTTTTCCCTCACCAACACCACTACTTCCTTCACTTTCCATCCTCACGCACAAACCAAACCAAACCACACACACACACACACACACAAGCTCACAACCAATTCACTTCACACAAGCTACGAGACCAAACGATATCGATAACGATAATGAAAATAAAATCTTCATTTGAAATCGGTATTGATAACGAAAATGACATTGTCATTATAACAATAACGATAAAGCAACACATTTGGATAACAACAATAAATAATGATAACGAAAAATGACATGGGGCTCTGGTGCACATCCCTAACAGAGATAGAGTGCGGTCGTCGTTTTGGTCCCAAGTGAAAGAGAGAGAAAGTGGTTCAAATGATATCTTTTATTCAACCAACTGTTGTTGGTGGAAATAAGCAAGCTTTCGAGCCACACAGGGCCACATGCATGCCTGAGGAAGGACCCTATGTGGCCCGAAAGCTTGCTTATTTCCACCAACAACAGTTGGTCCAATAAAGATATAATTCAAGCCACATTGTCTAACAAATAAGTAGGAAGAGATGGCCTCTAGCACTGAGATGAGAGCAAGTGTTCGCATTCCAAAGGGACCTTTCGGAAGTGCTTGCAAGTGTCCGTCAGTACTTTATCAGTTTCCAGTGATTCTGTGTTTCTGCCATTTGTCCCATCATTTTTGTCACTTTCTTGGACTTTTTTGTTACTTTCTGGGGGTTTTATGACAATTTACGGCAGTTTTACAGCACTTTTATGGCAATTTCCAGCAGTTCCCCAGTGCTTAACTAGCATGTTTTCATCTTCACAGCCCCAGCCCCCTGGGAGCTTGTAAAAATAACAAAAAATAGCGAACAGAGCAGGAAAGTCAGTAAGTTTCCATGTCGTGCGAATCTCGGCGAATGCCTTGCTTCCAACGAAAGCAGCACTCACTGAGATTTCTCATTTCAGGCCTAATATTGGCCTCTTCAATCAGGACCAGAGCCAAATAGTGCAGACTGTGTAACCACATAGGGTTCATGAATAAACTTGAAATTACAACCTCAGTGTGAGAAGCACTGGTAGCCCACAAAGCCTCAAATGTGGAAAACCCCAGAATATGGTGGTCCTGCAGTAATTTGGAAGGAACCCCCAACACACAGGGCCCATGAGTAAACTATAAATGATGTCTAATATACAAGCCTGCAATGCAGGGAACTCCACCCCTAAAGGGGATATGTTCATTTGTTTAAAATTTTATATTTATTATTTATTTATATGTTTATTTTAACAATTAATTATGGCAAAAAATTCAGTTTTATAATAAGTGAGTCAGTGTGTGTTCATCAAAAATTCCTATGTTAGGAGAGTCCGGAATGACCATTTTGACCATGGCTCCATCTTTTGAGGATCCTGCATGAAGTGCAGCCACCCAAGCTGTGGAGGGATCCCCACACATCTCCATGGTGGGCAAGCTCAGGTGCCACAGCGTGGGCCACTGTCCAATCTCCTGTCATGGGAGATGCTGGCCACATGAGCGGCTGCCTCCCCCTCTCCCCCTCCCTCCCCCAGTGCAACCAAAATCCTGCCCCCAGCTGTGATGTGGCCGCATGTGACGGGTGACAGTGCCTGCCGCTCAAAGTCCTGCCGTGGCACAGAAGGGTCCCAGGCACACGGGCTACCACGGCTTGCACAGCATTACCCCATTTGGGGTAAGGCTGCTACAGATCCGTTCTCTGCCTTTTTCTGAGGATGCATCGTGTAGCAGCCAGCTGCTCGCCATGTCATGGGGGGAACCTCTGGTGGCCACCGGCCACATGATGCACTGCATCACGTGGTCTGGCTGTCCAGAGTGGGTTAAGACTGCCCATGGCATGGTAGCCTGCCCAAGGTATCTCATGTGTCTGCACTCATGGTCTCCAATCTCCCATCCTCAGGATCACATTAGCCAAAATATGACAAAGTCCAGATTCTAGATCAACTCCTATTGGATGAATTAGAGGGTCAGTTGGAGGAAGAAGGTTCAGGAGAGAGCATGTGAGGTCATGGAAAGGTGGCTTGAGCCCATATGTTAATTGGGGCTTCCAGAATGGTTTTAGCTCAGATGTGGATTTGTAAAAACCTAGACATAGAATAGTGTTGGTTGGGCAATGGACCAAGTTTTGGGAGCCACTGCAGTATACCACTTGGCTCTGCAATTTATTTAACTCTCCATCACCAAACGTATGTTGCCTGTGTGTTTCTGTGCAACATGTGAGTACAGTGTATGCATATCATACAACTTCTGTTTTAACAGAGTTTCTAATGTAGTCTGTTACAAATTGTGTGGTTGCTTATTTTAGATATTTTTAGCTACAGTATAATATTTTTCCCATTATGCTTATATTTTAATGCTAAGCTTGCTGTTGTGTTTTAGTATGGAATGTCTAGAATGCGATGTGTCTGAATTTATACTTTTATGTAAATTGTCTGTTTATGTATAACAGAGGCATATGCTGCTGAACTACTAACTGGAAGTTTTAGTTTCCATACTCAGCCTTTGGAAGTTTTGAGAGGTTTGGTTTGATTCTGCAAAACCTTACTTGAACAATCTTTGGTACCCTTTTGAATCAATAATTAGAGGTGAAAGCAGAATTGCAGAATTAGAGGTAGAGCAGCAGAATTGTGGCGTGGTTTTTTATTTCAAGCAGGTTGCAGTCAGCCCAAATGGCATTCACCAAAATGTTTGAGCAATGACTTTTTGCTATTTTGGTTCATTCAATTTGGTTTGTTTACTAAGTCCATTTCCAGTGTTTAGCTTCATTTTTGCTAGGAACAATGAAAATGAATTGTGGAAAATGAGTGGTAAAATCTGGAAATGGCCAAGATGAACGAACCAAACATACCGAAATCGTGCAAACAGGGTAATTGATTGAAGATTGGATGTGTGGTGTTTGTTACTTGGTCATTTTGGTGCTGATGGTTTGGATTTGACATGTTTGCACAGTTTGGCAGGTACTTGTTTCAGCTGTAAATAATATGCTGTATTTGTTTTCAGTTCACAATCTGAAGGCAAGGTGCAAGTCAGTGGATAGGCAGATTAAGTTTGCCTTCCATTCACAATTCTGAGTGGGCTAGAAATATGTGAGTGTTACAAGTGGGGGGAATCTTTTCCCTTAGAACAAGGCCTGGATTGGGGAATGGATAGGAATTGAAGTTGAGGATGCTAAAGGGGTGTGCTGGAGGATGGAGGAAGGAAACGGAGAGTTCACACAATGGATCAGGCCATTTTAGACGAGCGTGCGGTGCGCTCACGCGTGGTTTCCAAACTCCCGCAAGATGGGATTAGACGAGACGTTGCCATGAGTCACGCGCATGGGAGGGGGATGCGCATTCTTTTCCAGTCGCGATTTGACCGGGTTGGCAATCGAGGTGGTCAGATCGCGGCCGGAAAAGAATGCGCATCCCCCTCCTGTGTGCGTGACTTGCGGCAGTGTCTCGTCTAATCCCATCTCGCGGGAGTTTGGAAACCACACGCGAGCGCACCGCGCGCTTGTCTAAAAACGGCCTTAGTTCCATTGAGCCTTCCCATATTCTTGAGTGCATGCCCTCATCTCTGCTCTCTTCCCTTCCTTCAGTGCTTTCGGGAAGGAACTGGATCCATTAACAAGATCCAGAGTTGAAAAGAGGGCCATTGGTCAGCTTTACCCTGCAAGCTAGAGTTCCCTACCCTTGATTTCTGTGTTTCTACAAAGAGATTTATGCTGGTTTATCTCAAGCTCTGATTTTTTTTAACTGACATGTGCAAAGGGCTCTGTGGTCTCTCTCTTATTTTAAACAGGCCAGTATTTTGCTTTTGGTTAAATAAATTAGGAGGAAGGTTAAGCTAAACCAAATTATGGTTGTCCACACAGTTTTGTTCACTGACTTAAGTAAACTGGTACATGCTTGAGTATGGATAAAGATCTTTGAATCTTTTTTAAAATTGCTTTGACTGCACCTGTATCTCCTTTCTGTTCTTTTCTGAGAACTCAAAAAGCTTTTATTGGAATTCACATTTAAGCCAGTACTCCAGAATATTAATGGAAAGTGAAGTTCAACGATATTCTTCAATATTCACATGGTAAGCCTACTTCTAAAAAGTAAGCCCATCAAGTCAGGAAATAAACACACACAGCATGTGTGTTCAAAAATAACCTAAGATGTAGATGTCAAATACCAAGTATTCAAAGCAAAATCCCTAGGTGAGAGCATAATGGCTTATAGAACTGGAGCATTAATGGGACAAACGTGACAAAATGGTGATTCTTCAGACTAAGTGCTAGAATTTCCTAGCTGTGTATTACTTTGAGTTCATCACAAATTATTCTGTGTACATGCTGAGTCTAATGTGCCTGGGGCCAAGTATTTGTGTTTGTTCATATTTGCAGGGGATTTTTAACCCGTGTTCTCTGTGTTTCCCCCCAATCACTGCCAATGGGTGATTTCAGATGTTACGCCGTTCCGATTCGTCCCAGTGAATCCCTGGTGGGGGTGAATGAAATAACCATCCCCGTGGTCAAAAAATGGTCCAAATAGACGTGCCGGCTGATCACAGCGGGGAATCGGGGAGGGGATGGGGCCGCGCAGTGCAACGTGTGGCCGCACGGCCCCGCCCCCCCCACTCTCTCTCTGCCCGCCCTCTGGAGAGACAGGCGGGTGTCACGGCCAATGCGGCCGCAGCGCCCAGCCGCTTTGAACATGGCCTGGAATTCCACTGGGGATTCCGGGCCATGATCATTGGCCAGACGTTACTTTTTATTGCTTCCCGCCGGGATCTCCTTGATCACGTTTTCGGGGATTGTCCAGCGGGGAGCCCCGGAAGCGTGGTTGAAATTGACCCTATGTGGGAATCGGCCGTGGTGAACATCTGGCGGCTGCCAAACAGACGTTCAGGGCGCTTTGGCCCCGCAGCAAAATTGACCGTGGTTCACTGTGGTTGACTCTGATCTCGTAACGTCTGAAAATACCCAATGAGGGAAACACAGTGAACATGGACCCCCTGCATATGGCTTATTTTGGAAATAATATATAAGGAAAAGAAAAAGAATAATATATAAGGAAATAATATATAAGGAAAGAACAATACAGTTACAACTGCTGCTATGTCTGATACCAATTTTAAAAGGGTTTGGGGGGATTGTGGAGAATATACCTGGTTTGGTGGGGCAATTGTTAGCTGGGAGAGGGTGGAATGGGGCATGGGTTTGGCTCAGAGGGTCGCTGGTTTGAGGGAGAGCAAGGCAAATGGCTGACTCGGGAGATGGGAGAATAGAAGATGGGATTGGCTCGTAGGGGTGTTGCTTGTGTGTGAAAATGTATGACACGTTTGTGTTTTTATAAGCAAACACCAGACTGACAGTTGTTAAAGAGGTGGGGTATGGAGGTTGGGATCATGGGGGCCCCACATTTCATTTTCAACCTGGGCCCTGCAACGTCTAAGGCTGACTCTGGAGGACCTGAAAGTTGGAAGGGAGGAAGTAGAGCATATGTGCTTAGGGAGGAAATTCCATGCATAGGAAGCAGCATAAAATTAAGGGCAAAGGTGATTTAGGGAAGAGGTGACTCTGGGGCAATTGAGGGTAGTGGCAGAGAAGGATTGAAATTCCTGGGTGGAAACCTAGCAGGAAACGAGGGGGAAGAAAGATTTATTTATTTAAATTTATCCATAGCCCTTCCTACAAAGTGCAGCTTACAGTCAATAACAATAATAACATTCAAACTAGAAACACCCCACCCTTCTTTCAAAACTCCCACCCTCCACATAACTCTACCCAAAAACCCAATCAACCCCTATCCCTGCCTGCCAGATGCTTTTTAAAATAAAAATATTTTACGCTGCGCCTCCAGAAGATGCTTAGGTTCGGGCTCAAGCAAACCTCCTGGGGAAGAGAGTTCCACAGAACAGGGCAGCAACCACGAACGCCCTCCTGCACACCCCCGTCCCATGGACATGGGTAGCAGATGGAACCTGCAAGAGGGCGCTCCCAGCTGACCATAGGGGCTGCAGTGGGACATGGAAGGAGAGGCATTTTTTCAGTTATATGGGACCCAGACCATTTGGGGCTTTGAAGGTCAAAACCTTTGGATTTTGGAGGAGCAAGGCCATGAAGAGCCTTGGAAGTGAGTACTAGTAGTTTGTATTGGATTCAAAGGGGGAGAGCGGGCCAGAGGAGGGAGAGGGAAGAGGTGGAATATGTTCAAGGTGGCAGGCAAGATTGTGAAGACCTTGGCAGCAGAGTGTTGGATACAAGTGAGAGGGCCACGGTGAGAGTGGGGAAGGTGTCAGGGACTGGCTCAGTGTCAGGGTGCTCACCACTCCAGTGGCCACCAGTTGAGGTCTTCTGCAGGCCATTGTCAGGAGCCAAGCTGGGGAAAAGGAAATGTCAGAAAGGGACATGGGTCAGGCTCAGGGAAGTAACTGGTTTAGGGCAAGGATAGCTGGTCTAGAGAAAGGGGGAAACAGGCATGGCTGAGGGGAAGGTGCTGACTTCGGGCAAGGGGAAACAGGCAGCATGGCTCAGAGTAGGGTGCTGACTTGGGGAAGGGGAATGAGGCATGGAGCTGGTTCCGGCGGTTCACTGGCTTGGGGAAAAGGGGAATGTGGCTAGGCTCAAGGAAAGCTTCTGACTTGAGGAGGGTGAATAGGACATGAGCCTGACTCACTGGCTGTGGGAGGGGTTGCTGGTTCAGGAATGAGACTGCTGGGGACCCACCATTTCTCTTAGCTGGGTTGGGTTTCTGGGCCTGGCCTGGCTGTGGTGCTGAGACAATCGTGTCCCCTCTGCAGGCAGAGAGAGCTTGCTACATGCTCCACAAGCAGACAGCTAAGCTGAGAGTTAGAGAGCAGCGCAGCTCTGAGCTAGAAATGTGCTGCAGCGTCTGGGATCCAGTTTGAGACCTCAGATAGCACCTTTGGGGGAAATTTGGGGTTCACTTGGGGCCTTTTCAAACAGACCAGGGCCCCCGCTTGTGTGTGGAGGGGTGCAACACGGTGGGTGAAGATGTGTGTGGGGCCGTTCCCACAGGCACACACCCACCTCCACCCATCTTCACGCATGGAAGCACCTCCATTTCCCCTAATGTCTCCGTGCATGGGTGATGCGTGGAAATGGGTGGAACACGGGCACGCGCACGCACCTCCACCCATCCGCTGCGGTATTCCCATGGGCACCTTCCACCCATCTCCACACAGCAAAACTACATGGAGATGGGTGGAGACATCTCATGTGAAAAGACCCTTGGAAATACACTGCCCTGGTTTGTATTTTTTGAGTGTGTTTGTATTGAGACTGTTTGTACTGTGAGCGTGTTTTGAATACAGAAGCCAAAAGAGGCTTTTTTGTATTTTATTCGTGTTTTACCCAAACCTGAATGCACAGCCGTACTAATGATGTCTTTTCTTTTCTTTTATCTTAGCAACAAGAGCAAGATCCCACAAATCTATACATCTCAAATTTACCCATTTCCATGGATGAGCAGGAACTGGAGAATATGTTGAAACCCTTTGGACATGTCATTTCCACCAGAATATTAAGAGATGCTAACGGAGTCAGCAGAGGAGTCGGCTTTGCCAGGTGAAAGCCTTACTCTATTTGATTTATGTTGGTGTTCCTTCTCTCTTTTCCTTTCCTTTTTTGGATCCCTTGCTTTCTCCTCCATAGCTCTGATGTTTCATAGCTATGGAATATGCAGAACAGCAAGGAGCTTTATCAGCTTGCATGTCTGCACATTCCACTGAGCTGAAGAATTCCAATGCAAACTGCAGCTCATTCCACTGGTTGAAAACTGAGTTCGTTACAGTTGGTTTTATGGAAATCAAATAATCAGGGATCTCGATCTAGTCATGTAGTATCAAGCATAGATAATAATAAGTGTCCTTCAGCCAAAAGCTTACATGTGGTGAGGAAAACATTCTGAGGTTTAGAAAAGATTTCCTAAAACAGGATGGTGGATTTATCTACAGGAAGAGCAGAGAGGAGGAAGTGTATCTTGAGAAACTTACATTGTTTGGAAGCTCCAAGGTTTCCAGATGTGTGAGAAGAGGTTAAAAGGAGGATTTGCATATAAGAACCCCTGTTTGGACAGTCTGATATTAGAGAAGGGAAGCTTACTGCACTTTGTGGTGTTGTCAGGGTAAAGAAGGGATCATTTTAATCTTAACTTTACCCTTAATGTTTGCTAAAGACATATTTGACTAGTAATATTGTTAAATAAACAGTATATTTGTGTTGTTATTTTAATGGAGACTGTAGATAGAATGGGATAGAAACGGAAAACAGGAGAAATGGCAGCTTAGATCCACTTCTGGTGGAATTAAATTGTTCCCATGTTTCAAAAGAAAAGAAAAGCCTACTCTGCTTTAAAGAACATTTGTGACACCACTTCGGAAGAGCAAGAAAAATGATGACAGTTATCTTGTGAAGCTCTGTGCGATACCACCTATCTTGGTATATCATGACACATCTCTCTGTACTGCAACACCAAATATAATGAGGTTTCTGTGTGATAATGAGGTAACTTATAAGATAACTGGAATTGTAATTTTACCTTTTGTCCTTGATGTAAAAGATCGCTGCACACAAGGCAATGTTAAAATAATACTGTCTGAATTCAAGTGATGAAAGACAAAACATTTGGAATGAAAAATGAAACAGTATTCCCCATGCACCCTCTTAGAGACTGTTAATTTGCCTTTTTATAAACTCACTAAATACTAATCAGCATCACTAGACCGTTAACATGCATTTGAAAGTTTGCTTTTTGCTATGGGGATACATTTAATAAAATAGCCTAGAATTTTGAGTATTATTTATTATTATTAATTTGTTTGTATGTTTGTTTATTGATTTATCACCAACAATGTGTCTGGTAGCTGAACAGTTATGGTTAAAAACAGGAGATTTAATAGTTGAGAAGTTGCCTATACACATGCTTAACTCAGTTAGAGTGGGAGGAGAAAGAAAATCCTGAAGTTTGAAACAGTATAAAGAGAAGCATAGACAAGTAATCTTTAGGGGCGAGGGGCTAGGGAAAGCCTGATGGAAGAGGTAGGGCAGGGTTGGCCTTGAGCATGGCCAATAGGGTCTGGGTCCCTCAGCTGGAGGGGGCCCCACAGACAGGCCGGTCTTGGTAGCCTCGGAACCAGCACTCCTGAGTTCCTAGGATGGGTGATTTCATAGAATCATAGATTTTAGGTTGGGAGGAACCTCAAGGGTCATCTAGTCCAAAACCCTGCTCCATGGTAGGATATCCCTGTCCTCAACATCATGGAAAGATGGTTTCCCAACCAGGTTCTGAAAACTTCCAAGTTCCAAGTCTCCCCACCCATAGCTCTCAGCCCCTGGGGTGGCTTCTCCCTGTGTGGTTCTGCTCTCCTCCCCTCCCCTCACTTCACCTACTGGGGTGGTGGAGAAGAAGAGCCATGTAGAAAGCAGCCACCCGAAATCCTGCTGCATCACTGGTGCTGCCTCTGCAACGTAAGTGTGTCTCTGATCCCTGAATTCTGCACCCCACCAGGTGTGTGTATGTATAAAAGGAAGAGAGGAGAGCTTGTGTGTGTGTGCGTGTGGTTGCTGTGAAGCAGCTGCAAGAGGAGATCTCTGCTTCTGATAGAAAGGTGGTCACAGCTAAGGAAGAGGCCTTCTTTGACTGTGAACCCCCTTTCCATCAGAGCTTTCACGACTTTTGTAGCCTCCTGTCAGTTGAGAGCATCTCTCCTCCAGTAGCTGCAGTAGCTGTGACCCTATGGTGCTGGTGGACCTGATTTCAAGGAAGGCTGCACACAACCTAATTAATGAGATGTGGCAGCTTGGACACGTATTAGCTCGCACTGGTCCATGATGCTGGGCCCATGATATCCCTGGAAGACGCCATGAGTGGTGGGGTGAGTGGGGGGCATGGCAGGGTGTGGGCCAACATCTGGCAAACACCTAATAGATGGACAGGCAAACACTCACCTGGTGGGGACTAGTGCAGGCTATTGTCTATTTATTTTTACCCAGAGATGGATCCCAGCCTATGTGTTTCAGGAATGGGCTGTATGGTGATACTCTCAATGGAGATAGAGTGTGAAGAGAGAGAAAATGATTTACGAGGAAAGATGATTTCAGTCTTGTACATGATAAGCTTGAATTTCTGGTGAGACATCCAAGCAGAGAAGTCAGAGAGTCCGCAATATGAGACTGGATAGAGGGGGAAGAGGGTGGAGATTGAAAGATATAGTTGAGCACCATCAGTATACATGTGGTACTGGAAGCCATGAGAATCAACGAATCTGCTCATGGATAGAGTGTAAAGTTAGCAGTAAAGAAGACCCAGGAGTCTAGGACATGGTCCTGGGAAACTCCAACCAAGAGGGGAAGGGGATGCGTAGGAGGTACCAGCAAGAGAGACATTGAAGAAGCATTTAGAAAGACAGGAAGATAACCAGCTAAAAACTGAGCCCTGGAAACTGAGGCAGTGGTTAACACAGGGGTGTGCATTCATTCAGTGGGTTTTTTTGTTTTTGTTTTAGTTACTAGAACAAATGGCGCTCCATACGTTTTAGGAACTAAAGTTCCAAAAACAAATGAATAAGCAAACGACAAACATTTGCTTTCGTTAGTTTTTGTTTTAAAAGAAAAACGAAAATAAAAAACCCTGCATATGTGTAAAATGGCCACTGGGGCTGTTCTGCGCTAGCAGCATTGCCACCATTTTGGAAAACGGCAGCCATTCTGCGCATGTGCAAAATGGCCACCATGCAGAATGACTGCCCTTTTCCAAAATGGTGGCAACGCTGTCACCGCCAGTTTTTAAAAGGACATTACATGCGCAGAACAGCCCTGGTGGCCAATTTAAATATGTACAGTGATTTTTTAAAGAAAAAATATTATTTCTCTTAAAACAAAAAAATGCAACAAAGGGTGATTTCAGACATTACGGGGCCCGTTGGCCCCGTACCGAAATCACCCTATTCATTCCCCGCCGGGGTCACCCCGTAACGCCACAACAGACGTGCCGGGGGGATCCCAGCGGGGAATCTGGGAGGGGGAAGCCCCACGCGGCGCAACGTGCGGCCGCACGGCCCAGCCCCCTCCACACTCCCGCCGCCCGCCCTCCGGGGAGATGGGCGGGCGGTGGGGCCAATGCAAGGGATCCCGGGCCGTGGCGCCTGGCCAGACGTTACTTTTTTTTGGTCCCCACTGGGGATCTCTTTGACCACGCTTCCCGGGACATTCCCCCCGCTAGCCCGGGAAGCGTGGTTCAAATTGACCCCATGTGGGTATTGACCATGGCGAACATCTGGCGGCCGCTAAACAGACGTTCGAGACACATTGACCACAGGTGGGTAGTCACCGTGGTTCACTGTGATCTCGTAACGTCTGAAAATACCCAAAAATGAAAGGGGTTTTAATAAAGCCCCCAAAATTGATGGGTTTTTAACACAGAAATTTAAAACAAAACCAAACAAGGTAAGTGCTGCACACCCCTAGCTAACAGTGCCAAGGCAGCAGAGATCTCACACACGACAAAGATGGTATAGGGGCCGTAGACTTAGCTACAAGGACGTTGTTAGTGATTTTGGTGAGAAGAACCATCTCTTAGAGTGGAGAATCAAAGGGAATGAAGGGAAGAATTGGAGGGGAAGTAGTTAAGTCAGCAGTTGTGGACAGTTAATTCAAGCAAAGTGGAGGAGTGAGATTGGGCAATAGTTGGATGGGATGGGGAATCAAGAGTAGATATTTTAAGGATAGGAGGAGAAAAAAACATTCTTGAAGGCAGAAGGAAATGAGCCAGTAGAAAAGGAATGGTGGTTGTCTAGGCGTCCTTTACACCCATGGAAGTAGAGACAGGTTTTGCTTTCCATTATGAAATCAGCCTACTTTGATATCAAAATTAATAACTAGAATACAGTTATTGGCTGTAAAAGAACTCCAGTCCCAATATTTCATCATATAGTCAGCATGGGAGATATTGGTGTTTTTTTTAAAGTAATTCAAGGATGGTCCAATGCTGAGAGAGCTAATTTGGGAGATGGGATACCTGGGTTCAATTCCTTACTTTACCATATTTATTTATTTATTTATTTATTTCATTAGATTTCTTAGCCACCTCATCCTGCCACAGCAGCTCGGGGTGGCACACATCAGTATAAAACATATTAAAACATAATAATAACACATTATAATAAAAAACACAAAAATAATATTATAAAACCAGAATAAAAATACCTGAGGCAGAGCTAAAAGAACCCCCTCCCCTCCCCTTCCCAACCCCCCACCCTCACCCGTTTCCCTCACCAAAAGCCTGGCGGAGCAGCCAGGTCTTACATTGTCTTCAGAAAGAAGGGCGGTACGGGGCCAGATGGACCTCTGTCAGGTGGGATTTCTACAGCTGCAGTGCAGTCACCGAGAATGCTCTCCTCATTGCCACCACCCGGGAAACCCACGGGACTTCAAGGAGGGCACCCCCAGCTAACCACAGGGGCTGGTCCAGGACCCGGGGGGTGAGGTGATCCAGCAGATAAATGGGGCCCAGACTGTGTAGGGCTTTATAGGTCAAAACCAACACTTTGAATGAGGCATGGAAGACTATAGGCAGACAGTACAAAGAACTGGGTACGGCTGCGGTCTGTTCTGTCTGATTTGGATTTGCCCACCATCATCCATGTTTTCATCTACTCAAGGCTAGATTATTTCAGTGCACTCTACCTGGGGTGCCCTACATCACTTCGGAAGCTGCAGCTAGTGGAGAATGTGGTGGCTTGCCTCCTGTATAGACGAGGCACCAGGAGCACATCACACCAGTCCTCCGAAATCTGCACTGGCTCCCTATAGCTTTCCAAGCACAATTCAAGGTGCAGGTTTTGACCTTTAAAGCCCTAAATGGTCTGGACTCCATATATCTGAAAGACAGTCTATCTTTCCATGCCCCGCTGGGGCCCTGGCGATCAGCTGGGAGCGCCTTCCTGTGGGTACCATCTGTTAAGTCTTGTT
The DNA here is from genome assembly GCA_003113815.1 of Sphenodon punctatus. Classification (NCBI taxonomy): domain Eukaryota; kingdom Metazoa; phylum Chordata; class Lepidosauria; order Sphenodontia; family Sphenodontidae; genus Sphenodon; species Sphenodon punctatus. The sequence continues at coordinate 4,025,364 of QEPC01010693.1, forward strand.
CTTATGACAAGGACTCACAGGGAGGCATTCTCAGTTGCTGCCGTGATGCTTTGGAATTCCCTTCCTCCCACGGATTCATTTGAGTCCAAGCCTGAGCATCTTCTGGAGGCAGTGTAAGACTTTTTTTAATTTGAAAAGGAATTTGGTGGGTGTGGATAAATAGGGGATTGGGATGGTTTGGAGTTTAGGAATGGGGCGTGTTTGTGGGGGAATTGTGATAGGGTTGGGGGGGTTAGTTTTTTTGTATTTTAATGTTTTTATGATTTGCAAGCCGCCCTGAGCTGCTGGGAAGGGCGGTATGAAATTTAAATAACTAGATAGACAAGATAATTAGTTTCCTGTAATTAATATGTTGGTATGCACCTAGCTCACAGGGGTTTTCTGATGAAAGATATACAGATCCTTGCTCTCAGATGCTTTGGTAACGGGGGTCATCTATAAGTAATTATAACACAAGGCATATTGAAGTCAATGTGAAAGCAAGCTCCCATTGAGCACAGTGAGACTAGCATTGGTCCCTAAAAGCCTGTAGGACATTTTTGTTGAAAAGCAGTTATTCTTCTGAAGCAATACTTTTTGTAACACAAATACTATGGGTCCTTTTTTCCTGTTTTATATTGAAAGGCATTAATCTAAACCCTAGGTTGGATTGCACACTAAGTATTCTTTCTGAAGGTGATGTTTTTATATTCTAGAAGAGCACCAAAATCTTAGACCCCACTAACTTTTTAATTTTTTTTTGCTTGCTACTTAAAATGACCTTGCAAGTTTCACCCCAAAGCGACATTTTACAGCAAAGTCATAAACCTCTAAAAACAGAATTTTATGATGGAAACACTGACAGTCAGACACTCGGCTACTGCAGTGCTAGCGGGCGCCAGTCTCATACTTAACTTGAGAATGTGAAGACAGTAGCATAAATCAGTCCAAGTCTGCTTGGAAATGACTGTGTTCATGCGATACATTTCCCTGTTCCAGAAACACGAGAGAATTTGTCCAGCATAAACTGTTTTTTTTTTTAAATGTTACAGTGTTGCACTCGCAAGAATCACCAGCACCAAGAAATTCACCAAGAGACATGCCAACAGAGTAGACAGGCTTGTGTCTGGATTGGAGAGTGACTGGATTATGATCCACTCTGTAGATAGTGTAACCCCACTTGGTTTGGGAACGCTGTTCTAGGGGTACTTTCAAACATATTTTAACATGCTAAGCAAGTGGTAGAACTGTGGTAAATGAGCATATCTAGAAAGAATGAAAAACAGTTATTGTAAAAAAAATCAAAAGGTTTATAAAACCTCAAGCATCAGGGTTGAACCCTATTTTTAATTATTAGAAATTATGATGATGTCAAACATGGTGGTATATTGTATGACAGATCTGCCTACTGTTGAGTTTCTTACACTTTCTTCTGTAGCATCTGTTGTTGTTGGCTGAAACACTGTGTGAGACTAGATGGGAGATGTGTGTGATCCAATATGGAGCTATGTGTCTATGGGGACCAATCCCAATCCCTGCTCACGGCGCATGCAGTGATTCCACACGAGAGTCATGCACACCCCCATTATCAGGGCCACACAGGTCTGCACAGGATGCTGAGGGGGGTATGGGATTCCAGTCTATGTTCCCATGTAGCTTGTGAGCAATGGGGAGGAATTTCATATTGAGCAAATTCTTCCCCTTTTCTCCTTAAATGTTCAAATTAACTACCGACGGACGAACCGAACGCAGCCGAACCGAACGGATGAACCGAACGCAGCCGAACCGTGATCTGTTCACCCATCCCTAGCAGGCAGTCCTGTTGTATTTGCAATGCATGTCCAAACGTGGGAATTACCCACTGGCAGGCTTACCAAACAGCTAATTGAGATGCAGGAGAACACCATTCCCCATTTCATGAGTCTTAGCTGGGGCTTACACAGGAGGTGAGGTGATTTATTTTGGCCAGGACAATTAACTAAAGAGCAATCTGAACCAATGAAGAAGAGCACCTTCTCTAAAGCACTCACAAGCCTTTCTTTTCTCACCTCCCAAAATCTCCTGACATCTTTTGGGTCTCTTATGAAGAGAAGGAGGCTGAGACAGTGGAGCTGGTATAACACAGCCATCATCTTGGGTGGATACTCTGTTGTTCTACAAACAACAGGAACTAGAGATATGCCTGGGATTGTCAGGCTCTGGGGTAAGGAGCCAGGGGGAAGAGAAGGACAGGGAAAAGGGTTGTCCACAGCGTCAACACTGAAACCTCTAGCTGTTCTCCGCTATCCAGGAGACTAAACACTCAACATGGAAACCAAACAAGCTGGCCTAAGAAGGTGTATAGCTCATCATCGAGGCCACGGACCGAGGAGCTGGAGGGGGTAACCAGCGTCGGAGGAGCTGAAGAGGGTAGCCAGCGTTGGAGGAGCTGGAAGGGGTAGCCAGCAACAGGGGAGCTGGAAGGGGTAGCCAGCGGCAGAGGAGCTGGAAGGGGTAGCCAGCGGCAGTGGAGATGGGAGGGGTTGTTAGGGCAGCAAGGCCCTGACGCACAAGGGGAACAGTGATCACAACAACAAGGAGGAGAATCCACTCCTACAAGAGGCAAGGGTTTCACAGGACAAGAAGACACAACAAACACAGTCACGGAATGAGACAGGTTAATGTTACACCAGATCACGGGGGCACACAAACCAAAAACCCCAGGAAGAGCAGTTGCTCCACCAGCTTCCTGAAGCCACCAGAAGGTCCTAAATACTACCTGGTGGCCAATCAGGAAGCCAGGAGGCAAGCACTAGAAATGACAAACTGGTGAGCAGGGCCAGGGCACGCACCGGGCAGAGATGCAGGAGACATAGTGAGAAGGATGAAGGCACAGTCTACCAGGGCACCAGATGGTGCAAGCTGCTACAGCAACGCCCCCAAGGCCAAGAGTTCAAGACCCGGCCGTGACAGGGATGAGTGCAGAGCTCCTAAACATTTAAGAGACATAATACATCACAACCTCCCCAACTCCAGAATTCTCCCACTAACCATAAAATGTGTAGTTTCTTTGGTGGTCTGGGTCCCGTTTCCTACTCTGCCCTTTTCTCATGCCTACCTACATTCCCAAACCTGTCTTGTCCTTGTGGTTCTTCAGGTTCCTCAAGCAAGGTCATTCTCCCTCCAGCATTAGGAATACTGGAAATTAGAGTCTGTCTCCTACTTCCATTCTTCAGGATTTGTGTAGGTTCCTGTAAGAATGCATCCTGTTTTCCTTCCGTACATACATGCATGCACAGCTAGCAGAAGTTCGGAGACATTCCACCGTTAGCAGCTCCTAGTCTAACTTCAGGGACTAGTCTGTTGGTGAGATCTACTAGACTGTATAACTGTCTCCCAAACAGAACAGTACAACCTCCATCCCTGGGAATTTTTTTAAGTAGAGTCTGAGACACTAGAAAAAACATTGTAAGAAACTATTCTTGATTGTTAAGCCTGCTGCCATACTCTGATCCAGCCTCCATCTGTGCTTTTATGTGAGTAATTTAAACTCCTTGCTAAAGGTTTCCTCTATGTATAAATTAATTGATCTTCACTTGACCACATCAGAGTATTTTCTTGTAGAAAAGACAGTGGCACATAAGAATGTAAGTGCCTTAGTCACTTTTGAAAATGGGTCACCCTAATCATATGGCACCTTTTGACTATTTCCCCCTACATGGTTTAATGTTTGCAAAGCAACTTCAAGATGAAAATCACCACGAATTATGATTGTTAGGGAACCATTGCTTAAGTATGTGACCCTTTAATGGCATATAAAAACCCAAAATATTCAATTTGGAAGCTAAAACTACACAATTATACTGCTAACTGATGATTATATGTCTTCCAGTATTTGTTACAGAACTGTCATTTAATCATCTTGTTATGCTTTCTAATACATGCTTTATACTTTTACTTTTCGCGGTATTAATCTGCATAATAAGCATGTGTAGTTGATTTACTCCCATAAGGTCTCTTTCAGTATTATGTCTGCTCTCTCATTGTGTAGGCTCCCTATTACTTATAACAATCTAATGACTAACTGGGAGCCATTGTGGTCTCTAGAGGAAATAATACACATTTTTGAAATGATCTAAATATATGTGTACTAGTGAAGCATGAACCTCAAATGTTGTGTTTTTTTGGTAAGAGTCAGTCTAGATTAATCACCCTCAAGTTCTGAATCTTTATCAGGACATCATGTGTTTGCAAATTATGCTGGCAATTTCACAAGAACTGTCTTTCTTTTGAGATTTTTTATACTTCCTTGCTTACTATGGGCTAGAAATATATATATTTTACATTATATATTTTGTTGTCAACCAGGGTCATAATGCACAGAGTTATGTGCAAATGAAATGCTAGTTTGTCTAGAAGTTATGTAAACCTTTACAAATATCAAATGGGTTTGGTCAGTTGCTCTAGTAGAGTCCTTATTTTATTCAAACCACTGGCAAGTTGGCAAAGCCAGCTTTCCATAGATATACAGTTTCTGCTTCTTTTCATGGGAGCATAGTGAAATTAAGGCTGCTATCCTGATTCGTGCTTGTATTTCAACTTTGACCTCAGTTTTAATGTCTGTTAACTCAAGAACTGGAAGATCCAGAAACTAGGGGTATTTATAAATGAGACATATACCCAACTGGAGTCTATGGGTATTTTCAGACGTTATGAGATCACAGTCAACCACAGTGAACCACGGTCAATCCCGCAGCGGGGCCAAAACGCCCTGCACGTCTGTTCGGCGGCTGCCAGATGTTCACCACAGTCAATACCCACCTGGGGTCAAAATCAACCATGCTTCCAGAGCTCCGGCCCGGACCATCGCCGAAAGCATGGTCAAAGCAATTCCCACCGGGAAACAATGAAAAGCAACATCTGAACAGCAACCACTGGCCGGAATCAACCAAAATGATTCCCAGCCGGGGACAAAGCATGCAGCGTTGCTGCCAAGCAACCAGCAACAACACAAGCCAGGGAGGAAGATTTAAAGGGCACACAGCAGCAGGGGGACATGGCGGGATGGAGCGAGGTGGAAGGGAGAGGAGAGTGGCGGCCCGGGCGAGAGATCGAGGGAGGAGGAGGCGGTGGAGGCAGTGAAGGCTTAGGCGGAGGAGGAGGTGGTCGTGCTGCACATGGAGGAGGTGGAAGGACAGCAGCAGCAGCAGCAGCAGCCAGGACAGGCCGCTCCGGAGACAACGACCGGACCGGGGGAAGAGGCACCCTGGAAATGGTTAAGGGGACTGAAGTGGGAGGGGACCTGGTGGCACAGGAGCACCAAGGGGGCCGGGTGGCTGGCTGGCTGGCAGGAGGGGGAAGGGGGTGGGTCGCAGGACAGGGACAGAATGGTAACCCCCCCATGTCCCGCAGACACGGAAACGGGCCCGGGAGCCCGAGCCCCCAGAGGAGATGGGCCCAGGCTGAGGAGGAGGAGGAGCAGGAGCAGGAGGACCCAGAGGGACCACGGGGGAGACAGCCCTACCACAGAGGGGGGCAATGGGGGCACTGGGAGACCCAGGATTTTATCCGCATCTGGGGGACCCTGGAGCATCAACTGGAGCTCGCGCTCAATCAGCACAATGCGCACGTGTTCCAGGAGATAGTGCGGGACATGGAGGTGGCAGGGCATCACAGGACCATGGCCGAGTGCCACTCAAAGGCCAAGGAGCTAAAGAGGGGGTACAAGGTCATCTGGGACAACAACCACCGGTCCGGACACGGATCCCGGAACGCCCCCTACTATGATGCCTTGGACCACATCCTCCATATGAAGGAATCGATAGTAGCCCCATGCCTCGTGGGGAGCACCGTGGTCCAGGGCAGGGAACAGGCTGAGGTACCCCCTCCCCTCACCACCCCACAAGAAGGCATCGGCTCCAGGGTCCCTGACCCCCCAGAGGAATGCCCAGGGACCTCCTGGACCAGCAGCCCCCCCCTCGACACCAGCCCAGAGAGCCCCTACCCCCCAGCTGGACAGGCTGACTTCGAGGCTGGCACACTGATCACTCTCAGCCAGTGGTCGCTGGGGGCCCCCAGCTACATGGAGGGGCTGGCCTTGGAGGGATTGGAGACAGACATTGAGGGTAAGCAGGCAAATGGGAAGGGAGACGGACCAGAGGTAAGGGTGGGGGAGGAGGGAGCCCCGGGCAGGGGTGTGGCCCTGTCCACCCACGATACCCCGGCCCATGGCATGGGGGGCTTCTCAGGCATACCTACAGCCCTTCGCCGACCACCACCACCCATATCCCCACAGCGCACGGCACTCCCTATCACCCGAGTCAGGCGGGCGAGGAGGCCGGCAGGGAGCAGCCCCTGAAGCAGCTGGAGGCCCACCGGCAATGAGGGGGGTCCCCAATGAGTCTGGGAGGGGGACCCGGGTCACGCATGGTGGAGGGGGGGGCAGGGCGATGGCGATGGGGAAGGGGGGGAGGGCACCGACTGCAGATGGGGGGGCATCACCACCTCCCAAGCCATGCCCCCGCCTAGGGTGTGGCTGGCCAGGGCAGCCACCCCATAACTGCTGCGTACTCTACAGGTCAGCCCGAGGGGACCCAGCAACCCGTGCACCCAGCG
>QEPC01010693.1:4039743-4076990 GCA_003113815.1 Sphenodon punctatus
TTCTGCCAATTTTCAGAAAGAGTGGATAAAGGGTCCCAAGGGTATAAGACATTAACCTGAAAATACATTTCCAGCTGTAACATTTTGATATTCCATTCTGTTTACAGGATATTTGGCAAGAATGTATCAAATACCTTTCCTGCCATTTCAGCAAATGTACAGGAGATTTTGATAAAGGGCCCCAATTATATAAGCAATTGATGTTGTCCCCATGAAGATCATTATTCAGATGAATATCAGCATTAGCACGTACTGGCCTACACAGTGGACCCCGCTATGTCCTGGGGGTGGGGCAAACATCTGGTGAACACCCAATAGATGGGAAGGCAAACACCCATCTGGTGAGTGCAAGTGTGGGCTAGTGTCTCCTTTTTTTCACCTTAAGCCTTATTTGTCTTCTATGCAACCAGACCCTTGTGTCTCACACACACATATCCCCATATATACAGGATCAAGGCCTCATGTGGCATAAACTGAGGGTGATTTCAGACGTTACGTGTCTGAAATTCACCCTGGCTGAACCACGGGCAAACACGGGCCGCGTTTGACTGTGGTGCATGTCTGTTGGCTCACCGCCAGATGTGCACCACAGTCAAACGGGGCCCGTGTTTGCATTCACCACACTTCTGGACCTCCAGATGCGAGGAGGTCGAGAAGTGTGGTGAAAGGCCACCACGGCTGTGGTGAACGGAAAGTAACGTCTCCTTACTTACTGTTCATCGCGGTCAATTAAATTCCCCCCTGCCCGTGGTTGCGGCAGCGGCCAGATTGGCCACTGGCGCTGCCTGTTGGGAGGGGGGAGGGCCGCCGGGGAACACAGGGGGCGGGGCCATGCAGTAGCATGGCGCACCATGCAGCGCCGCCCCCTTCCGGGTGTGTGTGCTGCTTTAGATGTTACGGTCGGGCGCTTTCACCACTGTCGTGGCGTGGTTTGGACTACGGCCGGGGGCAATGGGGCGCACATCTGTTGGCACGCCCCATCACCCCCGGCCGTGGTCCAAACCACCCCACGACCTGTGGTGAAAGCACCCGCCAATAACGTCTGAAATCACCCTGAGAATCCAAAGCACTGATTTCTCTCTATACCTACTAAACTAGAACTAAAGCAAAATAACCATCAGAATGGTGTGACTTCTGGTTCTGACACTGAACCACTTTCCAGGGCTACATACCCCTTTTTATACTAACAAAACTCAGGAACAATAAACATTTTCAAACACTAGTTATAGACTAATGATGAGATTATCCAAGAACTTGTACAAATTATTAAATAAATAGAATACTCCCATAGAATCATCCATAGTAGTGACAGAGTAGATTTTATCCTTAATTCTGAATGTTGTAGTTGTATGATCAATCAGATTCAAAAATAGTGTTCCAGCTTCCTCCATTTGTGGGCAGCCAACATAGGACTCTTTCAGACATGATTAAAAGTGTCTTTTGGAGTGCGGGAGAGAGGACGTACATGCAAACTTTGTGCATCTTTGGCCCTTTTTACACAAGACCAGCCCACGTATACACACGCAGATCCACTGCATGTGCATGAGTAATTGCCACCCGTGTGACTGTCATGGTGTGTGAGTGCATGCCCATGTGTGTGTGCTCCCACAAAACACATGTGCACACCCACCTCCACCCATCGCCCACTCACAGAGCAATTGGCCAAAACAGCGATGTTCCGTAAGTGGGGATGCGAGGGGTAGGTGCCTGCGTACAACACCCCCTGCACCGCCCACAGTGCCGCACACACACCAATCCCCCCACACCCATGGCGCATTTAAAAAGGGCCAGTGATCACGTTGGAATGCTGACATGCGCATAATTACTGCTATTGTGCGTACTGACAAATGGAGGAAGGTGGAACACAATCTTAGAGTCTGATTTATCAAAGGCATGTATAATTTGCATGCGTGTCCCCTCTCCCACACTGCTAAGGACACTTTTAATCATGTCTGAAAGTTACTTGCACAAGTTACTTGCACTTATGGAATACCACTTCAACAAATAAATTTAGATAGTGCATAGTGTGTTTATTGAGATTGATATCCAGTTTGTACAGACTTTTGTGTGTGCAAAAACTTTGCTTTTGTGAAGGACTTTTTAGGAGACTAGAGTCTATGGATAGACAAGTGTATAATAAGAATCTGAGGTTTAAACAAGCATTAGTGTGAAAAAACTGTGTTTTACAAGAAGTGGAATTCATTATTTGTACTTAAATAAACGCGTCAGCAACACACCAAAATATATTTCAAATTGCCATACACACACACGTCCCACTTCAGCTGGTCTGTGTACTTTGATAAACATACTATAAATTAGCATATACTAAATAAGAGATGGAGGAGAGGGAAGTATGTTTCCTATACCAGACATGATATTGATAATTTACCCAGCCACATAGTATATATTTTCATGTGATAATTATAATGCTTACTTATGTACCATAGGTGGCAGACAAGCACAAGATGTCTGAAGTTTGATGTCATGACTAGAGGCCTAATTAACATATTTTTTGACAGAGAGGTCACCTGCCACACAGTTCTGGGGGCCTCCGGGTGATTCAGGTAGCACAGGCAAAGAATGGGTGCAGTTGTAGTTATTCAAAAGCACATCGGAAAAGGAACATGTAAAGACTGCTTTGTCTATTATGCGTCCTTTTCAGACAGAGTTGATAATGCTAGTGTCAGTTTCAAGAGAAGTGTGTGCCAGATTACAGATAGCTAATGCTGACATTTGAGAGCCGTTAATTGTGAAACTTGAGTAGAAAACGGGCACATTCTTTCTAAGGCAGCTATTCAAATGATGGCCTTTTTTTTTTTTTATCTCTGTAGGTTTCACTTTTATTCTCTTCCCACATAAAATGCATGAAGTGCACTGAGACTCTTTCACTTGGCAGGTTCTGTATTGCATTCTTTGCTGGGACTGCTTTGGCTTGTTAAAAATGTAACCCATGTATTAAAATGAAATTGTCACTGCTGTGTGGTGCAACATAACATGGTTTGACACTAAGCGCCTGCAGCTACAGAAAACAGACTTTTATTGCATTTATTCTTTCAAAGACAAGAGTCTCTAAAGGCTTGCTGTAGACATTCGCTTAGTTAAATCTGAATGAAGCCAAAGTGAACAATCTAAGCTTCTGTCTTTTTGTTCATGGAAATTTCCCATCCCACATGATATGGCAGTAAAAACGGTACTACGAAAGACTGTATCCAAAAGGGACTAGTTTAACGGTTTCTCCTGAAACAAACAAACACAGGATTTTATACTGTTAATCATCCTATTTAGTTGCTCCGTATTTCTTAGCTCTCTGTAAACTTTTAGAGCAGAAGACAAACTCCTCCTCATTGATCCAAGCTGATAAGACTCTAGAGAACATCTGTGCTCTGCAGAATATGTTGTTCTCTCCCTAATCTAAGGTAGTTGTGTATATATTTGAAAATATGTTAACTTATAAGAAGTAGACGACTCTTGGAGTCTCCCAAAATATGGCAAGTGAGTTGAATATAATATTTGCATAATGCACGTTTGAAAAAAGTCTTTTAGAAACATCCATCGTATCACTGCTGTCTATTCACATGATTTGTTCCCCTTCTTCTCCCTTCTCAAGGTATATTTGCAGAAGTCCCCACAGCAACCTTACATGACATGGCCCTCAAGAATTCACATATGCCTCAAAGGGTCAGAAGCTCAGTCCAGTATTTTATTTATAGTTGTCTTCTCATTAGAATGATCACTCCATATATAGGTAGTTCATTCATTCTTCTTGCTAAAGTTCCCTTGTAGATCTCAAACAGTTCTTTGTGGAATGTTCCAGGCCTCTTAGAATGCTGATGACCCATTATTTGGTCCCCATTCTGATAGAGATCTGGTTGAGCAGCTCATGTTCCTCCGTTGTGGCACCAGTTTAAAGGGAAAAAAATACTTTGTGCATGCACACCACAAAATACTGTGCAACAAACTGGTGCTGCAACAGTGGAGGGGGACATTCAGAACTGAGATCTGGTACAGTGAAAAATCTGCACTGGATCTATTTGGAGTGTTCCAAAAACATGGGTTATTACATCTATGAAGAAGAACAGGGCATTCCGATTCAGCCCTACTCCCTGGGTTTAAAGTAATGTCAAGTGAATGATGAGTTGTTTCACCAGGCCAAAATTATATGCAATAAGGTAGAGAATTAGATCTGTGTAGCATAAAGAACTAGTCAATATATGCAAAAAAATCTGAGTATATTCATGTAAAATGCTATAGCACTTCTCCAAAAACAGTGTTTTTAGTGTATGTACTGACTTTGTCTAATGTATGTCATTGTCTTGTGAAGTCATAAACAACTTAAATTTGGGGAATTGTCATGCATATATCTGTGCTGTTGGAAGTCTGCAAAGAGATGGAAGCACATCATTACTTTTAGCAAGTTGGGGTCACTGCTTAAAAGCTGTAGTTTTAATGCATTTGTCTTTGTTTATAATTTTTATAACTGATAACTAATGGTAAATCTACAGTTCCTGAGCTTTAATTTGATATATGATATGTGTTAGATTATGCTATTGGAAGTACCCAACAAAATTCTTATTCAGTGAACAACTGGCTATTAATTTATAGATTGCTGTCATTTTTATTTTATATGCCACTAATGTCATTTATTGACATTTATTGACATTATGAACTAATGTCATTTGTTCTCCTTCTGATTTAGCCCATAATTCTGCGTCTTTGCACATCCCTTGGCCCAGTTGTCATACTTTTGGGTGTGCAAGAAACTGAGGAGGTGTACCCTATGTACAAAAAAATAACGTTATGCAAGATGCTTTCTCAGTCTGAAAATTCAACTGCTCACTGCCACCTCCCCGGAAATGTAGTACCACCCACTGGAAGCTAGGAACTCATGTAATTATCAGCAGAACTCCATAAGAATGGCATCTGAGATTTTACTCCATTTGTATTCTGTTTTGCTATTTGATAATTCCACATGTTTAATGAAGCTCTAATAATTATTTTATTTTATTTTTAAAAATTATTTTCCAGAATGGAGTCGACTGAAAAATGTGAAGTAGTAATTCAACATTTTAACGGCAAATACCTGAAAACACCACCTGGTGTACCAGGTAAGTGCCACCCATACTCCTTTGCTAGAATCACCTAAACATTGCATAGGCATATTGACAAATTTAGAATACAAGAATGCTGGAGAACTTGTTGGGAGATTCTAGATTATAAGATGTTTTTATCATATCACACCTAAACCGGCACTTATTCATAATGAAGTATGACCATATCTCCATTTGTATGGTTTTGTTACCTATATGTCCGCAATGAATTAATATTGTCCCAGATTAAGTTAATACTATGGGTATTTATGCTTAGCAATATTTAAGCTATAGTAGTATTTTTGATTTACAGTTTGCATTTTCCTTTTAAATGTATCCATCAAGGCACAGTCTAGATAATTAGGTCTGGACCTAAAACTCATTTCCATCTAAGTTTTGTTTATTTTAATTATTAATATGAAACAATCAAAATTACTATCTAATTGAAAGAAATTGCTAAAAGTAAAACGGATGGGGTTTTCTCACTTACACAAGGTGTATTAGATTTCACTTTAAAAACTTTTCTGAAATAGTCGTTGATATTAAAGGTGCAGAAGCCTATTATGATATTCTAATCTGACCTCACCTTCATCACACAAGCCACACAATTCCACTCAGCTTATTACTTCTCTTAGCATCTTCTAGAAAGATACCCAGTTTGGATATGACTGACTAGACAAGAAGTTGTCTTTTCCCATTATCAGCAGCAGCAGATACCCTAAATAACCTAACAAATCATTTTTGCCTTTCTGTTCTGTGCTTCTAGAGCCCCACAATGACTTACTAAAATATTAACATTTTGTGTAATTAGACAATTATACTATCATGGCATTAAAAAAGGAAAGGTACAAATAAAAATTGAAGATGAATTTAAATTTTTTATGTAACGTATCTGCCACCAAGACTTTTTTTTTCCCACTTAACCATTCAGAACTGTAAAGGCAGCAGTGTCCAACCTTAGTCTAAGAGAAAATGAAAGTTTTCCCAGTTATGGCATAAAAATACACTACTTGGACGCTAATGTACTAGCCGACATATTAAGGAGGGTAATGTCACAAATAGGCAATATTACATTTTTTTTGCAGATGTAGCAGTAAACGACTATACTACATGACAAGGTAGCTTGGTCAGCGGCACTGTAGATCTGAGCAACCAGCTTCCAATGCAGTGCTTCAGATATGACAACACTGCAGAACCACCAGCAACTTTCAAATTAGTTAAAATTCACATTCATATTTTACTATATTTTATATGCAGGTGCCAATCTACAATACAATCTTTTTTCACAATCGTCCCCACCTCCTCTCTACACAATATATATTTGAAAATAAAAAATAGAAGGGATAAAGAACATCCTCCTGTATCCTTGCATACAGTAAAGGCCACACAATAGCATAATCGACTTCCCATTTCCTCCTATTAACTGTTATTTATGCAACAATATTGTACGGCTGAAGTTTCTTTGCCATCTCTACATTTTCCCCTTACCAACTACTTTTTCTCTCACACTTTCCTTTCCATTTCTTTTTCTTTTTGAAATATGTGGGTACAGATAAGGGATTGTAGTGTGAAATTTAACTGTATAAAATATAGGAGGACATCAATGTAAACCTAGCTATATATTTTCAGACTCATTTTAGTTTGGAAGGAAAAGACAGGAAAGTATAGAACTCATGACATGTCAGATGTCAGGATTTTGTGTGTTAATATTATATATAAACACATCCAGCATATATCACTTATAGGAATTAGCAAAACCATGACATCACTTTTATATATGCCTTGCTTTGTTATGTAGGCAAAGCCTACAATCCCAAGTGGGATCTGCACAGGTCCCGCATGGGATCCACGTGGCACAATGCAATCCCCCTGGAGATGTGTGCAGTTTGCATGCAAGTGTGCGTGCACAGGATGCATGAGATCACCTCCAATGCCTCCAGCAATTTAAGACTTTCCCAGAGAATGCTTTTTGTTTTGATTATTTATTTATTTTGTTTTATAGCCTTGTACTTGTGTATTGCATGTTTCCCAATTTGGAAGACATTAGAAAATTCTCTGATTAAGAAAGAGCACTCTGCACAATTGCTTTTCACATTAATGGTATGATGTGATGTTCAAAGAGGTTATGGTCAAATTATCTTCATGCAATAATATATCATTTCAAAGCATATTCTGTGACTCCTTTTTCTGGAGTTCTTTACCTGAATTATTTACTGACAGATTTTTCTCATCAAACTGCTGTGTATTTTCTGTGTCAAACTTCACATAAAAATGAATTATCTTGCATAGTAATAGGCACAAAGAAAAACACATATGGGCCACAAGCTCTTGGCATTCCTGTCTGTATGTCTATAGGAGGCTGCAATAGGAACCTTCCTAATATCATAGCTACACCCGATGGAAACATGGTGCATAGCAACAACTCACCCTTTCAATCACTGGAGTGGAGTCCCATATACTCTGTAGACAAACTTTTGAGTCATAGGCACCTTGCATGTAGTGAAATGTGCTGGAATACATTTAACCTATAGTGCGAATATAGAATTGTGTATTTCATTCAGTCACTAACATTATCCACTTGGTAATGTGTATAGTCATAGGTAATGATTGCTTTCTCCATAGAAATATTGGCATATATTGCATTGCATAGATGGCCAAAAAGAGATGTATAATAAAGCCTGAATTGATAATAGGAATTAAATTACATGTCAATATGAGCAAAAATAGGATGTAATAAGAATAAAAATGAGATAGTATTTAGTACCTTGATTATATCATACCCTGAAGATGGCATATTTACTATCTCTTCGGTACAGTGAAATTGGTTTCTAACAATTACAATTTGTGCTTATCACATATTTACACTCTATGCATTGAATCTCGCTTTCCAAAAGCCTGTCCCCATTGTGGGAATTGTATATATGTGCTTTATTCTGCTTATCTTCCCTAGCGTGGAGTATTGCAATGTAAAGACCAAATGGAAAGTGATTTCTTCAAAGTTTTAAGAATATCTCAACTTACTCAGTGACTCCCAATTCTATCTACAACATATTGCAGGTTGTAGAAAAGCCACCTAAATCCCATCATAATGTGACTTTTCCGCTATGCACTAGGGGTGGGAATTCCAGATCTTCCGGTATCCGATACTGCCGGTATTTGGTGTACCGGCAGTATCAGATTAAACCCGGTAATCCGGGGTAATTTACCGAATTACCAATACCAGATTTTTTACATTGCGGCCATTCAAATGAATGGCCACAATGTAAAAAAAAGCACACAAAACCCCCCCACTTTCCCTCCCCAGTCCAGGCTGTGCGGGTGGAAGGGGGGACACACACCCCAACCTGCCCAGTCTGGATTTTTTTTTTTAAAAAAATCCCCCGAAGTCCCTGCTAGTGCTGGCTCTGGGCCGCCACCGGCGACCCAGAGCCCGCACCAGCAGGTAGGTAGGACTAGGTATAGGTACTAGTACTGTACTAGGGTGATCCCTGGGGTGGGGGGTGGTTTAACACACATCCCACACCAGGGATCACCCTACCTCTCCACCCAGGATCGCCTACCTTGCGCTCCGGGCGGCAGCGGTCCGGAGGCTTCAGTGCTGGCTGTGGCTGCTGACTTCAGCACTACTAGGCCTTCCAGGAAAACCCAGAAGTTCACCGGAAGACCTAGTAGCGCTGAAGCCGGCAGCCACAGCCAGCGCTGAAGCCACTGGACCGCCACCCAGAACGCAAGGTAGGCGGTCCCTGGATGGGGAGGTAGGGTGATCCCTGGGGTGGGTGGGTGCTAAACCACCCCCCACCACAGGGATCACCCTAGTACCTGCTGGTGCGGGCTCCGGGTCGCCAGCAGCGGCCCGGAGCCCGCACTAGTAGGGAGTGGGACTTAATTATTTTTTTTTAATCCAGGCTGGGCCGGGTGGGTGGGGGGTGCCCCCCCTTCCACCCGCACAGTCCGGGAGGGGGAGGTGGGAGGTTTTTGGGGGGTTTTCCCATTGATTTCAATGGGGACAGTTCCCCATTGAAATCAATGGAACAAATCCGGTACTGGTAAACCGGTACAAATCCGGTAATCCAGTTTTTTTAAATCCAGTAACCGGTAAAACCGGTAACCGGTAATTGCCCTGATTTCCCACCCCTGCTATGCACTACAGTTAGAGTTGAAAGAACGTACCCACAAAAATGGATAACCCACTGAATTACCAGTAACTGAATCAACCCACTAATGATTTAATGACCCGATTGAGTACCTGATATCCCAAATATCAAGTTCTGGTTCTAGAATTTCAAATTCCAGTACCAATATTTAAATTTTTTTAAAAAATATACTGACTCCTGACATCAATTATTTGGGTTTCCATCAAGTTCCAGCAATTAGTTTGGCAAGCTCTGGTCCTAGAAAACTACTTCAGGTTCCAATTATTATTATTTTTACTCCCCCCCCCTACCCTCCCCCACATTTTTATTTTTGAAACACTTATTAATGGGTTTTTCATCCCAGAAAATCAACTTTCCAGTCCAAGAAAGTTAACTTCCAGACCTGGAAACTACCTGTGGTCACTCTTTTTTTGGGGGGGTGTACCAATTTTTTAGTTTTCCAACTCAATATTCCAACTAATATACAGATATACCAATTCAGAATCAGTATCAAAAAATTGGTACTGGAGATAGCCGATTTGGGGGGTTTCTGGTTACTGACTGGATTAGTACCGTCAGGTACCCGATGCAGTAGCTGAAAATACAGGTATTAACTGCAGGTACCCATTTCAGCTCTAACTACAATACCTAAATGAAATCACTCTGCCCTTTATAAGTGAGAGATTATGTACCTGAAAACAAGATTGATTTGGAATTATCACAGTACAATTGATTGATATACAGGGAAACTTTGAACAAAATTACCAGAGCAGGGGCCTCCCAAAAGCTATATTTGAAAGACAGCTGTATTCTATTCCCTACCATTTCCCTGCACATTGCCATTTACCCCCAATGAAAATCTTGAGTACAAGCTTATTCATGTTCATATAGTTTTCCCATCACACAGCTTCTACTCAGTTTAAAAATCTCTTTTATATATGTCTAGTTACTCCCAGCAAAGAAAGAAGCATCATGCTTTATCCACCTCCAGGCAATTACTGATCTTCCTGCATGGAGAAGCAAAGAAAATCAAGTCTCCTGGTGTATTTGGAAAAGCTCAATTAGAGTCTAAAAATTATCCTCCCAGCGTCACAATAATTGGCATGAAAAGGAAAATTGGTTTCAGTTATTGCTGTGACCTCTTTATAAATTTAAGTTTAAAAAGTGACAAGTGAGCATGAGTGCATGAGCAGAGGGTGTAAAGCACAGTCTGACATTGGCTGCAATTTTAAGTGGTTGCCTGATTGTTAGAGAAAATTAAACAATTTATTTTAGAATTAAATACAGTTGTTCCTCAGTTTTCAGTTTGAGTCTTAGCAGACTGGTAGAAGAAGTATAGAACCAAGTAACTATCATATTTTGTACAACAGCTCATTCATCCCAGATTCACTTTACCTCCTCTCCTGCTTATTCATCATCTTTTTAAATGATTAAACTTTAGGTCATTGTACCATACTGCCATATATGTAGCTGACCCTTTTGAATATAGCATTCTCTCAGACTTTGAATCTCTCAGTAAATAAGGTTTAATAACTTGGCCAGTAGGAATACTTTTTAAAGTATCAGATAAAACTAAACCAGGAAGTCACAAACAGTTGAACTTCTGTGTACCTCTTGTAAAGTATGAGGTATCTGAGAAGACGATAAGTAAGGCCAACCGCAAACTTTAAAGAGCCCTCGTAATGAATGCAGGAAGAAGACAGAAAGTAGTTTGTCCATTTTCAAGAAAGATAGCAGGAAAGCAATCAGAAAGGTCACATATCTTATAAACCCATCATTTGTTGCTTTATTTTCTAACTTCAGCTGCCACTAATTTTATTTATTTATTTATTTATTTATTTAAAAATTTATATCTCGCCCCCCCCCCCCCCCCATAGGGCAGCCTGGGGCGGCGAACAGCAACAATCAATAAAACAATAAAACAGTTTAAAATAGTTAAAAACACAATAATGCAGGGCAAAAAGACCCTACCCCTCTACCCTCTCCTCGCCAAAAGTCTGGCGGAACAGCCAGGTCTTACATAAACGCCAAAATAGCAAGAGAGTGGGAGCCAACCGAGCCTCCTCTGGGAGCAAATTCCACAGCACAGGGGTGGCCACCTACAAAGATCTAACATCGGTGGCCACCCACCTCGCCCGGGGAACCTCCAAAAAGGCTCCCATGGACGATCTCAAGGGTCGCACGGGCACATGGGAGAGTGAGGCAGTCCCGCAGGTAAGTAGGGCCCAGGCCGTGAAGGACTTTAAAGGTTAAAACCAGCACCTTGAACCTAATGAGAAAGAAAAAATTGCACAGTTGTGTTATTTAGAGCTGAAACAAAAAATCTCTGCAAGTGCTCTTTCCTACAGAAACAGCTCTTTTGCCTTCATTCGCGTGAGGAGGAAATCTACTGACATTTTTGACATTTTCTGTGATTTTCCACCATTTTGGTAATTTATAATAATTTCTGGTAATTTTTGGTAATTTCCAGTATTTTCAGTCATTTTCGGTATTATCGTTAACATCAGAAATGACCAAAAATTAAGGGAAATCGTGTGTGCTGATACCAATGGGACCAGAAGCACAGAATACTGATGAATGGCCTAAAGTGTTCCCGACTTCCCGAAAGGTTGATATTTCCCGATGGAATGAGAGCACCTTAGACCTAGGGTATTTTCAGACGTTACGAGATCACGGTGAACCACGGTGAATACCCATATGGTGATCGTTGTCCTGTAACCTCTGTTGGGAGGAACGGAAGCTCCCCGCCAGATGTTTACCCCTGTGAATCATGGGGGGGAATCACATTCAACACGCAAATGGAGGTCCTGGCCGGACCATCTCCATTTGCGTGTTGAATGTGATTCCCCCCTATGATCAAAGGGACCGTCTCGTCTGACCCCTGACCACGGCCTGGAATCAGCGGTGGGATTCTGGGCCATGGTCAATGCCCTGGGGGGGGGCGGCGGGCGCTGTGGCCGCATTGGCTGTGGCGCCCGCCCGTCTCCCGGAGCACGGGCGGCCAGGGGAGCGTGGGGGGGGCAGGGCTGTGCGGCCGCACGTTGAGCCATGTGGCCCCTCCCCTTATTCCTCGCCAGGATCAGCTGGCATGTCTGTTTGACGGCTGTTTTGATCCCAGCGGGGAATCAATGGATGATTCTCTGACGGGGTCAATACTGGCCCTGTCACGTCTGAAAATACCCCTAGTGTCATTGCTCATTTTCAGCCCACTGAGAATAAAATGGATGTTTTCCTCCCCCTCTAAGGGTACATTCAAATGAACCATTTACTGCTGAGTAAATTATCCTGGATAAAATTTACCCCTCACATAACATTTTGAATGGCCGCTCCTATCTGATAACACGAAGTAGAGGACATAAGAACATAAGTGCCACACCAGGTCAGACCAGAGGTCCATCCAGCCTAGCATCCTGTCTCCAGCAATGGGCAGCTTTGGTAACTCAAGGGAAGTACACGTACAGGTCATGGAGGTGGTGTGACCTGGCTGGTGTGACCCATCACCTGCTGACCACTCTCATATACTCGTAGCCATGGATTTAAGCCCTAACTTGTAGGCATTTATGACTCTATCCTTGAAGAATTTATCTTATTTCCATTTGCAACTAGTTATGCTGCTAGCTTTCACAGCCTCCTCTTGCAATGAATTACACAACTGTATTGTCTGCTGCATGAAAAATTTACTTTTGTTAATTTTAAATCTGCTGCCATTTAACTTCAGAGAGTGTCCTATTGTCCTCTTATCATGAGAAAGGGCAAACAACCATTTCCTGATTACTTTCTCTATGCAATGCATGATTTTATAAACTTTTATCATATCTACCTTAATCTCCTCTTCTCCAGGCTAAATAGCCCCATCCTGTTGAGTCTCTCATATGGAATTTAATTCATCCCTTCATCTATCCTCCTTGTTGTTCTTCTCTGAACCTTTTCCAGCTCTAATATATTTACCCTTGGGTAGGACCAGTCATGTGAAATAGGTTTACCATTAGGTAAACTCCCTGGGGGTAATTTGCCCAGGGGTAAAGTTTCATGTGAACACAGTAAGTCCCAATCTGTGGTACACACATTCTACACCTGCCGTGCAAACACAATGCTTCCACACACTGTGCTTGTGCAATGCATGGGTGCATGCACAGTCTGTGCATTGTACACGGTGGCCCTGATCCCATGGTCTGGTGTGAAGCTGTGCAGAATCCATGCACATCGACATTGCCAACACATTGTGCTGTACACAAACTGTTCACACGTGCTTGGGGATCCACAGGCCATAGAATTATGGCTAGTGTCCACAATGTGTACATGCCCAAACATGTGCACACCCAGCTAGGCTTGAAGTGGCAGTGTTATTTGCCGTTTTGCTGTTTACTGTTAACATTTCGACAGTCTTGCTGCTGCTCCAATGGCATTTGCCATCAGTTTACAGCACTATCCGACATTTTGCAACAGTTCCAGGTATTCTGCAGCACTTAAGATAATAGTAACAAATTCTGACAGTTTTTTCAACAGTTCTAACAGTTTTTCTGACACTTTAGCAAGACACTCTGACACTTTGCTGCATTTTCTGACACTTTATGTGACTTGCAACAGTTTCCGACAATTTCTCCGCTGCTGAGAAATAGCAAAAGGCAATAGCGGAAAGCGGCAGCAAACATCGGAACAAGTATGGGGATGCTGTGATGGTAAAACGGCAGAGGATGAGAGTTTTCGAACAGAATTGTCAGACACTGTTGCATGTCATTTCAGGCCTACACCCAGCATATGGACCTTGGACCCTGAGATGATCCAGTGTGCAAACTCAGAACAGAAACTAAGAAACTCAGAAATTAAGCCTTGTCATGTCTGGAAATCAGTGGGTAAAAACAGATGTGCAGATAGTGGGACTTCTCTGTGGGCTGCCCTGGGGTGGAAAATCATGGGCGACACAGCTCTAGTTCGGGCACCGAACTGGCGTGCCTGTGGCTGGGGATCCATCCTCCCATTCGCACAACCTTGGTAGGCCCAGGAGTACAACGAACACGCAGGCGGGTGGTGCCGCCCACACCCTACTCTCAGAGCACCCCCCCCACCATGCTAGACAGCCATGACAGCTAATGAGGCACATGGTGGCCCCTGGCCTGGGGCAAGTATGCCACACCGGAACAGACATGCTAGCCCGCTGTGACTTGCATAGGCAGCTCTTAGCCTAGGCAGTGACCATGGAGATTTGCTGAGCTAGCTAGGGAAGTGCGAACGCAGTTTGGAAGTTCGGAGTTCGGACCGAACTCAAATAGTTCGGTCGACCGAACCGAACTTTCGAACCGAACTCGAATTCAACCGAACTGTTTGATCGCATCTGAACCACTTCGGAAGGCCAAAAAACCCGGTTTTGAATGTATGAACTCAGTTCGGAATTCAACCGAAGTCAAATAGTTCAGTCAACCGAACCGAACTTTCGAACTGAACTTGATTTTCGAACCGAACTGAACCGAATTTCTGAACTCAATTCTGTTCGCACATCCCTAGAAGTAGCTGTCAACACTCCCTAGGGCAACATCTGTTTACACGTGCTAGCAAATCATGAGCCACAGCAGGCCAAGTCACTTCAGTTTTTACCCATTCTTGCATAGGGCGTTGCTCTAACTAACCCTTTTGCTTTTATCCAGTCCAAAATATATTGCTCACTTATAGTGTTCTTCATACTTTCCAGGTGTTCAGCCTTACCTGTACAGCACAAGACAGTTAACACTCCCTTAAGAATTACTTAATGTAATGGGTATTTTCAGATGTTATGAAAACGCCTTTCACCACAGGGAATCCCAGTGGATTCCCTGTGGTGGTGGATTTCTCGTGAATATCTGTTTGACCCCTGCCAGAGATTCACCACAATGAATCTCTGGCGGGGGGGTCAAACCTAACCATGGTTCTGGACCTCCAGCCGGCCAGAGGTCGAGAACCATGGTTAGAGTGGCCACGATACGGGATGGGCCAAAAGTAACGTGTGTTACCTTTGGCCCATCCTGGATCGTGGCCCCGACTGCGATATGGGATCAGGTGCAGCGGCCTGATTGGCTGCTGTGCCCGCCCATTTCCCCGAGGGTGGGTGGCCGAGGGAGCACGGGGGGGGCGGGGCTGTGTGGATGCACGTCACGCCGCGCAGCCCCGCCCTCTCCCCAATCCCTGTTAGCAATCAGGCTGGCACATCTAAAGGATGGACGGCCTGATCACGGACCGGGATACGAGATGGTCCAGGGTTCAGCATGGTAGGCCTCCGGGCCTGTCACATCTGAAATTACCCTAAAATAGGGACCCGTCTTCACTGCATTTCCCCCACTGGCTGTAGTGAGGAAAATGCTGTGAACACAGGTCCATCTATACAGTTCTTCTAGACTTAATGCTATAGGGTTGTCTGTAGAAAGCTGCAGGCTTTTTTAGATTTGTCAGTGCTAGCCTGAACCTAATCAGTATCAATAACTTTCATTTCTTTACTTTTTGTCTTATGTACTTGCTTGTAGGCTGCTAATTTGGAAAATGTTAAACACTTCCCCCCTCCCTTTTTTTAATATCAAAATATCAGTTTCAAATTAAAAAAGAGTATTACTGGAATCTCTCCAGCCTGTTTAACACCCAAAGATTTATTTTGTTGTTGATAGCAAACAAGCCCAGCATGTACTTTTTGTTTCCCACTGTTTTAGCAGTTGAATATTTCTCCTAGGCTATCTAATGGCTTTGATTCCTTTAATCTTCCGACCTCCCTTCAGATATTCTCAAAACGTCAAATAACCCACTTAAGTGCAATCTTTTTTCTAACAAGAAGAACTTAATATCTTACCAGGAGTAGAACAAGAATATTGTGCAGTGGCATCATATTGCTATTCATTTCCCTCTTCCTCTGTGGGTGGAAACCAACCATCTTTTTAGTCCTTTTCTTTCTTCAACCTATTAATTCCCCCCCCCACACACACACACACACATTTTTTTAAAAAAATAGAGTTTGTTCTATTATCTCACTTTGTAGGTGTAAATAACGAATTGCCTGTATAAAGCACTTTTATATGGGAATTTCAAATGGCAAAGAGTTACATTTTACTATCCACACTGGATAGAAATGGAAACTGAAGAGTTGATAGCTTTGACTTGTTCAAAGTCACATGACAGAACATCAGAAGAAGAACTAAGGATCAGCTGGACCAAGGTTTCTCAATTTACAGTATTATGCCTAATCCATCAGACCACAGCATGAACTTGCATTAAGTCTTGTAAAATTTGCAGGTTCTTAGAAGAAAAGTGTTCTATTAATGATTAGCATTCTGCAGGCTTAAAAGAAAGATCTAGCAACTTCATCTGATTTCAGAAAGTAAAACCATTCTCTCATTTGTGTCTTCATTTCCTTTAACATGTACAGTGATTATGTCCTCTAAATTTTGTACTTTGCCTTCCAAGCATCTGGTCTCATTGCAAATATTTGCATTGTTATCTTCTGACTACAGTGTATAAATTGTTGAATATGAGATCAGGAAATATGATCCCTGAAAAACCAGTTACAAAATAACTGTTTAACAAATTTTCACTTTCCTTTCTCTTGTCTCTCTTCTTTGCAATTCAGTGCTGTCTTTCACTAAATTGTGCTTATCTTTTACTTTCCTTGTACTGTGAATATGTATATATAAACTACACACAAATTGGTAGGGGAAATGGTTTTCTTTACAGCTTGAGTCTTTTGAACACTTAACATTTCTTCAGTTTTGTAATGTTTTTGTTGGTCTGACAAATCTTGTCTTTTGTCAGGTGATTTATATTTTAATTGTTTTTATTGATCAATTAGAGTAAATTTTATATCATCATGTCGCTAGTAGCTACAGTAGCTTGCTTGCCCTTTCTGCCCAGCTTCAACTTAACTTGAACATGCATAGTTTGTTTTTTTTCCTCTCAAGTTTGCTACCCACTTTTCATCCATGGATTTATGACACGCTAATTTTGATTCTAATCAGAATTCCGAGCCATTCTCCTGCCCTTAAAGACAGCTATCTTAAAGTCAAAAACATTGGTAGTGCGTCATGCCCTCATATATATTTTGAGTGGGTGTTGTTTTGATCATGGAATCAAATGGGTTTCCAATGCTTCAACTTCAGCTTTCATTGTAAACTGGTTGTTATGTTTATAACCACCATGTAAAGAACTGGAGACTGAATATACAGGGGATAAGAAAAGAGAAAATTTATTAAAGGCTATTTTGTAACTGTCTTTGCTGGGATAATGTTTCCTGATATCACAGTCAATGATTTTGTATTAGGGGTGTGCAATTCATTTTCGTTATTATGATAACGAAAACAAACATTTTCCTTTTCTTTTTTGATATTGAAAATGATATTAATAATGAAACTGAATAACAATTATTATAATAATAATAATTAATGAAAACAAAAATGAAAATAAATTTTCATTTTTGAAATAATGGGAAAAAACTGAAATATGTATTTCTGGCTATAACTTTTCTGTTTCTTATTAAATTCAGATGAAACCTAGAGCAATTGTACTCCCAATTGAGGGCACTATGAGTACCTAATTTCTGAAAGATTGGGTAAAGGAAACCAATTCTATAAGCAATTGAATGTTGTGATTTTAAGAAAAGCTGCATACACATTCCTGGCTATAACCTCTTTATCTACAATTCCATTTGCATGAAAACTTGGAAGATTATGTTCCTCCATAAGATTACCAACTCTGGCAAATATCAGAAAGATTGGATAAAGGGTCCTGAAGTTATAAAACATTAACTTGACAATGCTTTTCCAGATGTAACATTTTTATATTCCATCCTGTTTACAAGACACTTAGCAGGAATGTATCCCACACCTTTCCTGTCATCTCTGCCAAAGTACAGAAAAAATTGATAATGGGCCCCAATTTTATAAGCAATTGAAGTTGTCCCCTTGAAGGCCATTATTCAGATAAATAGCAGCACATGCCGTGCCAGTCAGAGGCAAGCACCTGGCGTGGCAGGGGCAGGGAGGATGGGGAGAAACCCAACAGACAGACACACACATTCACTGGCTAATTACTGCATGCTTCAAGCTTTACAGGACCAATCAGTGTTGGATCGAGGCAGGCATAGGAGGCGGGCCTGAGGCGGGTATAGAAGGGACATAACTGGGACTTTGGGGATAGCATCCCAGCAATCAGGAGACACAGTTTACACATCCAATCTGGCCAATTATCATCACAATCACATTCTGCAGCACTGTGACAGAGAACATACAAGAATCT
This sequence comes from Sphenodon punctatus, assembly GCA_003113815.1. NCBI lineage: Eukaryota > Metazoa > Chordata > Lepidosauria > Sphenodontia > Sphenodontidae > Sphenodon > Sphenodon punctatus. The sequence goes on from QEPC01010693.1 coordinate 4,058,207, forward strand.
CTGCTGGCGCATTCCTAAACTGATGCTTCCAGCTTCCCAGTAACAAGTGGGGGAGAGAAGTTGGCGTGGTCACAGCACAGAATGAAAATATTTACTTGACATTTCTGCTAGCCAATTGGCATCACAAACAGATCTTATACCACAGTGGCACGTAAGAGAATCCCTGGCATAGGTTCATTCTCTGCATATGCGTTTCAGGCATATAAAATTGGGACCTTTTATCACGTCTTTCCGATATTTGGCACAGATGATCCTGAAGTTGTGATATATAGCTCTGGAAAATGTCATGTACACTGGTTGGACTACAAAGATGTTACTGTCAGACATATATTTATAAGTTAATTGCTTATGCCGCCAGGACCCTTTATCCAATCCTTCCGAAAGCTGGCATAAATAGTAATCTTTGGAAGGGTTATAAACTTGCAAAGTTTCATCCACATTATTTGGGAGACAAAGACATTACAGCTAGAAAAGTATATGCAGATCTTTGCAAAATAACATAATTCAACTGCTTATAAAATCAGATTCCTTTATTCAATCTTTCTGAAATTTGGTACACATAATGCCTTCTAATGGAGGTACAATATAACTAAGGTTCAGCTAAATATAATAAAAAACAAAAACATTACAGCTGAAAATGTGTTTTCCATTGAAACCAATGGAAATTGAAATCAAAAAAGCAAAAATGAAAACAAAATTTTGATATTTACAAAAACGAATGATTTAAATAATGAAAATGAAAAATGAAAATGAATAACAACATGGGTCCCTGGTGCACACCTCTAGTTTGTATGCTCACATTGGTTGCTTGTCTATGTTTCTCATTAAACTGTTTCACCTTTCAGGAACTCCCTCCCCTGTACATTATTATTATTATTATTAACAAACATTTATATAGCGCCAGCAGTGTACCTGGCACTTTACAAAGTAATAAAATAGACACGGTCCCTGCCCCTAGGTCTTACAATCTGAGAGACAGGAGCTGGGGGAGAGACTTAGGAAGGGGAACAGAGGGAGAGACAAGGGGTCTAACATTCATGAAGATGCGAGGTCTCAAGTGCACGTACTTGGCTTGGTTACGATGAGAATGACAGCAGGCAGGTCCATGTTGCAAGGATAAGGGTAAACCGATCGTAGGTATAGGAATAGTGGCTCAGCAGGATAAAGAGTCAGACAGAGCAGAGCGAAAGAGGTGAGTTTTAAGGAGAGATTTGAAGGTATGAAGGGAGGGGGCAAGGCGGATGTGGACAGGGAGGGAGTTCCAGGCATGGGGGGCAGCAAGTGAGAAGGGACGAAGGCGCTTAGGGGAGCAGGGAAGGCGTGGAAGGGTGAGAGAAGGGACAGAGGAGGAGCGAAGTGCACGGGCTGGAGTATGGAGGGCGATAAGTGCAGAGAGGTAGGGGGGAGCAAGGTTGTGAAGAGCTTTATAGGTGAAGACTAGGAGCTTGTGCAGGATTCGTTCAGGAAGGGGAAGCCAGTGAAGCGAAGAGAGGAGGGGCTGCACATGGTCGAAGTGACTGGCGAGGTAGATGACCCTGGCAGCAGAGTTTTGGACAGAGATGAGGGGAGAAAGGTGAGACCGGGGAAGGCCAGAGAGAAGGAGGTTACAGTAATCGAGGCATCTGTACATGTGCATCTGCAACATCTTAGCTTTATAAATGTATCCTTATATCTCCCTATTCTAGGTTTCAAGCCCCTTCAGGCAGAGACCTGTCTCTAATCATGACATTCAGTACCAGGCATGTTACTGGCACTATGTACATATTATGCTGTATACCACTATATACATGATCATTTGGGCATTATCAGCAACAGGATGAGGGGAACAAGAGGAAGTGGTGGTGAGTACAGGAAGAAGAGTAATTGCCTGAGAGGACCAAAAGTAGGGAAAGAAGCAGTAGTGTTTCTGTGGCGGTCGGGGGGCAATGCCCCCCCAAATGTTTCAGTGTTCCTACTAGAGCTGAAATGAAAAATCTCTGTGAGTGCTGTTTCCAATGGAAACAGCTTTTTCGCCTTTATTCACGCAATGAGAAAATCTACTGGCACTTTTGACATTTTTTGTGATTTTCCACTATTTCCCACCATTTTGGTAATTCCTGGTATTTTTTTGTAATTTCTGGTGTTATCGTTAATAATGGAAATTACTTGAAATGCCTGGAAATTACCAAAATGGCAGAAAATAGCAGAAAAATCATGGAAAATGTCAAAAAAATTGGTAGATTTCCTCCTCGCTCCTGAAAGGTCAGTATTTCCAGATGGAATGAGAGCATCTGCTCGTGCTTCAGGATTCCTACCACTCAAAATCAGATTTACAAATGCCCAGCTTCAGAAAACTGAAGTTGTCATCTGGACAGAAACAGCAGCAAGACTGCTTTTTTTGAATGCTTACGCTGTGGCTGTGATGGCGACAAAGAAAGCTTTCTTCTCGGCTCTCATAGGTCTTGTCCATGTTCCCTGTGGTGAGGGGCCTGGTTAATTGGGTCTGCCTCTGCCCAGAAATGGAGTCAACTAATGCCCGCTGTGACATTTTAATTGATTACTTTGCAGAGAAAATTGTTCGTATCCCCCATGGCTTGGGTGCTGCCATTTTATCTGCAGAATCGGAGTTTGGGGCTATTGAAGTTCAATTTTGTCCTGTTTATTTGGATCATTTTCAATTGTTATCACCCACTGCTGAGGGGTAGGTGCTTGTGGTGATGAGGGCAACCAGTTGTCAATTAGATCCTTGCCCATCCTTGTTAGTGAAACCCAGCTGGGAGACGTTTGGACTGTTGCTGGCTGGTGTTGTCAACTCCTCCCTTTGAGAGAGTAGGGTGTCGGACACCCTTAAAACTGCGGTTGTCCAGCCCCTGCTTATGAAACCATCTTTGGAAACCAACTCTCCAGACAGCCATCAGCCTGTCTCTAAACATTTTGTTTTTAGGGAAGGTTATTGAAGGGTGGTTGCCCTACAACTCCAGGCTCATCTTGATGTTGTTGGATTCCTTGACCCGTTTCAGTCAGGCTTTCGTCCTGGGTATGGCACAGAGACTGCACTTATGGCCTTGGTCGATGACCTGCACCTGGAGATTGACAAAGGGAATCCTACCCTGTTGACCTGGTTAGATCTTTCAGCAGTCTTTGATACCACTGATCACGAGGTGGTGTTGAAACAACTGTGGGACCTGGCGAGGGTATGCGGGACTGTCCTTGAATGGTTCTACTCCTTTCTGTCATAGAGGTCCCAGAGAGTGGTGATGGATGATTGCTCATCATCCTGTCAGGACCTTCTCTGTGGGGTCCCTCAGGGTTCTATTGTGTCTTCTCCCCTCTTGTTGAACGTGTGTATGAGACCACTGGCCGAGGTCATTTGGAGTTTTGGGGTGAGGTGTCATCAGTATGCTGATGACACCCGGCTCTACCTTCATCCAACCCAGGTCCTGCAGTCTCAGGGCTCACTCGCTGTCTGGCTGCTGTTGGAGACTGGATGAGGGTGATACGATTTGAAGCTGAATTTAGACAAGATTGAGGTGATGATGGTTGGCCAGTCTTATGACCTGGAAGGGACTGGGACTCCTCTTATTGACAGAGTCTGGACCCCTCTGGTCAACCAGGTTTCCAGCCTTGTAGTGCTTTTGAACACACTTGTGGCTGGGCCTTGGGTGCAACTCCTTTTGGCACCCTTCTTAGGGAATTAGCTGGCCCACTGCCACAACCTCTGGCACAAGGTGATCTGGCCTAAGAAGCTCCTCTTAGGACATAGACTCTCCAAGTAACCAGGTCCACACAGATAGCAAATGTCCATTTATTCACACATTCCCCGGAAGGCCTAGTAGCATGCTGAAGCCGGCAGCCACAGCCAGTGCTGAAGCCGCCGGATCGCCGCTGCCGCCCGGAGCTCAAGGTAGGAGGCAATGGCATTAATCCCTGGGTCGAGAGGTAGGGTGATCCCTGGGGTGGGGGGGTGTTAAACCACCCCCCACCCCAGGGATCAGTAAAGTACCGGTACACTTACCTGCTGGCTGCTGCAGTGCTGGTGCACTTCCCCTCTTCAGGTGTGTGTGCATGCAGCTTTCTCTGTGATGATATCAGTCTTCAGCCTTTGAGCACAGCCACCATTCCAGCCTGAGGGGAAATAGGCATAGTACTATTGTTGCTGCCACCTAGCGACTCTATAGGAGCACTACACCCCCATTTCCCTAACAGATGTGTTCTTGGTGTCTAACAAAAGATATGCATGCAGTAGGCCAGTGATATTAATCTTTAACCACCGGGTCAAGGACCAATACCAGTACATTTGTTTGATGATGATGATGATGATTGATTATTATTTATTATTATTATTATTATTATTATTATTATTATTATTATTAGTAGTAGTAGTAGTAGTAGTATTTATTATGAGTAGTAGTAGTAGTAGTAGTAGTATTTATATAGCCCAAGCGATGTACCTGGCACTTTACAGAAAATAAGATAGACACGATCCCTGCCTGAGAGCTTACAATAGCTTCAGAATGCTTTAATTTCTGTACATGAATGCAAAACTGATATCTTAGTTTTCTCATAAATCTGGGACTGCCCCATGGTCTGTTTTTCCACTGTGTTGACTCCTGCCAGCACCTTAGAGACATTATTGACCAGGGTTAAGGTTTTGAGGATCACTGTCCTATGCCTATTAAGCAGGTGCTGCAAGAAGAGCTCACAAACATCTCTGATGCTCCTACTTACGCTAACACTTTCCCTTTCACTACATCCAGCTCAAATAGCTCCCGGTTGGCGTAACTAGTTAGCAGGGAATATGTTGCCCCTCCATATACGTACACAGTGTATACCTAGTGTTCTTTTTCACAAGCTCAAGGCCAAACAATTAGAATTCTTGGACTCAAAAGTACCTTTTTCCTAGTATTCTGTTGAAATGCTTAAAGTTGCCACATGAAGGTTGACACATGAAGGTAACTGATTAAAGGGTAGGACTAAATGGTCACTTTTCACAATAGACAGAAGTAAATAGTGGAGTGCCTCAAAGCTCTGTACTGGGACGGGTGTTGTTTAATATTATCTTCATCAATGAACTGGAAAAGGAGTAAAGAGTGAGGTGATCAAATCTGCAGATGTCACAAAGTTATTCAAAGTAGTTAAAATATGACCAGACTGTGAAGAATTGCAAGAGGATCTTGTGAAACTGGGTAACTGGGCATCTAAATAGCAGATGAAAATTAATGTGGACAAGTGCAAAGTGATGCACATAGGGAATAATAATCAAAACTATGTGTACACAATGCTGGGTTCTAAATTAGGAGTAAACACTCAGGAAAAGGACCTTGGAGTCATTGTGGACAGTACATTGAAATCCTCAGCTCAATGTGCAGTGGTTATCAAAAAAGCAAACAGAATGTTAGAATTATTTGGAAAGGGATACAGAGTAAAACTGAAAATATCATAATGACTAGGGATGGGCAAACGCGATTCGGAAGTTCAGAGTTCGGACCGAACTCGGTCTGTTAGGTTGACCAAACCGAACTTCCGAACCGAACTCGAATTTCAAACCGAACCGAACCGAATTGTCAAACTCCATTCTGTTCGCACACACCAAAAAACCTGGTTTTGAATGGCCGAACTTGGTTCGGAAGTTCGGAATTCGACCGAACTCTGTCTGTTCGGTCGACCGAACCAAACTTCCGAACCGAACTTGAATTTCAAACCGAACTGAACCAAACCGAATTTCCGAACTCGAATTTCAAACTGAACCGAACCGAATTTCCAAACTCCGTTCTGTTCGCCCATGCCTAATAATTACCCTATATAAATTGATGGTGCAACCTCACCTTGAATACTGTGTACAATTCCGGTCACCCCATCTCAAAACCGATATAGTAGAACTTGAAAAGGTGCAGAGAAGGGAAACAAAAATGATCAGGGGTTTGGAATGACTTCCATATGAAGAGAGTCTTGATAGGTTAGGACTCTTCAGCTCGGAGAAGAGAAGACTGAAAGGGGATATAATAGAGGTTTATAAAAACTTGAATGGAGTGGAATAAGTAGATAGGGAACGTTTATTTACCCTCTCATGTAGCACTAGAACAAGGAGACACACTATGGAACTAACTGGTGGCAGATTTAAAACAAATAAAAGAAAGTAGTTTTTTACTCAACACAGTTAAATTATGGAATCTGTTTTCAGAGGAGATTTTCAGAGCCAGTAGTATGGCTGGGTTTAAAAAAGGACTGGATACGTTCTTGGAGAATAGATCCATTGACGGCTATTAGCCAAGTAGATTACAAGATGGGAACTTCTTACTGTCAGAAGCAGGGAGTGATCAACAGGGAATGGATTGCCCATTGTGACTGCTGGTACTTCTCCCATGCGACCAGGATTGCTCACTGTCAGAGACAAGATGCTGGGCTTGATGGACCATTGGTCTGATTCAGTATGGCATTACTTAAGTTCTTAAGTTTATTTTTCAAAAGATAAAGATACTGGCCCTGATCCAAGGTCCGTGTGCGCATCTGGTGTGCACGCATACAGATTTAAGCTAATTTGAGAGCTCTTTTTCAGAAAGCCCTTTGGCTCCCAACCATGTTGCTGCTGGCTTACCCTGCTGCAGCCCTGCTGCTTCTTTTGGTGGTGACGGTGCAGTCAGGAAGTGCGGTCAAACCCCTTTGTCTCCAATGGAATCATGCTGTGCCATATGTGCACAGGCCTTGGATTGAGGCCACTGACTGCAAAAAGTACCCTTTCTCTGATTAGATCCCATAAAATGGGTAAAGATACTATTCTGCTTCTTATACAGGATACGAGGGGTGGGAATTCCAGTTCTCCCGAGAACCGATATTGCCGGTATTTGGGTGTACTGGCTTAATCCGATAAATCTGATATTTACCTGTACCGGCATACCGGATTTTTAACATTGCGGCCATTGAAGTCAATAGCTGCAATGTAAAAAATTCGGTAACACGACCAATGTTAAAAATCCGGTATACCAATACTGGTAAATCTGGTACCAGGGAGATCCGATACCGGCAAATCCGGTGTCCCACCCCTACAGGATACATTAGACTTTCTGTTGGGTTTAACTTCATTATATTTGGAGTTATTCCCAGTAGAAAGTTTAGTTTGCAGCTCCTTTCTATTCCATCTTTACACATCAATAATGCAATGGTTTGAAATTTCCCTGTTCTGGGTGCCTTGTCTTTGAGGGCTTTGGAGCTGGAGGATGGGTTTTTCACTTATTTTTTTACTCACATCTGTTTTTAAGCTTGATGGATTTTTCAGGTATCCCTAAAGCCTACATGACTTGAAGAGGTGTGTATGCCACATAGGACCTGTAAAACTGGTGCAGAGTGGTACAGCTATTGATTTTTGTGGAGAAGCTAGCCAGTAGTGTAAGAAAACAGTACATACACAAAAACACACCAGGCATACATAGTAATGTAGACAAGAAGTTACACTGGTAACTTACTACACAGTATTGAGCCTGCATTTGACTAAACATTTGGTCCATGAGCCACAAATCTCTTACTCCAGAGTAGTGCCATTGAAGCCATGAGCCTGGACTTCTTCACACTGGCAAACATTGAGTGAGTTGAGTGCATCCATGTGAAATTTTCATTGTGTATTATTTGGGTCCAATTTCCAGATGTGCTGAACACCATTTCTTTTGCTTCAGGTTGAGAGGAGTGGCTGGTGTTTAAATTCTTTACAAAATGAAATCCCTCTGTGTTCTATTTTTTCCATAGTTTAAAATAACGCTGTAAAACATATAGATAAATGTCTGCTTCTGCTGTGTGAAAGTTTCCAAAGTATTCCATTATTTTTAACAGTCTGCACAACAACAAACACTGTCAAGGAAAACATTGTTCTCAAATATATTATCCTATATAGCATGTACCAAATGTTTTATATGAACATTTTCTACTAAGGTAATTACTTCATTTTTAAGATGAAACCTGTGAGTTTTTTCTTTCTTTTTTTCTTCCTCCCGTATTCTCCTGTGTTTCAAGTCATTTTTAAACATTTTGGAATTTAAAACACTGAGGAGTTATATAGCTTTAGTCATAAAATATTTACACTCAGAAACTGGATGATATTTCCCAGATTGCATGATCTTTGAAGTTCAAATATGACTTACATTTTCTTTTCAAAGTTCTTAATTGCTCTTGGTGAATGTCCCCTGACAGTATAAATCAGTGACATCACACTGAGACATCTTCTTGTGTTAATTTTTTTTCCTCATCTGCATCGATCTCTGTATAGTATTAGGAAATAGATTAAATTAGAACCTTTTCCCTAAACTCTCAATGGACCGGAAATAGACCTTTGGTTGATTTTTCAAAGGAGTGTGGATAATTATATATCTTTTAAATTATTTTTCATTTGCACACATTTCTGTACTTTCCAGTTGCAAGCATAAGCCTTGAGATATATCAAGAGTAGGTTATATCACTGTCTTTCCTTCTCTTCAAAGTGACAGAAAAACTCACCAAGAGAGCTAGTTCTTGTCATATGAGACTGTGAAATTGGGCTAGTCAGTTTGTTCAGTAACAGTTCAAATATACAGCTGAACTCCTGGGCTCTTTTGCAGACAGAATCTATAAAATTATAGATGACTGGCTGCACATCACTGTAGCATTTGTTACTTGCTAAGCTAAAACAGACAGCCAATTGCATAGCTTCTGGTTCTGTATGCTTTGCATATCAGTAGCCTGTCATGCATTGTGTCAATACAGGCACCAGCAACAGAAAACAACACATACATAAGAATTTGAGTTAATCAGAGGGCCGCAACTTTATTGACTTACACGCTAATCATCTCAGCGGATGATACCCAGGGAGCTTGAACCCAATCTAGAAAAACCTATATGTTAGTTATTCAACGGTGAGCCCTCGGCTTACCCTTCGACTCTCACGTAGCTGCTTCAGAATACACATTGCACAAGAAGGAAGACAAGATGCAACACTGCAGGACAGCACAGAGGAGGGCTCAAAGGATGATGAGCAATCCCCCATCACCACCCACTGGAACCTTCCTGACAGGAATGAAAAGAACCACACAAGAGCACTCTCACGCACCCCTGCCAGGACTCACAGACATGTCAACAACACCTCATGATCAGCCATATCAAAAGCCTCTGAAAGGTCTAACGTGATCAACAGGGCACAAATTCCCGCTGTGAATTTCAAGGTGTAGATGTAGACCAAGGCCACAAGCACAGTCTCCATGCTATACCCCAGTTGAAAACCTGACTGAAATGTGTCCAGGAATCTGAAAGCATTGAGATGAGCCTGAAGCTGCTGGGCAACCACTCGCTCAATAACCATCCCTAGAAAGAAAAGATGAGAGGGTGATAGCTGGGTGTGTGTGTCAGCATCCTAACATGGTTTTTTAAGCAGGGGCTGGACCAACACAATTTTAAGCACATTCAACAACCTACCCTCCCAAAGGGAGACATTGACAGCCCCAGACAGCAAAGGCTCCAATGTCTTCTGGCTGGCTTTCACCAGCCAGGACAGGTAAGGATCTAATTCACAACTGGTTGCCCACACTGCTTCAAGCACATCCTCCGCATCGGTGGGTGACACTAATTGAAACTGATTCAACCAAATGGGACAAGACTGAGCTTCCACAGCCTCAAACTCTGACTCTGCAGTCAACGTAGCAGCATCCAAGTCATGGTGAATATTATCTGCAAAGTAATCAATAAAAGTGTCACAGCGGGCAGTAGATGACTCAAAGACATGGCGAAGACAAACTGGATTAACCAGGCTGTTCACCACCTGAAAAAGCTCTTCATGACAAAACTTTGCAGATGCTATGATAGCAAATAAGAAAGCTTTATTTGCTGCCATCACAGCCACGGCATAGACCTTTACAAATTATCTATGCTGCAGTCGGTCGGCTTCAGCTTGAGTCAAGCATCACCTGCGCTCTATATGCCTACCCTCCCGCTTCAGCCACCTCACATCCTCCGTATACCAGGAGGACCTATTCTGCTGCAGCGGAGGGAGTGGATACCTGGATGCAACTGTGTCAATGGCCCTAATCAAGATGTCATTTCATGGAACGACCAGGTCATCAATAGAGTAGCCTTCAAGGTCAGTGGGTATATCCCCCAGAGAGTTCTGGGAATCAATCTATTCCATAAATCTCTGGGATGGACCAATCTAACTGGCCCACCACCCCCAGTGGGGGGCAAAGGAGAGCAGGGATCCAGGACTTCAAAAGGAAATGGTTCGACCATGACAATGATGTTATAACAACGCCGCAAATAATTAGAACCCCTGTCTCAAGGCCAGTGCAGAACATCAAATCTAACCATGAGGTGTCCTGCCTCATGCATTGGGCCAGATATGATCTGGGATAGAGCCATGGTTGTCATGGACCCATGTAATCCCACTCTGGCCCGGAAACGTTGGTCCCAGTGTGTATATTGAAGTCACCGCCCAAGACTAGTAGAAGTCTGGATGTCCTCAAGACAACATCTAAGACCAGCTCAGCCAGTTTGGTTAGGGAGTCTGCTGTGCAGTGAGGTCAGTACATCAGCAGAATCCCCAATCTATCCCCAGCCAATTCCAACACAAGGTGGAAATACTCAAAATTGGAAGAGTCAGGCACTGGGTACCTTTGAAGGACTGTTGTGTCCTTACAGATCACCACCACACCACTACCATTCTCTTCTCTTAAACGTTTTAAGAGAATCTGCTGGTCTTGGAATAAACTTGGAAGTAATCCGGATAAATTTCAAATACCTGAGTCTGCAAGGCAGCGTAACAAGCAGAGACTCTTTAGGCTCTGTCACAAATTTCATCGGCCACATTGCTGTGGTCCTAAACATACGTGTTCATGTGAACATACAAACATGGGTCTGACAATGTGAAGAACATGGGCAATTGCTCTTTTGAAAAACTGGAACAATTGCTCATTTTTATGGCTCCCATGTAGAAAATTGAATGGGTGTTGCCCATGCATTCCACTTCTTCAGCTGCAACAGCTGAAGAATTCAGGGCTGCTGACAAATTGGGAGAGCACTGCCACACATCCTGGTGCAAGCAGTATTGGGATTCCACATGTTTGCCACTTCATATTTTTGCTCTGGACATGAACTATGTGTGAAAACATCTTTTGTCTGACTGCTAGGGGACACCAGCTGTGGGTGTTGACAAAGTAACTGTCATAATTTTGGCCTTTCTTACTGTAAGAATGAAGCCACAATAGTCATATCTGTTCTGAATCTAAGGCCTATAACAGAGCCCTGGAGACTCAACAGCAGACCTCAGCTAGTGCAGATGTGTGGAGTGCATACATATATTAAACAAAAATTGAACCTAGCCCTTCAGTTGCCTTACTATAGTGAAATCTCTAGAATAGCTGCACAATCATCCCAGCAGGCCACAGCAGTTGCTGCAAATAGTAGATGTTTGGAGTTGTGTTTTAGCTTCTCTATTGTCACTTGCTAAATGTTTTTCAGCTTTCCAGTCTCCTGGTCATTCTTCTGGGAAGCATAAATTTAACTCTCTCTTGCATGTACCTCTGGGGGAAGCTGACTGCATCTCACTTTCCCTTGCTGCTGTGCACCTTTGAGAGTACCTTGATTAGTAATATGGTGGTCTGTCACTCTATAATTCCCAACAGGCTTAGTAATATGTCTCTTCCCTGGAGCTAACTTTTGTCTTGCTGTCACCATCTCTTTGCACCAACATGTCAAACTTTCCCTCTATGGGTTTTATCAGCCTCTACTGCAGTAGGTCTTTTTTGTAAATAAGATTCTCCATCCACACATACCTGCCTGCAGTCAAACTAAATTTGAAGAGGTCAAATGATTTGCCTAGGAGTTTTGCAACATAGTCAGACATACAACCCATATCATCTCATTCCCAGATCTGTGCCTTAATCAAAAGGCCAGGAATCCAAGAGAAGCCCTCAAAATCAGGTCCCAAATTTTTGGCCGTTTTAAAAAACAACAACAGTCCAACCCCAAACCTTTGCATCATCCCTTCTGTTCAGTGCTTAGTTCCATGTGCTAATGTTTGACTTCCTTTCCTGCCTGAATCTTCACACCTGATCTCATTATTAATGTTCTTCACATGTATTTGTCTTCAAGATGTATGTCAAATAGTCATTTTCTCTTCTAAAAATGTAATTAAAATTTGAATGGATACAGGATCCATCTCAACATTCCTTTCCTTTTCTGTAAACTTGCATAACTGAGCATAGGTCTGGGAAGAGAACTCTTGCCAAAACGCACACAAAATGAGGCTACAGACACAAAGATTGGGTTTAAAATGACCCTTTATTAACCAAGACTTGGCAGTCTGGGGAAAAAAGGGGAAAGAGTAAACAATTTAGTATAACAAGAACCATAAACCATACCCATACCCCTTCCCTCGACATATCCAGTGCCCCAGCTCACTAAGCCCGAATGGAGATACCTGTCCATTCGCCAGAACCCAGACCTCCCTACCATTGTGTGTCCTGAGGAAGGAGACTAAGCTCCATGTAATGGAATACCAGTACATTTGCCAAAATCCAGGACCCCTTTGCCATTGGAGGTCCTGAAGAAGGAATGATGTTTCCTGCACTGACAGGACAACATGTATCCTGCATAGTAGCCCGGGGTCTGTGCAGACCGTGCAACCCTCCAGGGTTGGGCAAGACTGTGGGTCACTTATCCCCTGATCGGCTCCAATATACCCTCACCTCTCTCTGAGGTGCCTCTACCATCCATAAGTTAGGCTCCATTCCAATGTTTGGATCCAATTCTGTGAGCTCTTTTACTTTGGCACTGGAATACTGTCACGCTTATGCTTGGCGTGGTTCCCCACCCAATACTTAAGATTCACCAGACTGCTATTAAGTCAACTTAGCCAGAGTCCCTGTTAAGGTGCTCGGTAACAGGACCATGCCCAGTGGCAAAAAATGGACACCAACTGCTTGGCAGAGTTCAGGCTTCATCCATTTGGTGGCTTTGTGCCACCCGCCATCGCACTCTACATGTCAATAACCTCTTGACCTCCAGTTAAGTTAAGGGTATCAGGCATATACTGAAGTTCCTGCAGCCTTTACCACTAAGGCCCTTTGTTGCATGACGTGGCAACTGCAACTGCCTTATCGAAAGAAGCATAATGAACTGAGCAATCTCTGCTGGTATTGAATCATTTACTGATGCCAACCAAGGAATCATTTACTGATGCATCAGTTGCTACTCTCCCAGGACCTTCCTTGGAACCACTTCCAACACGGACTCTCTCCTGTCCTCCCTGGGAAGGGTGTCACAGGAGGCCCATGAACCTTTATTTCCACACCTGCTCTAACCCAGAAAAACCAATTTCCACTTAGGGGCTATCCCAAGCACCCTAATTCTCCCAAGTTCTGCCAGCAAAGGGGGTGAATCCTAAATCCCCAACGAAAACCATCCAGAATGGGCTCAATCCCAGGCTGTGCAGATTGTGTGCACATCCGTGCACAGCTGCATGGATCCACATTGCGGGTACAGTACGCAATCAGTGGGGCATGGGATCACAGCCAATGTGATGCTCCATCCCCCGGGCTGTGGGGTGTGTGGGCTCAGGGGGAGGGGTCTTATCAGCAGGGGTGCGCCGTTGCACCAAGCGGCTTGCTGCACATGCGGGGCACAAGAACACGTGTTCTTCTGCCGCCTGGCCAGGCATTGTGCCGGTGGGCAGTGTACGCCGCCACCTGAATTGCACCCATTGTAGATTGTTCCTTGACGACATCAGCTCAGTATGCGGCAGAAGTCAAAAAGGGAAACCTAATGCTAGACAATAATTGCAATAGAAAATAAAAGGGAAAGTATTTTAATGCTGGTTTATAAATTATTATTATTATTATTATTATTATTATTATTATGATTATTAATTTATTAGCATTTATATAGTGACAGCAATGTACCTGGCACTTACAAAGAATAAGATAGACATGGTCCCTGCTCAAGAGCTTACAATCTAAAGACAGGGGGAGGGGAGACAGAGAAAGGTAAAACAGAGGGAGAGACAAGGGATGCGACATTCATGAGGAAGCAAGAGTTCAGGTACACGTTCTTGGATTGGTTACAGTAAATTGGGAATTTGCAGATAACAGGTGATTAGCAGGAGTTCGGAAGGGCGGAGCGGAAGAGATGGGTTTTGAAGAGGGACTTGAAGGCATGGAGGGTGGGGGCAAGGTGGACGAGGGCAGGGAGGGAGTTCCAGGCGTGCGGGGCAGTGAAGGAGAAGGGATGAAGGCGGTTGGGGGATCAGGGGAGGAGTGGGAGGGTGAGGGAGGGGATGAAGGAGGAGCAGAGTGCTTGAGCAGGGGTTCGGAGGGAGATCAGGGCGGAGAGGTGGGGGGGCGAGGTTGTGAAGAGCTTTGTAGGTGAAGATGAGGAGCTTGTGCAGAATACTCTCGGGAAGAGGGAACCAGTGGAAAGAGGAGGGGAGAGGCTGCACGTGGTCAAAGCGACGGGCTAGGTGGATGATCCTGGCAGCAGAGTTTTGAACAGAGATAAGGGAAGAAAGGTGGGAGCGAGGAAGACCAGCGAGGAGGAGGTTACAATAGTTGAGGCATGAGATAACTAGGGCGTTGATGAGAGTTTTGGCAGAGGAAACAGACAGAAAAGGACGGAACTTGGCAATGTTGTGAAGGGAGAAGCGGCAGGATTTGGCAACGGAGTCAATGTAGGGTTTGAAGGTAAGGTGCGAGTCGAATATGAAGCCCAAGCTGCGAGCTTGGGGGACAGGGAGGATGGAGACCCCGTCAATGGCAATTGACAGGGAAGAGGGAGAAGAAGGATTGGGAGGGAAGATAAGGAGTTCTGTTTTCGCCATGTTCAATTTGAGTTGGCGTTGAGACATCCAGGCAGAGATATTGGAGAGACAGTTGGTGAGACGAGCTTGGGGAGAGGGAAGGAGTGGAGAGAGAGAGTTGAGTGTCATCAGCGTATAGGTGGCATTGGAAGCCGTGGGAGGCAATGAGTTTGCCTAGAGATTAGGTGTAGATAGAGAGAGCAGGCCAAGGACGGAGCCTTGGGGAACCCCAACTGAGAGGGGTAGGGAGGAGAAGGGGGAGGAGTTAGGAAGAGATACATTGAAGGAGCGGTCAAAAAGGTAGGAGGAGAACCAGTCAAGGACATAGTCCCGGAATCCAAGGAAGTGGAGCGATTCAAGCAGGGGCGAGTGGTCAACAGTGTCAAAGGCAGCAGAGAGATCAAGGAGGACCAGAATAGAGTAAAGGTGGTTGGATTTAGCAACAAGAAGACCGTTGGTGATCTTAGCAAGAGTAGTTTCAGTGGAGTGAAGGGGCAGAAGCCAGATTGGAGTGGGTGAAGGGAGGAGTTGGCAGAGAGAAGGTCAAGGTAACGGGAGTAGGCAACCCGTTTAAGGAGTTTGGAAGCAAAAGGGAGGAGTGAGACAGGACAGTAATTACGGGTTCAGAGGGATCCAGAGTGGACTTTTTTAGGATGGGGGAGACAGTGGCATGTTTAAAGGCAGAGGGGACAGAGCCGGTAGAGAGGGAGAGGTTGATGATGTGCAGGAGGAGAGGGGCGATGGTGGAGGCAATGGAGGTCAGGAGGCAGGAAGGAATGGGGTCCAGGGGGCAAGTGGAGGAGTTGGAGGAGGAGAGCAGGGAGGAGATTTCCTCAAGGGAGGCGGGAGGGAAGGAGGACAGGAGAGAGGTGGGGGGGAGTAGCAGAGGGAGAGGACTTGGAAACGATATCCAGGTGGATCTTGTCAGTCTTAGAGGTGAAAAAGAGAGCAAGATCCTGAGCGGAGAGAGAAGAGGAAGGAGGACAGGGGGGTTTGAGAAGGGAGTCAAAGGTGGAAAAGAGGTGGCGAGGGTCCCGGGAGTAGGACTCAATGCAGGAGGCATAGTACTGCTGTCTAGCGAGGGAGATAGCAGATTTGAGCGATGAGAGGCAGAATTTGAAGTGGAGGAAGTCGGCATGGTAGTGGGATTTGCGCCAGAGGCATTCCGTAGCTCGGGTGCAGGAGTGGAGTGGAGATGGTGAATGGTGGGGGTTATCCAAGGGCAAGGGTTATGGGAGTGAGCCAGGCAGGAGGAGAGGGGGAAAGGGAGTCAAGGGTGGAGGCAAGAGAGGAGTTGAAGGCGAAGATGGCAGAATCGGGGGAAGAGGAGGAGAAGACTGAGGGGAGAAGAGGAGAGAGGGAGGAGGCAAAGTCCTGGGGCACAATGGCCTGAAGATCGCGGAAGGGACGGGTAGATGGGGGAGAGGAGGGGGAGCAGTGAGAGAGGTTGAAGGAGGCAAGGAAATGGTCAGAGATGGGATGGTGTTCGAAGGAGAGATCGGAAACAAAACAGTTCCTAGAGAACATGAGATCAAGAGAGTGACCATCAGTATGGGTCCAGAGGTGGAGATTAAAGAAGGAGACTAAGGAGAGGAAGTGAACAATGTAAGGTTGGGAGGGTGCATCAACATGGATATTGAAGTCACCAAGAATGAGTGAAGGGATGTCGTCAGGGAGGAATAGGGTGAGCCAGGCCTCGAACTCAGAGAGAAAGGAGGAGAGGGAGCCGGGGGGTGGGGGCAGTAGATAACAGCAACACGGAGAGGGGAGTAGAGGCGGACAGAGTGAGCCTCAAAGGAGGGGAAGGAGAGAGAGGGGGGAGCAGTTGAAAGTGGCAGGAAGAGGCGAGGAGGAGGCCCACACCACCACCTCGTCCTTCGGAGGGAGAAGGAAGTGGGAGAAGGAAAGGTCTTTGTAGGAGAGGGTGGCAGGGGTGACAGAGTCAGTGGGGGAGATCCAGGTTTCAGTGAGGGCGAGAAGGTGAAGGGAGCGAGAGAAGAAAAGATCATGGATGTAGGGGGCTTTATTAGCAGAGGAGAGACAGTTCTAGAGGGAGCAGGAGAACGGGAGTTGATCAGGGGGGAGACAGGGAATGGGGATAAGATTAGGGGAAGGGGGTGATGGGATCAGCGGGAGATGGGCAGAGGGGCAGGGGGCAAGAAGTGGGGGGGAGGAGAAGGAGGAGTTATGGGGATGGTGGAGTGGGATGATAGGCATAGTGGGAGGCAGGAGGAGAGGGGAAAGAAGTAGGGGGAGAAGCAGGAGAGACGGTATGGGGAGGGAGGGGGTGAGAGAGAATGACAGGTATCTTGGTGGGTCTACAGATACAGGATGGTACCAGGTGCACAGGAACTTTCCTGGAGGATGCCTCGGTCTTCCAGAGTTGTTGACAGCGACGCTTGCTCCCTGCGTGTCCTCTGGCCAAGGCACCACAGCTTAGTGGTAGCGTGCTGTCTCTACTGGCAGCAGTATCTTGAAATGGATAGGGGATGGGGCATTGCCACTGTGGGCCCTGAAAACGGGCCCAGCCAATGGGCAACACCCTTTGAATGGCGCCCAAGGGCTGACACCCAAAGGACCCCCCGGCCCCTGAATAAGTCAGTACCAGGAGGAGGAGGAGGAAAAGAGCCTATCAGCTCTGGCCACTCCTAGTGCGTCTGGCCCATCCCCCAGTGCTGCCCAGCTGGAAACACTCCATCCCAAAGGGCCCCCGCCCCTGGATAAGTCAGTACCTGTATAAGTCAGTATCCTGAGGAGGAGGAGGAGGAAAAGAGCCTATCAGCTCTGGCCACTCCTAGTGCATCTGGCCCATCCCCCAGTGCTGCCCAGTGGGCTGGAAACACTCCACCCCAAAGGGCCCCCACCCCTGGATAAGTCAGTACCTGGAGGAAGAAGAGGAGGAGGAGGAAAAGAGCCTATCAGCTCTGGCCACTCTTAGTGCATCTGGCCCATCCCCCAGCACTGCCCAGCTGGAAACACTCCACCCCAAATCTTTGTGATGCGTCATGACCCCACCTTGAATACTGTGTGCAGGTCTGGTTGCCTCATCTCAAGAAAGATATAATAGAACTGGGAAAGGGTCAGAGAAGATCAACAAGGATGATAGAAGGGATGGATTGAATTCCATATGAGTAAAGACTCAACAAGTTAGGGCTGTTTAGCTTGGAGAAGAGGTGATTAAGGGATATAGGACAGAAGTCTGTGAAATCATGAGTGGCAATGGAGAAAGTAAATAAGGAACTGTTGTTTGCCCTTTTCCACAATAAGAAAACAAGGGGATACATTCTGAAGTTAAATGGCAGAAGATTTAAAATGAACAAAAGGAGCACAGTGAACAACGCAGTTGTGGAAGTCAAGAGGCTGTGAGAGCCAGCTGCATAATTAGCTTCAAATGGAAATAAGACAAGTTCTTAGAGGATAGAGCCATAAATGCCTACTAGTTTGTAGGGATGGGACATCTGGCAAAAAAACGGCTACCAGTTTTACCAGTTACCGCTTTGCAAAACACCGGTTTACCGGATTAAAACCGGTTTACCGGTGCCGGATCTATTGCATTGATTTCAATGGGGAACTGTCAGTGTCCCCATTGAAATCAATGGGGGGAAAAAACAATCCCTCCCCCTCCCAGGCTGTGCGGGTGGAAGAGGGGACACCCCCCACCCACCCTGCCCGGAAAGTTCCCCGGAAGGCCTAGTTAAGCGCTGAAGCTGGCAGCCACAGCCCAGAAAGTTCCCCGGAAGGCCTAATAAGCTCTGAAGCCGGCAGCCACAGCCAGCGCTGAAGGCTGGCTGTGGCCGGAAAGTTCCCCAGAAGGCCTAGTAAGCGCTGAAGTCGGCAGCCACAGCCCGGAATGTTCTCTGGAAAGTTCCCCAGAAGGCCTAGTAAGCGCTGAAGCTGGCAGCCACAGCCAGCGCTGAAGCCGCCAGACCGCCGTGCTGCCGCCGCCCGGAGCGCCAAAGGTAGGTGATCCTTGGGTGGGGGGGTAGGGTGATCCCTGGGGTGGGG
>QEPC01010693.1:4084657-4108476 GCA_003113815.1 Sphenodon punctatus
TATCCAGACGGAGGTCCGGATCCAACACCACCCCCAGACTCCGAACCTGCTGGCCTATGGGAGGGCAGACACAGACCCCCCCCAGAGGAGTCGGCACCTCCCCCGCCCTACCCACCACCATCACCTCCATCTTATCAGGATTGAACTTCAGTCTGCTCTGCTGCATCCAATCCACCACAGCCTCCAAATGGCAACGAGACAGCAGGACCTGGGTCGGTCGAAAAAGAGGTACAGCTGAGTATCATCAGCATATTGGTGACAACGCATCCCGAATCCTCTCATGATCTTCCCCAGGGGCTGCATATATATGTTAAACAAAAGCGGTCAAGGCCGGGGGGCTAGATGTTTCAGCCCCCAGCACCACCTGCTGGCTTCTCCCCGAGAGGAATGAGCGGAACCACCCAAGGACAGCCCCGTCCAGACTCCCCAGGCCTTTCAGCCATCTCAACAGCAGCCCATGGTCCTCGGTATCAAAAGTGACCAGGAGATCTAGCAGGATCAAGAATGTAGAACAGCCTGCATCCATCTCCTGGTGGAGATCGTCCACCAAAGCCACCATCGCCGTCTCAGTGCCATAGCCAGGGTGGAACCCAGATTGAAAAGGGTCAAGGAAACCGATACGGTCCAGATGCGTCTGGAGCTGCAGAGCCACCGCCCGTTCAATAACCTTTAGAGCTTTATAGGTTAGTACCAGCACCTTGAATCAGGCTCAGAAGACTATAGGCAGCCAGTGCAGAGGCCGGAGCACAGGTGTCATGTGCTCTCGGTTACCCATCACCATAAGGAGATGGGTCGCTGCATTCTGCACCAGCTTCAGTCTCCGAACCATCACCATGGGCAGCTCCACATAGGGTAACTTCAGACATGACGGGCCAGAAGGCCCGTCATGCTGAACCCTGGACCGGGATCTGTCTCCGATCCTGGTCTGTGATCAGACCAGCTGTCCATCAGACATGCTGGCCTGATCACTGTGGGGAATCTCAGAGGGAACGGGGCTGAGCGGTACAATGTGTGGCCGCTCGGCCCCACCCCCCGCACTCCCTCAGTCGCCCGTCCACATGGAGATGGGCGGACATAGTGGCCAATCAGGCTGCTACGCCCGATTCTGTCCCATGGTTAGAACCTGATTCTGGGATGATTAACAAAGTTGCTATTAACAATTCTGGAGTGAGGCTGGGTAACAGGGATGTACAAACAGAACACGATTCAGATGTTCGGACATTCAGTTCGAAACCCAAGTTCGGGTTTGGCTGTTTGGTTCGGTGGAGTTCAGTTCATCCGAAGCTGGCCGAACATCTCAAAATAGTGCTATCAATACCAAAATTGATTCCGAATTTGAAGATTTTTTTTTGGTATCGGTATCATTTGACCCTGGTCTCCACCCCTGGTGCCAGGAAGTCTGCTCCTCAGCTGCCTCCCCCTTCCAGTCACATTTTTCCCGACCCTGAACTCATCCGAACATGACTGAACTGTTTGCCCATTTTCGAGTTCAGTTCGGACATCTGAATAGACCGAGTTCGGGCCGAACTCCGAACATCCGAACCACGTTCGCACATCCTTACTGGGTAACAGTCATTACCTGCGGTCATTCCCAGCCCCGCAACCCAGATCGTGGCCAAACTAACCACGGTTCTGGAGATGGGACCAGCACCATCCTCAGAACCATGGTTAGCTTTGAACCCCACCAGAGATTCACTGTGGTGAACGTCTGGCGGGGCTCAAAGGGACATGCATGGGATCACATCCACCACCCTGAATCCACTGTGATTCAGGGTGATTGACTGTGATCTTGTTACGTCTGAAATTACCCATAGAGGACATTTCAGTAATCTTACCTCGAGGTGACAAAAGCATGGATGACAGTGGTGAGGTCGGAGTCTGAGACAACCGGGCAGAGTTGCCTCACCAGGTGTAACTGGTGGAAGGCACTCCTGGTCACAGTCACTACCTGGACATCCAGGCAGAGCTGTGAGTTCAGGACTACTCCCAAGCTCCACATGTGAGGTGCTAACACTGGGCGAACCCCGTCAATGACAGGGGACATCTCCTCACCCAGATCACTTACTCTGCCAATGAGCATCACCTCCATTTTGTTAGGATTCAGTTTCAGTTGGCTAGTCCTCATCCAGTCCTTCACAGCAGTCAGGCACTGAGACTTCAAGTCCTGGGTTAGATGAAAAGGAGAGGTACAGCTGAGTATCATCAACATATTGATAACACCCCACCTAGGAATGACCTCCCCCAGCAGCTGCATGTACACATTGAACAAAAGAGGGGACAGAATGGAACTCTGCGGGACCCCACACGCTTTTGCTTTCTTGGAACCAAATAACATTATGGCTGCTTCTACACAGTCATAAGTCCAGAGTAAATACCCCTAAATCTGGATTTTAAGTGCTCATGTACACAGATATTCTGGAGTGCATAAATCTGGATTCATGTTGTAATCCAGAGTTATACGTCCTAATTTTTGAGGATTTATTTACTCCAGACTTAAATAATTCTGGAATAGCGTTCATGTAGACACTTAATCCAAAATAACCCCCCTCCCCCCACCACAGAGAACTGCTTACTGCTTAATCCGGTTCAGGACACAGATCCAGACTTTTGGAGGTGTTTACTCCAGATTTATGATCATGTGGAAGCAGCCCTAGAGAACTGCTTACTGCTTATTCCAGATCTGTGCTTTATACAGAATATTAATGATCATTTAAACAGTTATACCTGAATGACAACTCCTGAATACAGCTAATTCAGACTAACTTTGATCATGTAGGCAGCCTATGTATGACTGGGAAAGGAAAGTAGAAAGTGTTGCTCTTCAAGCAAAACTAATTTAATTTTGTTCTAATTACCTGTCACAGGGAGGGGGGAGGACACCAAGGGAGTACCACTCACACTTCCCAAACACCCGGTACGCTTGGAGGCGGCTCTCTCGGCGAGACAACGAAGGAGGTGTATTATGCCCGTCAGGATAGTGTGTTGGCCGTTACCTCTAATGAAAGAGAACAGGCCACTATCATCATTGGGCGCCTGGATTGCGAGAGGCCGCAAGGTACCCCCACAAACCCTATCCCACTCTCTCAGGGGGAAAAGGGGTGGGGTCTTGGATAGGCATGCAGGAAGGAGTCATGAGAGAAGGGCCCTACCCAGGCTTGCAAGGGAGAAGGTGGGGCCATGCACACTCTGTGCTCCCCAGGAAGGGGATAACCCTAGCAGGGGGAACGGGAAGGGAGACCGCTCACACGCCACTCACTCACCACACACTCCCTCACTCGCTCAGGAATCACACAGGAGGTAGTCAGGAGGGAGGGAAATCCACGCAGGCAGTATCTTCAATATCAGCTCTAGCAGTCTCAATCACAGAAAGGCAGGGAAGCAAACACAAGGGGGCCGGTTTCTAGCAATCACCAGCGCCGCTCCCACTGCGGCTCTGGTTTTTATGTGGAAAGCCCCACCCCTGTACGTGCCCATAAACGCTCCGAGCGTCGTGATAGCGTTGGGGACGTGGCCTGGGGCGAGCCGGGGATTGGGGGCAGAGCATCGCCGCCGGACGCTGTGGGGTGTGTGGCCGCTGGTCTCGTGGTGTCTGTCGGCCTGGATGCCGGGATTACTGGCCCCGCCTCTCCTTGCCTCGCTCCCGCCTCCTGGAATCTCCGGGTGTGTCGGCCGGCTGTTGGCTGGCGGCGGAGGCTGACATTACCTGCCTCTTGGAGAAATATGGGTTGATATTCATTATTGGTGTGAACTATATGGTGAAGAAGAAGGTTGAAGAAGTCAATGACTTGACATGGTAGGGAGTTGCTGCAGTCACAAAAGAGCTGGAGCAACTGGTATTGGAATTCACTGCACTCTATCCATCAGGACTCAGAAATCATACACACATACATATTTTTGTAATTGGAGGCAAAAATTTTGTACTCAGAAGTGTTCAAACCTTAGAGCTCAAGAGAGATTTTGGCAAAATTCACATGGATTCTTATCACGCTGTGTATGTTCTTTTGGTTGCAGGAGTAGCTATTACAATGTGTGTTTATGTTAAAGTGTATTGTTGTTATATAACATGTAAAAAGACAAGTAGTAGGAGTTTAGGAGATGTTGGCTGGAATGATGTAATTTCATTTGCACAAAAAGTAATCAGTAGGGGTGGGAATTCCGGTTCTCCCGAGATCTGATATTGCCTGTATTTGGATGTATCGGCTTAATCTGATAAATCCGATATTTACCTCTACCGGCATACTGGATTTTTAATATTGGCCACGGTACCAGATTTTTTACATTGCGGCCATTGAAGTCAATAGCCGCAATGTAAAAAATCCGGTACCACGGCCAATGTTAAAAATCCGATATACCGATACCGGTAAATCCGGTACGAGAGAGATCCAATACCGGTACATCTGGTATCTGGTATTCTCCCTGGTGTCCCACCCCTAGTAATCAGGATTTCTGATAATGTTAGTTACATGTTTACTAATATTGTTATCATATCATTATTAATACTATTAATATAGTGTCAGCAATGTACCTGCCATTAGACAATAATTAGTTAGAGATGTCCCTGTCCCCTGTCCCAAGGGGCTTACACTCTAGGAAAGACAAGGGATGGGAGACAAGGAACAGGAGAACATAGGAAGAGAACAGGGATATATTCACAAAGTTGAGAAGTTGCCTATGCTAAAGAGGAGGCAAGAAGATCGGCAGACAGAGGAAGGAGGAGATGCGAAGACTTCCCCTTAGCTCTTGCCTCTTCCTTGTCTCTCCCCAAACTGAGCCTTGTTCAGTCTCCTTAGGGTCTGAGCTTCCCCAGCCATGCCAAAGCCCAAGTGTTAGGCGTCCCTGGTGCTATCCTTTATCAACCCAGTGCCTGAGCCTCAGATAGCACCTGTAGTTCATGCTGGTGCTACTTCCCTTAGCGGGCCAACAGCCCAACTAACCTGCTCCCTGCTACATGGTCAACTGGAAGAAAGCAAAGAGTTGTGTTGCGAAGTGGACTTTCTAGCTGGAGAGTGATTGCTAGTGGAGTTCCTCAAGGATCTGTCTTGGGACCCGTCTTCTTTATTATATTTGTAACTGACCCTGGTGAGGGAAGTAAGAGCTAGCATGCTAATGATACCAAGTTGTAAGGAATGGCCAATGCAGAGGAAGATCAGAAAATCATGCAGGATGAGCTGAATGGCCTCATGGATTGGAGTGTTAGGAATGGAATGAAATTTAATAGCACAAAGTGCAAAGCTATGCATTTGAGGTTTAATGGGTTTAATAATAAGCATTTTATTTACCAGATAGGATTTCATCAGTTATTTATTTGTGTGGTTGTTTGTATACTTATATTTATAAGACACCCTTTCCAGAGGCTCAGAGTGACTTACAGTCCATAAAAACATTAAAACTAGTACAAAAACCAAAACCAAAACCCTAACCCACCCACCCAGCACCTCCCTGGAAATTAGACTTGGATCTGCAATTATTGATCATAGAGATCTGCCATGTTAATCCTATTGATTTTGGCTTTGCTAAATAGTTGCAAACTCTTTTTTTAGTACCCAAGGAATGTTTTGACCTTTAGAGCCTGCTGAAAGTTTCTCCTGTATTGGAGATTTAATGGTTCATGTTGTCTATTTTGTTTTTATTTTTCTTTAATAACAGATAATCAGTCCACTCCTGTAACAAATAAAGCTGTATTTTTCTGGTAGCCATTTTTAATGCTTTTATTGCACAACTTTTTAAATTTATTATAATACTGTGGAAGCTGAAACTGAAAAACAGGTTTTTAATTGATATGTTAAGAAAAATAAAAGCTGGAAATCTTTAGAAGCAAGAAATCCATTCTCATAATTCTCTAGCAGGGTAGCATAACAGGACGCCCTCCAGGCAAAATACATCAATACCTCATGCCCAAATGGCCAACATGAAGTAAAGGGCAGAGGAGCTAAATCTGTCAGTGCAAAAGAAAGAATTCCTTTTTCTGTGCTGCATGAAAGCAAATTTTTACCGTCAGTGATAACAAAACAAATATGTTTAAAGAGGCTTATTTACAAATCTGTTTATTATTTATTAGATTGCATGCCAGACTGTCAAAAATTAGGTGAGCTGTATTAGTCATTTCTCTGAATAACAATCTGTGCTTTAATATGTATTCATGACAGAGCCTCTCAGTGGCTTACAGCAGCAGACGCTGAATCCTGCTCCTGTACCTGCTCATTGACCTTACATAAATGTAATTATTTACACTCAATTTTTTTTATACTAATGCATTGAATGCAAGCTTGATATTGTCAACCATGCAATGGAATGTGCTCCAGGAAATCTTTCCTTCCAGATGCAAGGTGACAAATGAAAATACAAATGAATTTTGCAAATTAAAATATACTGCACCAAACATAGAACTCATAGCAAGTATAATGTGATTAATTTCTGCATACATGTCAAAGAGTTTTACACCAAGCCTGACTGTAGATCTGTGGGAGTATTTATGTATGCAGTATAATGATGCTTCCTTACTCCATCAACCATTTGAAGAATGGGTTAAAGACTTGCACTTGCCCTCTATCTTCTTTCAATAAGATGTCACATAGTCACTTATTCCATTAGCTGGTTTAATCATCCTGTAAACCTGGTAATGTGCTTAAAGGAGGAAAGCTGGCAAGGAGGGCAAAGCAAAAGAGTGCACATATGCTTGATTTGTAAAATCTGCGGAGTGTTTGTTTGTATTGGCTAAAGGGACTTCATAGTGATAAATGTAAAAGCCAGTAACAGGGAAAGGTTCTTGTGCTTACATAAACAAATATGCATTTAATATAGTCAATAACTCCAAATACTGAAACTTGAGTTGTTTCAAACATTATGTATTCAGCACTCACCACTAGGGGTGAGGCTGTAATTTAGCACTGTAGGTGCTGTGATTTTCTTAACACTCTGGCCACTACTTCCATTAGGGTGTTGAGTATTTTTTTTAAAATCCTGGTTCTTATATAAGTAGCCTAACTGGGCTTAAATCGGGACTGGATACATTTGTGGAGGATAGGTCCAAAATGGCTGTGAGTTGGGGAGGTCAGGGGACACAATCTTGGTAACTGTTGGGAGCTGGAAGTAAATAGCAGGGAGTAGTTCACTCCAATATGACTTTTCGGGTACTTCTCTGAAGCAACTGAGGGTGGCCAGTGTTGGAGACAGGATACTGGGCTTGATGAACCATTATCCTGACCCAATGGCACTACTTTTGTTCTTATACGAAAACTAAGCTCTTTTGAAAATCTGATTCCAGTTGGGAATACCATTGAAAGTCTTAACGCCGAAGACATTTTATTCCTAGCAATGGGTTGTCATAAGAAATCATGAACGAAGACAATATTTATCCCCATTTCTGTGAATGGGAAGTTTGTTCAGATCAGCTGGTATATATATTTACATATTTTGATATTTATCCTGCTCTATCTGGAAGACCAGAGGCTTAGGGTGGGTTACAATAAAACCCACTACTTAGGGCAGTTTCCCACATTGTCCTTTTAGGCGCATGCTTCTTAGCCCCGTATTCTCACCTGATGTGGGAAAGCTGTCCTGTGCAGGTGTTCTTAGAAATGTGCCTTCCTGATAAGCGCATCACCAGGGTCCCAGAACTGTCTCTTCTAAGGGTGGGTTTCTTTTCATGCGCAGACCCATAATGTGGAAACAGGATGAAAGAAAGTGCAGCCATCAGATATGCATATGTATAACGTGGGGAAGCATTCCTGCAGCCAATGCAAATAGAGGCATCCATTTTTCCTCCAGGGGACAAGAAGTACAGCGAGAGCAAGCTAGAGTATCCTCTTTCCCTGTTAGCTGGAAGGGACTGTCTTTCCTGCTATTTCCTGTCTCTTCTTTTATAACTCTGAGGAGAATGACGGAAGAAGAAGCCCATGCTAGGGCAACCCATTGGATTGAGGCAGAGGGTTTATTTCCGGGAGGGAAAATGTGGAGGAGATCACATAATATATGTGCAGGACCCAACATGTGTACATGCAATCCTGCATAGTATAAGCAGGCACAGCAAACAGAAATGCGGAGGTGAAGGTCATGTGAGAATGGGGGGATGCAAATTTAAATGCACCCTTTAAAAATCTGCATTATAATCAGGTAACTTTTTTAAGCTATGTGGGAAAGAGGCCTTACAATAAAAACCACTACTTACAATAAAACCTACTCCTGGTAATTTGTAACCTATTGCTCCCACTTAGGCAACAAAACTAATGGTACCTGAATGCTGGGTCTCAGGATATATCCTCCTCAGGGGACCCAAGCCGGCAGGCGGTGGTGTCACTCCTATTCTGGGGACAAGCAGCCAGCGCTCTGCTGTGTAATCGCTCGAGTGGAGAATTTATTTATATTTATTTATTAAATTTTTACCCCGCCCCTCCTGAAGACAGTTCGGGGCGGCTTCCAACAACAAAATACAATTTAAAACAATCCAAACACATAAAATACCATATAAACATTAAAATAACATATAAACAGGGCCTGGGATATAAAATTCATGCGATATAAAATTGACTGAGCATTGGTGGCAGCCAGGCTGTGTGGCCGGTCCCGACTCTCCCTCTACTCTCACTTCCCCCCCTGTATAGGGCCCTGGGGTGGGCTTTGTAGTGGTGGCGGCTGGAAGCCTCTCCCCTCTCCCCACAGGTCAGCGGGCTCACGGGGATGATGTCATTGGTGTCCCGTGGTGTTTTTGGGGTGTGTGGCTCTATGGGAATGCACGCGGCTGTGGTGAAGCTTTTCCCCGGCCGGTCTCCATCTTGAGTGAGTCCTCACAGTCATGTTGATAAACAAGGCTTAATGGAGAAGAGTCAACATGCATTTAGCAAAGGAAAGATGTGCCTCACTAAACTATTGAAATTTTTTGAGGTTGCAAATAAGCATGTGGATAGGGGTGAGCCTGTCTGTTATGTATGTATTGTTCCTTTAAAGCAAGTCTGGGAATTCTGCAGCCAAATTGTTAGGCGGGGCTCCATTTCCTTCTTCTGTGTTAGACTGAATAAAGTAGTCACCTAAGATGGCTGTGTTCATCCCAGCTCCTGGTATTAAAGTTCTTTTTACTGCACATGGGGCACAGACTTAACATGGTTGAAATTGTGTATCTGGATTTTTGGAATGCGTTTGATAAGGTCCCTTGTGAGTGAGAGACCTTTGAGGAAATGAAATAGTCATGGGATACGAGGAAGTGCAATATTGTGGATTGGTAACTAGCTAAAGGATAGGAAACAAAGAGTGGGACTAAGTGGTCAGTTTTCAGAATGGAGAGCGATAAATAGTGGAGTGCCTCGGGGATCTGGACTGGTGCTGGTGTTATTTAATGTTTTCATTAATGACCTGGAAAAGGGTGTAAAGAGTGAGGTGATCAAATTTGCAGATGACACAAAGTTAGTCAAGGTAGTTAAAACACGAGCAGACTGTGAAGAATTAAATGAGGCTCTTTTGAGACTGGGTGACTGGGTATCTAAATGGCAGATGAAATTTAACGTGGACAAGTGCAACGTGATGCACAGAGGGAAAAATAATCCGAATTTATGTACACAATGCTGAGTTCTAAATTAGGAATTACCACTCAGGAAAAGGACTGTGGAGTCACTGTGGATGGCTGTCAAAGAAGCAAACAGAATGTTAGGAATTATTTCTAAAGGGACAGAGAATTATGATTCTATGATAAAAAAACCTGAAAATATCACAATCCCTCTATACAAATCTATGGTGTGACCGCACCTTGAGTATAGTATGCAGTTCAATATGATACAAGTTTATAAAATCATGAGTGGTGCGGCACAAGTAAATAGGGAACAGCTATTTGCCCTCTCAAATGGTTCTAGAACAAGGGGACACCCAATGAAACGAACAAGTAGCAGATTTAAAACAAATTAAAAAGAAAGTATTTTTTCACTCAGTGCACAAATTACGCTGTGGAATTTGTTGCCAGAAGATGTGGTCAAGGCCAGTAGTGTAGCTGCGTTTTTAAAAGGATTAGACAAGGTTCTAGTGGATAGCTCCATTCGCAGCTATTAACATGGTAGTTTTTGGGAATGTAACCTCTTACTGTCAGGAGCTCGGAGTGAACAACAGGGAGTGGATCGTCCCATTGTGACCTGTTGGGTATTTCTTCCAAGTGACCAACACTGGCAACTGTTGGAGACAGGTGCTGGGCTTGAGGGACCATTGGTCTGCCCCAGTATGGCACTACTTATGTTCTTAATAGAAACATATTATTATTTATTAAATCTATTTATAGCCTGCTCCTCTCGCCTAACAGCGAGATTTATTTATTTATTTATTTATTTATTTCCTTGGTCTTGTACCCCGCACCCTCCTGCTCACAGAGCAGCTCAGAAGGTATGTAAAGTCAATATATGGTTTTATTATAACCTGCCCTGAGCCTGTGGTCTTTTGGATAGAGCAGGATAAAAATCTAAATAAGCAAATATATATACCAGCTCCTCCTGAATATAGTGATCTAATATATATATATATGATCATTATATCGATCTATAATATATAAAGTCACTAAAAACCTATTAAAATTTATCTCCACCCACCAATCCCTAACCCATTCCTGTCCACCAAAAGCTTGCCTAAACAGAATTGTTTTACACCAGTTCCAGAAAATGTACAGGGACTGCGATCCATACAATGCACACGGGAAGAGAACTGTGTACGGAAGCTCCCTAAAAGTAGTGAATGGGGACTCTGGAGGTGGAGGAAAGCCATGCGTGGTTGCTAGGCGGCTTGGGTTTCTTCCCACACACAAAGCTGTCAGTGCCAGGCCATGTTTCCCAGTGTTCTGTCTCTGTCAATTCCAGTGCTGATGCACTACAATCAACATCCAGATGAGGTGAGCCAGTCACAATGATCAGTTACCTTCTGCTTTTAACCAGGATAAAATTTATTTATTTTATCAATATATACCCCGCCAAATAGACTTCGCTCGCCCCTTTTTCCGTTCAGAGTCGGAGCTTGCAAGCCGCTCCCCAAATGGTTGATTAAAAATATGGCCCTTTTCACACAGACACTCTGGGTGATTTCAGAAGTGACGCGTTCCAATTCACCACAGTGAATCCCACTCTGGTGTGAATGGATTCACCGCGGGCTGTGGTGACACGTGCGGCCCCAACAGAAGTGACAGGATCATGATCACCACCCGGGGGCAATCAGAGAGAACATGGGCCGGGGGAACACAACAGACATGCAGTGGAGACGTGGATCGCGGTTCGAGCCCCAGAAAGCACCGCGGCTGGGGTCAATTCCTTCCACCGCAGCTGTGGGTTTCTGTTCAGAAGTTACTTTTCATTCACCCCTGCCGTGGTGACCATTCACCACACTTCTGGACCTCCTCTCGCCTCAACCTCATGAAGCGTGGTTAGCTTCACCCCGGGCCGCATTTGACTGTGGTGAACATCTGGATGTGAGCAAACAGACATGCACGGCGTTTTCACCCCCCCCCACATTTGACTGAAGTTGACTGTGGTGGACATTCACCACGTCACTTCTGAAATTACCCTCTAACAATGGGTGTTACATTGTATTATACATAAATTAGTATAATACAATAAAATGGGTGTTACATTGTATTATACATGCTGTGGGGCTGCAGGTGTGCTCTAGGGGCACCCTGCAACATGTATAAAAATGTAACACCCTTTTTATCGGTGTTAGAGTGTCTGTGTGAAAAGGGCCTATGTCACATGCCCACTTGAAGTTAGTCTGTGGCACGGCTGAGCCTGAACCTGGAAGGTCTCTGTAACCCAATCCGTGTCTACCGGGAGATGGGGAAAGAGAAGCAGCAGTAGCGGCCCTTCCTTCCCAGCCCTGGCCCACTCCTTGGCATCTGCAATATATGACTTTAGGCAGATCCCTTATATTCTCTGTGTGCAATCTACAAGCAACAGGATTCACGCAAAGTTCATTTTAGAAGTATTATAATAGTAATAATATAAATAAAAAATAGGATAATAATTTTATTATTTATTTATTTTATTTTAAGAATTTTATACCCCGCCCCTCCTGCCACAGGCATCCCGGAGCGGCTAACAACATCAGTAAAAATAGAAATATTATAAAACAGATTAAAACATCATCCCCCCCAATAATAATAACAATAATAATAAAAGAGAAAAAAAGACCCCACCTCCACCCTCACCAATCTCCCCACCCCCTACCAACCCGTATCCCTCTCCCTCGCCAAACGCCTGATGGAACAGCTAGGTATTACAGTTCCTATGAAAGGCTGGGAGGTCCGGGGCCAGATGGGCCCCCACCAGGAGGGAAATCCAAAGGCGCGGCCACCGAGAATGCCCTATTCTGCGTGCCCCCCCCCCCGGAAACCCGGGGGACCTCCAACACGGCATCCCCGGTTGACCGCAGGGGCCGGTCTAGAACCCGGGGAGTGAGGTGATCTCACACGTAGGCAGGGGCAAGGCCGTGTAAGGCTTTATAGGTACTCCTCGCCACAGCCTCCACCTCAAAATCCAGGTGGAGCTGCGAATCGAGGAGCACCCCCAGGTTCCGTACCTGGGAAGTCAGTGGGGGACAGACCCCATCAACCAAGGGAGCCATCACCTCCACCGACTTAGCCACTAACATCACCTCTGTCTTGTCAGGATTCAGTTGCAGTCGATTAGCCCTCAGCCAGTCCCCCACAGCTGCCAGACTCGGTAAGCACCGAGACAGCTGGGCCTCGGTCGGTCGAAAATGAGAGATACAGTAGGGTGTCATCCGCGTACGGATGACACCTCACCCCGAACCCTCTGATCACCTCGCTGAGCGGCTGCATATACACGTTGAACAGGAGAGGGGACAAAACAGAACCCTGCAGAACCCCACACGAGAGGTCTCAATAGGATGAAAAACAGTAACAGAGTACCATCCGCTGAGTTCTCCTAGTCAGGAATGAGCTGAACCATTCAAGAACGATCCCGCCCACCCCCGCACTGTCCCACAGACGTGTCACCAACATCTCATGATCAACGGTATCAAATGCTGCTGAAAGATCTAACAGGACCAATAGGGTCGATCGACCTTGATCCTTTTCACAGCAGAAATCATCCACCAAAGCCACAAGTGCTGTCTCAGTGCCATGACCCGGATGAAAGCCAGACTGAGAAGGATCAAGATAACCAACACGGTCAAGATGCCCCTGGAGCTGCTGAGTCACTACCTGTTCAAAAACCATCCCTAAAAAGGGAAGGTTAGAGACAGGCTGATAGCTGGCAGGGGAGTCAGCATAAAACAATGGTTTCTTGAGCAGAGGCCGCACCACCACCTCCTTGAGGCAGCCCAGCACTCTGCCCTCCCATACGGAGGCATTGACCACCCCAGTCAGCAACAGCCCCATTGTCTCCCGGCAGCTCTTAATCAGCCAGAACGGGCACGGATCTAATTCACAAGAAGTGGTTCGAACCACCCCAAGCACACCCACCACATCAGCGGGTGTCCCAACTGAAAGTGATCCCACAAAATTGGACAAGCCGGGGTTTCTACAACCTCTACATCCTCCACTGTATTAAATGCGGCATCAAGGTCTTGGTGAATACGAGCTATTTTCTCCGCAAAATAATTCACAAGAAGGTCACAGCGGACAGATGATGACTCAACCCCAGGGTTGAGGGAGGCCGGACTGACCAAGCCGGATCAGCTCCACCGGATGGGATTTTGCAGACACTATGAGGGCAGCAAAGAACTACCTCTTTGCTGCCCGCATAGCCATGGCACAGGCTCGTAAACGAGCTCTACATTTCAACCTGTTGGCTTCAGCACGAGAACAATGCCACCATCACTCCAACCGTCACCCCTCTTGCTTCAGCATCCGCAGCTCCTCGGAAAACCAAGGAGCTCTACGGAGCCTCCTCCTAGACAACGGACACCTGGGAGCCATTTGATCAATGGCCTGATGTTCCATAGCTTGATGTTTCATAGCTTGACAAGGTCATCAATGAGATGGTCGTCAAGGTCAGAGGGTAACTCCCCCAGAGCGCCTAGAAACCACACTGGGTCCAACAGCCTCCAGGGGCGGACCATCCTAATAGGTTCCACAACCTTCCAGGGGCAGACATGCTAGAAGGGAGGTCTGCAGGAGGTAATGATCCATCCATGACAAGGGCACAGCTGATATCTCCCCCATTAACGGAGCACCCGCCTCAAGGCTAGTGAAAAACATGAGGTCCAAGGTATGTCCTCCAAGATGTGTCAGACTGTTGACCCTGTGGGACAGGCCCATCGTTGCCATGGCAGCCATGAACTCATGTTTGGCTCCCCCAAGAACTGCTGATATCTCCCGTGAATATTGATATCTCTCGACGTGAATGTTGAGGTCCCCCAAGACTATCGTCTTTGAGGACCGCAACGCCACCTCTGACACAGCCTCTGCCAGAGCATGCAGGGAGGTTGCCGTACTGGTATGAAAGTATTGCAGAGATCTTTGCAAGTCTTTGTTATTTTAGCGTTTTGAAATTCTGGTAAGTTGGGGAAGTATTTCCCCTCAGATAAAGAAACCAAGACTAACTTATTTATTTACTTAATTGTTCATTTTAATTTTGATCCTGCCCTATCCCCAAGGCCCAGGGTGACTCACATCATCATAAAAACATTTTTAAAAATAAACAAAATAATACCCATAAAACATTAATAAAACCCCCACGTCCAAGCCTCACTCCAGAATCTAACCGTGCCTGTTAAAAGCCTGAGCATATAAACAGGGGCGTAGTTAGGTTGGAATGGGCCCAGGGACAAGAAATGGACTTTGGGCCCCCCGCCCATCACCATAGACTCCCCTGTCCCTCCCCTCAATGTCCTTTTTGTATAAAACAGTCAACTAACGTACTGAAATTAAATGTTATTTATTAAATAAAATTAGTGTATAGATGAGGGATTTTCCATTATGACCTGTTGGTTTCTCCCTCCCCCCCCCTGATTTATTATTTTGAGGACTAACACACAATCACATCCTCTCTCTAGTCCCCCAGAAATGTCCACCAAATCCCCTAACCACAGAACCCTATCCCAGTCATTAGGCCCCAATCCTGCAAACACTTTGATTTCAATGAGACTACATGGGTGCAAGCTGGCTTGCACGAGTGGAGCCATCACTTGTATACTAACCATTACCGCGCCACGTTAGAGATGGGAACAGGCTTTTTTTAGGCCAGTGCAGACTTGTGAGCATGTGATCCAAGCTCCGGTTACCTCAGCACTGCACAAACTCAGATTTCATAACAAATAGAATTGTTTTTTGAAAATCAAAGAGAAGGGCTAGCAAATAGTTATGCCTGTCCCACTGCCAGGTAGATGCATCTAGTAGAACATCAGCTCATGTCCTGTTGCCTTTTTCATTGCCCACACTTCTTTGTAGTGCACACTTGCCATCTCTGTGTGATCTAGAGGCACTGTATAGTACAGAATTCCAGCAACACCTCTATCTGCTCACCCCTATGCATCTTCTCAGCCACTCTAAGGAAGAACACCTGCCATTGAGAAAGAGGAGGGGAAAGCTTGCACCCATAAGAAAACTTGAAGATGGCAAGTGTAGTTGGGCTTCCCTATGGTCTTTAGTATGTGGTTGCTCCTTTTTTTTAATTTGGGGAAAAGACTATTTGTTTTGTGCTGAAGAACAGGCGGGTTGGCAAGTACCCCTAATCCCCCTCCCCTTAGGAGCTTCCATAACCAGTGGCAATGATGCTTTAGTTCAAACAGAAACTTCATGCTTTGCTACCAGTTTTCATATTACCAGTTTTCATATTACTGAAACATTATAGTTTTCATGTGTTCACATACACACACCCCTGTTGCTGGGATGGGGCTTTTCTTGGTCCTTTAATCCTCAGAAAAGCAACTGGGTTTGAGTTCAGTGGAGTTTAGCCAGGTATTCAGGAAATTAAATCTGATTGGCAAATGGAAACCCTGGTATCAGGCTGTAGAGCCTTCTGTTAAGGACAGCACTTATGACACATCAAGAGTAAATTAACTCAAAACCAAATGAAGCTAATCTCCACGTTTCCACCTTAGTAAAACAGTGCTTAGATGATCCTTGCTGCTCTTATCTCCCCACGCCTAGCCAGATCACCATGCTCTAAAGAGCCCTTGAAACAGTGCCAAGCCTTTCCTTTTCTACTTATTGCCCACTAAATAGCCTCCTCCTGTCTTGTGGGAGAACTTTGCTGCTGCTGTCTTGCTGGTCAGAGGAAGCCATGGCTCAGAGCCTCTGAGTATAATTCATAACCTGAGGTATTAGCACTAACTATGATTGGTTCCTGTAAGACTATTCTATAACAGAACACAGGAAGAGCAGTTTAAAAAAAAAAAAACAGCTGTGGAAATTAGGAAACCAGACCCACCCACGCAGCCTGTGACCCAGCTTTCCTCCCTAATGCGCCCCCTCAGTTCTCCCCCCTAGCAGAGCCAGACCCACCACCCACCGTACCAGTGACTGGGTGTTTCCCCAATCCCCCCCGGGCCCCCAATGCTTTTGCTACCCTTGAGTGAGTTCTCCCCCCGCCACCTGCCTGTGCGACGCGTCCCACGGCACCCTCCAGTCCCAGCAGAGCCTCAGCTCAGACCCACTCATCCGGCCCGTGACCGCCCGGCATCCCCCCGAGTCCCAGCCCACCCCCACGTCAGTCAGCGTGAGCGTCAGCTCCTGAGACCTGGCCCTCCCCCGGCCTCGTCAGCCAGTGTGTCATCCCGGCGCGAAGCCCCAAGATCATCCCAATCCTCCCTCCCCCCCCCGCTGGGCCCCTTTAAATCTTACCCGTTACGCCCCACCGCACTGCCCAGCTTCTCGAGTTCCGGAACCCCGCCACCGCTCCAAGTGTCCATGTGCCGGCCGCCGCCGATCCCTCCGACTCAGATGCCGGCTCGCTCACCGTCTAGGGAGTCAGGCACTCTCACTCTGTCACTGAGTGAGCGGAGCCCAGCCACCTCATTCCCCACTCGCACTCTCGAGTCACCACAGCCACCTGCCTGCCTCGTGTGTGCTGCGCTGGATGCCGACGCAGGCGCAATGGATTCTGCAACGCTTGGCACGCACGTTGCATCAGGGAGGCGGGGCTAAGGTTGTTAGCGGCGCGGCGAGGCGTGTGGGCCCAGCGGGGCTGGGGAGGGGCGGTGAGGGGCCCCACCCTCTTGTCAGCTCAGCTGGTGAGGTGGCCATGGGGGGCCCGGCCAGAAATTATTTTTTAAAAAAAAAAAAAAATATCCCGGCTTTAATAGCTATCATAGGGATGGGCGGCTGGATCTGTGGGCCCCCAGCCACGGTGGTCCCCGGGACACATGTCCCGCCTGTCCCTATGATAGCTACGCCCTTGCATATAAATCCATGTTGCCTCTGGAAGATTCCCAGGGTCAGGCTTAGACAAACCTACAAGGGAAGGGAGTTCCAAACCATGGAGCACCCAACGAGAACACCTCTCTGCATCCCTGGGTCATCATATAGACATGGGCCAATGATGGAACTTGCAGGAGGGCACCCTCCTGCTGATCTTAGTGTCCGCAGAGGGACATAAGAATGAAGGTGGTCCTTTAGAAATGTAGGGCCCAGGCCATTTTGGCCAGTGCCCAGGACACTAATAGCAGTCAGTGCAGACCCTGAAGCCACCAGTGTTATTTGTTATGTGCTCCCAGCAACCCACCCCAGTTAAAAAGCAGGCTGCCACATTTTTCACTAGCTGCAGCCCCCAAGTAGTCATCAAGGGCAGCCTCATGTAGTGACAGTAGTGTCACAAGTAGTGTGGCCTCAAGGTAATGAAGTTATGGATGATATATATTTGAAAGAAAGGGATGCAGCCTTCTAACCAGATGGAGTTGGTGAAAGCTACTCATGTCCCCGGCCACAATCTGATGTTCCAGATGCAGCTCAGGATCCAGGAGCACCCCAAGGTTGTGAACCTGAGTAACCAGGGGAAGCTAGATCCCATCAATGATGGGAGTTCCAATTCCCTCCAAGTTACAGGGTCAGCCAACCATCATAACTTCAGTCTTGTCTGGATTCAACTTCAGTTGGCTCACCCTCATCCAGTCCCCAGTGGCAGCCAGGCACTGGCTAAGCACCAAGACTACAGGATCTCAGTCAGATGAAAAAGATAAATAGATTTGGGTGTCAACCACATATTGGTGGCAATTCACCCCACATCTATGCATGATCTCACCCAGCTACCTTAGATATACATTGAAGCAGAAGGAAGACAAGATGGAACCCTTCAGAACCCCACAAGAGAGGGTGGGAGGACAATGATCAATTGCCCATCATCACCTGCTGGAACCTCCCTTACATGAGTGAGCAGAACCACTAAAGAGCCATCCTGCGAACCCCTGAGAGGTCCTGCAGTTGTTGTCATCAACACCTCATAATCAGCTGTATCAAAGGCTGTTGAAAGGTCTAAAAGGATCAGAAGGGTACGATTTCCCCTGGTGATCTGTCAGCAAAGATCGTGACCAAGGCTACAAGCACAGTTTCAGTTGTATACTGAGGATGAAAGCCAGACTGACATGAATCCAGGAATCTAATCATGTCAAGATGCCCCTGAAGCTGCCCGGGGACAACCCATTCAATAATCTTCACTCAGAAGGGAACATTAGAGATGGGGTGATAGCTGTCTAAGGAGTCAGCATCAAGCGGACAATTGCTTTTTTAAGGGTCTCTGGTATCCTGCCTTCTCGAATAGAGGCACTGACAATACCAGCAAGCAGAGACCCCAGTCTCTCCTGGCTAGCTTTCACCAACTTGAAACACATCCTCCACATTAGCGGGTGACACCAACTAAGGGTGTTTTTAAATGAGACGCATCCACGCATGGCCACCCACCGTCCGCGCATCCAACTGTTCTTGTGAAGGTGGTGCATGGGACGTGCACTCCCACAACCCACATACCTCACAGAGTAGTGCACAGAGCATTGCCGAAAAATCTGGAGTGCCCCGTGCAGGGCAAGGCATATGGGTGCATGGGGACAGGCATCTATGCATTCCCCGCTCATATGAACTGGGGCTCCCACCCATACCAGCAGACATGTCCTCAACCCGGTCATGTTCGCAGCCCGGCCTCCCCTATCCTGCCTACAGCCCCTGCCAGGAGCTCCCTGGGGAGCTCTTAAAGGACACATGCACAAAATACAACACTGCATTGGCTCAAAGCACAACAAGCTCCACTCATGAAACATGAGAGAAGAGCCAATGCCATGGAAGACGGCAGCTCGGACAGCAGCTTTCTATATGTCCCGCTCAGTAATATGCACTTTCATTGTAGCCTGGGACTGCCAGCAGCTGCACCGTCCCCTGGGCAGGTTGGGATTACTGGCTTCATGTTTCCATGGTGTCTGAGGCTGTGTGTCATGGCAAAGGGCAGGCAGTTGGGCGTGGATTAGGGTAGGATGCTGCCAGGTTGTGGGGCAGAGGAAACAGCCGCCCGTATGAATTGTTTGCACTGCCGGTCTGTAGTGGAGGGAGTGCGTGGAGTCTGCCTGAGTGGGTGTGATGGACACTCTGGGATCCACCCATTAGAATTCCTCCCCACTCACTCCACGTGTGTGAACGCCCTGCAGCCACGCCACTCAGCGGACATGGACACCCCCTCCCAAGCCTTTATCATTTAAAAATACCCTTAGAAAGATTAAGTGATCATCCTCCCCATTCTACTGTCCATGACTGCTTTGTCATTTGCCCACTGGTTTGCAAAGATAATGAGTCCTCAAACTAGGACTAAAAATTAGCTCAAGTGCTAGAGTCCTGCACTTTTTGGACATACCTGCATGAACTCATTGATTTTTGTGACTAGTTGATATATCGAGATATATGAACTCTGTGTGTGTGTGTGTGTGTGTGTGTGTGTGTGTATGAGATGGGGGGGGGGGGGGGTTGTATTTAATGTATGTGTTTGTATTTTTTAAATGGCATTGCTGATCTTGTGAATGCATCTCCCAGGGTCTACTTAGCTCTCATGACCAGCTATATCCCCAGGTGAGTTGGTTAAATATTTAAGTCTAGTGACTTGCCACTCTGCATGCAAGATTGGAAGTCAACACTGACAGGGATTTTATCCACTGTTTATACATCTTAAAAGTTTGATCTAAATATTAGTCACCAAAAACAAACAGACAAAACCCACAGGATTCCATTTCCTATGTGTCTTCCCTAGCTGTAGGTAACATTTCTATACTTACAGTTCAGGTGCTCTGAGATCACCATGCTAGATATACTTTATAAACACAAAAAGAGACAGAAATCAAAGTTTATAATAGTTTGAATACCTAATAAAGGCAAATTTCCTCCCCTTGTAAATAGTGCTTGAAAGCAGACAATTTATGTTCATTTCATTTTTTTTGTTTAGCAGTTTAAAATGTGAGTGATGTATTAAAAGGCTGCTTTAAGGAGAACAGAACTGGGAAGATGTCCTACTTTCCTGTGGAATCAACCATGTGACCAACTGTATTACATGTTTTAAGATGCTGCGCTATTGTTTTTTAGTACGGTATCATTTATAGTGATTAGTTTCTAGTGTAATAAAGAGCATTGATACTGTAGGTGGACATTTAGAACAGATGTACTTGCCAATGTATCTGTCATTCACAGCAAGGAGCTCTTTTGCACCTAGTGATGTAGAAATGTAATCCCATGACAAAGGTACTTTTGTGTAGCTGTTGAGAGACTGCATGCTTTCTGGGTCATTCATGTTAACATTTTGATTATAGTGATGAGTTACAGAAGATGAGCTGGAAAGGCTTGGAAGGATGTGATGTTACAATGGAATGTATTACATTAAATGAAGAAAAGAACTTTCATCTAAGATGCTTTGAAGCAAAAAAAAAAGCAAAAAAAGCAACAACAAAAAGAATTACATAAACAGCTGCCTCTTAAAGCAAACATTCAGCTGCTGTCATTCTGCTTTGTAATGTTGTCTTCAGCTGACTCTCTAATCTCTTTGCTGTCCTTCAAAGTTTGCTTTTTTTTTACTGCCATCATAAAGCACAGAAGTTTAATGGAAACTGAATATATTAGGTTTGTATGTGTATATGAGAGAGCATACATTTTCCTATTTCTTTTCCAGACTGGCAACCTAAAGAATCCTTTCCAGAGTCTGGTCCTGCAAGCAAACACGCACGCAAAGCTCTGCAGCTAAATTTTAAAAAATGAGTAAAAGAGAAGAGGCAGAGGAAATTGATCCTGAATTAATAAGGGCACTGCTTTGTAGTCAATGTCATCTAGTTTACTCCTACGAGGAGTTAATAAATAGTGGAAATATTTACTAACTTTAAGACAGAATA
This sequence comes from Sphenodon punctatus, assembly GCA_003113815.1. Lineage (NCBI taxonomy): Eukaryota > Metazoa > Chordata > Lepidosauria > Sphenodontia > Sphenodontidae > Sphenodon > Sphenodon punctatus. The sequence continues at coordinate 4,105,925 of QEPC01010693.1, forward strand.
TGCCCCTTTTAAGCCCCTTTAAGCCAGAATATGCCCCGGCCCTGACCTTTTATTGTTGTTGTTTTGTTGTTGTTGTTGTTGTTATTGCTTGAGAGTGGTTTAGACACACATGATGCTTAAGGTTCACTTTCTCTTAGAGAAGAGAACTGAGGCTAGCAAGTAACCTTTCTTTGTTTTTTTCCTAATTGGGCTCGCCTCACCCTTGTACTGGAGTGTGGTTGCCTTGTTCCTCTTGTTTCACATCATCACAAGAATTTGCATGATTTAGGCTGGGGATAAGGAACCTCCCGCCCATGGACCAAATCCAGCCATCAGCTGTTATCTTTTAGTTGGCCTCTTTTCAAATCCTGGACCTGGACCATGAGTCCAATCCCTACCCTCAAGCACTGAAAAAGTGAGCTCAGAGGAAGGGAGGGTGATGAGGACATGCAGTCAAAGATGGATGGACCCATGGCATCAAGCCATGATCTGGACCACCCTTCGTATCCTTCCCCTCATCATGAGAATACCTCTTAATTACCATCACACCCGCCAACTTCTATCCAGCCTTGGTATAAATTGTGATAATTTTAAAAATGGCCTGTGGGAGGGGAAAGGTTTTTTATCCCTGATCTAGACAAAAGTAAACTTTGGATTAATGCAGTGTTGTTGTTTTTAAAAAAAGGTAAAACGATCTTATGACTGCAGATAATGGATGGAGATTGTCAAAGTGCAAAGTCTATAGCAAGGTGCTCAGCTGCCACTGACTTTTGATGTTAGCTCTTTCTACCTTTAAAGGTCTTCTACCAAGAAGCATTAACTTGAGATGACGACAAATCAAATTATGGCAAACTTCATTTTTCTGAGTTTGGTATTTTAATCGCTTTGCCCAGGCTGTGCATGGAACTTAATTGATTTCAGTAGGAATTCCATGCATGGATCAAGTGCCAAGTATGCACAGGAGACTTGTGCTGCAGATAAGAGATCAACAGCACTGTTTGAAAAGAAGCTGTACACCCATGGATGTACAGCTTTACCAAGTGCCTGTGGTTAGTTTTATAAATGAAAAGTCATCTTGATTAATTCCATTTGTACGTAGTTTAAGTTTAGTATGTGCCTAGTAACATTTTGCATTCCATGGCCCTTTTCACGCAGACACTCTAACACTGATAAAATGCGGGTTACATTTTATTATACCTGTTTCAGGGCACCCATAAAGCACACCTGCAGCCCTGTAACAGGTATAATAAAATGTAACACCCATTTTATCAGTGTTAGAGTGTATGTGTGAAAAGGGCCCATGTGTGTATGTCTCTGTTAATAGTATGGAGTCATGTCCTTTATCTTATTTCATTGTCCCATAACATGAAGGTTCAAACATGTGTTTGAAAAGGTGGGCCTCTGCAACTGAGAATTGTTTTAACTGTGTAATGGCAGTGTCCAAAATCTTACCATGCCAGTATCTGGTACTTGCACGTCTGACCCAAACATGCTATTTAGGCATCTTTTATGTACTCTCAATGGGAACATTAATGGCACAGAAGCTCCTATGAACCACTTGTCCCTCCGAAAATATAGCCCTGTGACTTTACTCTTTGCGGAACTTTCGGGGACAAGACAGCTCTTCCTTTCTCTAAAATGTGCCCACGTGCACTACTTGAAATAAAAATAGAAATCTAAAAGAATATTAAAAGGCTCTTCCTGATTTTGACATGCAGTTTTCCACTATGATCATAAGTCAATTTTTTATTGAGATTTTTTTAGTACTTGGCTTATTATTACTATCTCATGTTGCCAACATATCAATCAGGAAAATCAACTCTCTTAATACAGAACACTCCATACAAAACCAGCATTGATTTCTCCCTCGCTGCCTCTTATTGAAAAGTTCCTTAGTGTAAGGAAGATGCTAACTAGAGATTATTGTGCATCATAATTATTATTTACATTTTTTTTGTTCTGAAAAGTGAAAGTTTGGAAATGTTTTGCTTAAAGAATTTACCTGCTCTCTTGTTAAATTCAAAAATGCATGTTATTCCTTATAATTTCCATTGACAATACTAGAGAATAGGGATTTTAATTATCTGGACTCGTCCACTAAGGTTAGAAAAGAATAAAATTGCTTCCTTTGTGCTTCCTAGACCCTCAGGGGTCTAGGTTCGTTTTGGGGACATTTGATTAGGATTAGGGTTTGTTTATTTATTAGGATGTGGGGATAGGGATGTCTGGGTTTTTGGGGGAAAGTAAGAGATGGGACCCAGGGAGGCTTTGGAATCTGGGATCTGTACCCCCTTGTGAGAGGGAGAGTTGGTTTTCATATTGAGGGTTGGTTTTGCACCCCTCTGTGAGAGAGGGGAGTGTGGGGGGTAGGGATTAGGTTTGGGAAGGAGGGTTCACTGTTCCACAGTGAGGGGGGGGGATGATCCCTGGGTACGGGATTGGGATAGGAAGGGGTTCCCCCAGTGAAGGGGGGGGGTTATGACACTCATAATGGGTGTGGAGAATACCACCTGGTGAGAGTTGGGGGGCTGGGGGTCTCCCTTGCTGGCTGGGAGGATCCGGGGGGGGGGGGG
>QEPC01010693.1:4108504-4128639 GCA_003113815.1 Sphenodon punctatus
GGGGGGGGGGGGGGGGGGGGGGGGGGGGGGGGCTGGCTGGAGGAAGGGCCATAGCCATTGGGGTCATGATGGGGCAGGAGAATTATGATCCCCGGGGTGTGTGTGTTTGATCTATGAGGCAGGACAGGCACTTGGTGCAGGTTCCACTCTCCACCCCCCAAGTAGATGGTGAGGTGGTGCATGATCAGGAGGCCCCTGGCCGGAAGCTGCTGTTGTTAAATGCGAGGACGGTTGTTAATAAGTCAATGACTAACCAGGAATTGATTATGGATCATGCAGCCGGCCTCGTGTGTATCATAGAGACTTGACTGGACACTGAGTCATGGCCTATTCTGTCTGACCTTGTTCCAGCAGGGTACTCTGTGCAGCATCAGCCACGGTCAGAGGGACAGGGGCGGTGTTGCCATTGTTTTTAGGGACTCATGGTCCATTAGGAGGTATCCAATGCAGCTTATGTTGGGTATTGAGGGTCTCCATCTTGTGATTGATTTGGTGGGAGACAAATTAGGAGTGCTGCTACTATACCATGCACCTACCTGTATGGCAGCATCCCTTCATACTCCAGAAGAGCTGGTGTCGGAGGTGGTATTGCAGCCCCTGAAGACGTTAGTCTTGGGGGACTTCAATATTCATGTTGACGCCAGTCTTGGAGGAGCAGAACGTGAGTTCATGGTCTTCATGGCAACCATGGACTTGTCTCAAGTAGTCATTGGCCCAACACATGATGGGGGACATACTCTAGACCTGATTTTCTGCACTGGCCTTGAGGAGGGTGATCCATTGGTGGGGAGGTGTCAACGGTGCCTTTGTCATGGATGGATCATTACTGCCTGCGGGTCTGTCTCCCGGCACATGTCTGCCCCCAGAGGAATGTGGAACCAGTTCAGTTAGTTCGCCCCCGGAGACTGATGGAACCAGAGAGGTTCCAAAATGCTCTGGGTTAATTCCCCCCTGATCTTGATGGCTGGACGCTCAGTGATCTCGTTGCTATTTGGAACATCTTGCTTACTGAGGCCATTGACCAGATGGCTCCTAGGCATCTGCTCCCTAGACATCAGCACCGCAGGCTTCTTTGGTTCACTGAGGAACTGCAGTTGCTGAAGCAAGAAGGGTGGCGTTTAGAGCGATGGTGGCGCCGTTCTCATGCTGAAGCCAGCAGATTGCGACATAGCCAGTTTGCTTGCCTATGCCATGGCTGTGTGGGCAGCAAAGAAGGAGTTCTTTGCTGCCATCATAGCATCAACGAAGTCTTGTCCAGAGGAGCTTTTTCAGGTGGTGAGGGGGCTGGTCAGTCCGGTCTCCCTCCACCTGGAAGTGGAGCCTTCCAGTGTCCACTGATGGTCAGAGCCCACCTCTTGTGAACTGGACCCATGTCCGTCCTGACTGGTTAAGGTCAGTTGGGAGATGCTGAGGCCGTTGCTGGCAGGGGTGTTCAGTGCCTCCCTTTGGGAGAGCAGGGTGCCGAGCTGCCTTAAAGAGGCGGTGGTCTAGCCCCTGCTCAAAAAAACATCTCTGGACGTTGACTCCCATGCCAGTTATTGGCCTCTCTCTAACCTTCCCTTTTTAGGAAAGGTTAATAAACGGGTAGTGGCTCGGCAGTTGCAGGAGCATCTGGACCGACCCAGTTTTCTAGATTCCTCTAAATCCAGCTTTCTTCCAGGCTATGGCACTGAGACTGCACTTTGTGGCTTTGGTCAATGACCTTTGCCGTGAATTAGATCAGGGTCATTTGACCCTGCTGATTCTATTAGATTTGTCGACTGCTTTTGATATCGTTGACCATGAGATGTTGGTGACTCACCTGCAGGACTGTGCTGGGGTGGGCAGGACTGTTCTTGAATGGTTCTGCTAATTCCTGGCTGGAAGAACTCAGCGAGTGGTGCTCGGGGACCATTTTTCATCTCCCCGGGACCTCTTGTGTGGAGTCCCGCAGGGTTCCATTCTATCCCCTCTCCTGTTCAATGTGTATATGCAGCCACTGGGTGAGCTCATGAGGAGCTCTGGAATTCGTTGTCATCAATATACTGATGACACTCAATCTCTCTTTTACATCTGACCTAGACCCAGCAGTCTCGGTGCTTACACGATGTATGGCGGCTGTGGGGGACTAGATGAGGGCGAACCAACTGATGTTTAATCCCAACAAGATGGAGGTGATGCTAGTGGGGAAGGCAGTGTCATCCCCCGTCATTGATGGGGTTCGTCCCCCGCTGGCTTCCCAGGTTTGGGAATTCAAGGTGCTGGTTCTTACCTATAAAGCCCTATATGACTTGGGCCCCATATATCTGTGGAATTGCCTCACTCCCCGTGCTCTGGATCAGCCTCTGTGGTCGACTGGGAGCACCCTTCTCGAAGTCCCCCAGGTATCCCAGGGGGCGATTATGGAGAAGGCGTTCTCTGTGACTGCACCAAGGCTGTGGAACTCCCTCCCAGCAGAGGCCCAGATAGCCCCGGACCTCTCCTCTTTTTGACGTCAATGCAAGACCTGACTGTTTCGTCAGGTCTTTGGCAAGGGAGATGTGTGAGGGTGGGGTTTTATTTTTATGAAGGGTAGTAAGGGTGGGGTATTTTTCCCTCTCCTTCCTCTTTCCTGGGGGGGAGGGGATGTCCCTCCCTTTTTCCCCTCTTCCCCCTATTTTAGATGTTTTATGTTGTTGTTTGTTTATTTTTGTGTGTGTTTTTATATATTGTAAGTCACCCTGAGCTGCCTTTGGCAGGAGAGGCTTTATCAAATGCTTTAATAAATAAAATAATAATTTGGAAGTCAAAAACATTTCTAAAACCCTGCTGTGCTTCTTCGTGTTCTTTGTGGTGTTTGAAACACAGTCCTCAAAAAGTGCCGGTCCTCAAAAAGTGAACTACCACTAGATTTGACTAATGATAGCCAGCAAAATCATTTTTAACTGGCTTCTGAACCTTTCCAACAAGCAGTATTACAGAAGAAGACCCATAGCTCTCAGAGAGAACTTTTCCTGTTAGTACATTGCAGAATGTTGAATATTAATATATATTAATACTACCCTTAAAAAAGATGACCCACCTCCCCCACAAAAATCTCAACCAAAACCCAGCTACCTGAAGACATGGAAACAGAGGAGAAGATGAGTAGAACTAGAGGTCCGCATACTAATTTCACCAAATTACAGAAGAGCATGCCTGACAAGCTACCTTCATCCTAACTTTGACCACCATGTACAGTTCCAAAAGAATAAACCTTAAATCTCTGCCCTCCTGACACAAAATGTGCAGAGCTGACTTATCTGTGCACATGTTCAAGAATTAAGCTATTTGAGGCTGTTCTGATTTAAACCTGAAGCCATATTGTCCCCAGCTATCTCCAATATTAGGATATTGCAAAAATAGCTGCAACTTGGTTTTGCTCTACTTTTCCCTCTATTTCAGGCCTTGTACCCATACATAGCTTGGACAGACACAAGAACCTGGTTGTCTGTGTGTGAGAAGTTTGACCACACCAATTATTTGTATTTCAAGATTTACCCCTTCATAAAACGGGTGAATACCTAATTGTAAATGTACTGTGACTGCTGGTTTCTCCTTTTAATCCCTCTCTATGTTATTTTGCCATGATTAAGTAGCCCTAAACATTCTTCAGTGACATATACAGCTTTGGAATTTAAAAGTAAATTGCTTCTGGGAAAAACAAATCAAACTTGTGTTGCAGCCCTACAGAAGTGCATTAAAACATATTACTCTGCACTTTCTTGCTGGCATAAATTGAAAGTTACTTCAATGTTTCTTCCAGCAGTGACAGACACAAAGACATTTAGATTAATTTTAGTTTGAGACTGAGTTGCTCTCCAAAGTTTTGCCCACCCAGATAGTTGCCTGTATTCATGTTTTGAATGAAAATAATCACTGCAAATTATTGGAATGATGCGAAAATGCAAGCTGGTGGGTTGAATGTCTATGGGTGTTAACACACATGATGCTGACACGCTGTGGCCCATTATGCCCCACCTCGGCCAGAGTCTAACCCACATTGCTGTTAGCGGGCCACATGTGGGCCTGCTACAGTCCCCAACCAGGTAGGCAGCTGACTAGGAATGTGGACCCAGAAGGAACTGGGTCCACAGTCCAGGCCCAAGGGCTGCCCAGGCAGGCCGTAGAGGGCAAGAAGGTTTGATTGTGCCAGCCCTGGTATGGGGGTTGCCGTGGCAGCTGCCATGGCTGTCCATTATTGGCTGTCATGGCGAGGGAGAAGGCTCTGGGTACAGTGCAGGAGTAGGGCCGACCAGTCTCGTGTCGGCCGGCCACGCATGTTGGAGGACATACCCTGGACATGATATTTTGCACACGCCTTGAGGCAGGGGATCCATTGGTGGGGGAGGTGTCAACAGTGTCCTTGTCATGGATGGATCATTATCTCCTCTGGGTGGATATCCTGGCACATGTTGGCCCCCGGGAGGGTGTGGAACCAGTTAGGTTGGTTCGCCCCCGAAGGCTTATGGAACCTAGAAGGTTCCAGATAGCTCTAGGGGATGTTTGCTCTGACCTCGATGACCACTCACTCGATGACCTCATGTCTAGGTGGAATATCAGGCTGTGTGAGGTTTGGCAGGGAAGAGGAAAGGGAAGGGGAGGCAAGCGGACTCCCACAGATGCACGGGGGCAAGGACCAGGGAGGTGATGCTTGGAAGCAAACCCTCAGGATCGAATATGGCTTCTAGGATTAATAATAATCCACAGTCTGAATCATCACAGTGTATCTGGGATGAGCGCACACCTCCTGGTTGCCACTGTAACCATACACACAGGGTAAGGGACAGGTTGGCGTGTAGGGTGGTGAGGGCAAGGGGTGCCAAGCCCCGGGAAGGGGAGGGGTGGGATAGGACACGCACAGCAAAAAAGGTCCCAGGTAGTGCACAACGGGGAGAGAATAAAGGTCCTGGCTTACCTGATTCACAACGCACACACAGTCAGCCCAAGCATGCACAGCACTCTCTCTCCTCACACACACAGTCAAAGTTCAAAAGGTTCCAAAAGGGTATGCACGCAAGTCAAGGGGGGGGCCAGTCTCACAGGCACAGGGGCACTGATCACCAGCAGTGCTAAGGAGGACCAAGACTGCTTTTATGCTGAGGGTGGAGGCGTTGCCGCAAGCGCTCTGAATGCCGCGGGGCTGGGGCTGGAGGTGTGGCATCTCCCTGCAGCTGTGGCGACTCTGTAGCCATGCCACCAGGAACAGCATGCAAGCGAGGGGGCATGGCTGGAGCGCAAGATGTGTTTCCCTCAGCTGGCAGTGGTTGTGCTGCTGCTGGTAGCAGCGGCGCTTCTAAGTTCAGCAGTGCTGTAGGGGAGAGTGGGGTCAACGTCGGGGTTTCCCCTGTGGTGAGTGACGGGGCTGATGCCTGTTCCTGGCTGCAGACCCCAGGGCCCTTAGGCAGGGCCCTGACAGACTGACAGAGGCCATCAACTGTGTGGCTCCCAGGCATCCACTCCCAAATTGCTGACAACACAGCTCCCCATGGTATACCGGGGAGCTGCTGCAGATGAAGCAGGAAGGGCGGTGGTTAGAGCAACATTGGCATCATTCGTGTACTGAAGTTGACTGGTTGCGGCATAGAGTCTGGTTACGTACCTATGCCATTGCCGTGTGGACAGCAAAGAAGGTTTTCTTTGCTGCCCGCATTGGGTCTGCTAAGTCCCGCCTGATTGAGCTGTTCTGGGTGGAGAGGGGGCTGGTCAGTCCAGCCTCCCTGCGCCTGGACGTAGAACTATCAAATACTCACTGTAATTTGTTTGTGGACTTTTTTGCAGATAAAATCACTCAAATTCACCACAGTTTTGATACAACTTTTTTTGCAGAGGCAAAGGCAGTAGGTCAGAGGCAGTAGAAGCCCTTTCTTGTCCTGTTTTATGGGATGAGTTTCAGGCGGTGTTGTGGGGGATGCACTTGGGACTTTTCAAGCCACCTATTGTGAACTAGACCCATGCCCATCCTGACTGGTTAAGGCTACCCAGGAGACATTGGGGTCACTGCTGTTAGGGATAGTCAATGCCTCCCTTGGGGAGGGCAGGATGCCGGATTGTCTCAAGGAGGCGGTGGTGTGGCCCCTGCTCAAGAAACCATCTTTGGACATTGATGCCCTTGCCAATTATCAGCCAGTCTCCAACCTTCCCTTTTTAGGGAAGGTTATTGAATGGGTGGTGGTTCGGCAGCTTCAGGGGCATTTGGACCGGGTTAACTTTCTCGATCCCTCGCAGTCGGGCTTTTGTCCAGGTTATGGCACAGAGGCTGCGCTTGTGGCCTTGGCCAACAACCTCTCCCATGAGTTGGGCTGGGGTCGTTCGACCCTATTGATCCTGTTAGATCTCTCAGATGCATTTGATACCATTGATCATGAGCTGTGGGTGACTCGGCTGCGGGACCTGGCAGGGATTGGTGGAACTGTTCTTGAATGGTTCCATGCTTTCCTGGCTGGGAGAACCCAGCATGTGGTGCTGGGGGAGTTTTCATCTTCCCCCCAGGGCCTCACATGTGGAGTACCGCAGGGTACTTATCTTATCCCCTCTCTTGTTCAATGTGTACATGCAGCCTTTGGGGGAGGTTGTTAGGGAGTATGGAATGAGATGTCATCAATATGCTGATGACACCCAGCTATATCTCTCATTTTCCTCTGACTCAGGCCTGGCAGTCTTGGTGCCTACCCGGTATTTGTCCGCTGTGGGTGATTAGATGAGGGCGAGCTGCCTGAGACTAAATCTTGACAAGACGGAGGTGATGGTTGTGGGGAAGGCCAAGGGAGTGGTGGCCCCCATCATTGATGGGGTCTGTCCTCCCCTGGTTTCTCAGGTCCGGAGTCTGGGGGTGCTCCTGGACCCACAGCTCCACCTGGATGCCCAGTGGCAGCTGTGGCAAAGGGAGCATTTCACCAGTTACATCTGGTGCGTTGGCTTAGGCCGTATGTCTTAGACTCTGACCTGGCCACAGTCATCCATGCTTTTATTACCTCGAGACTGGATTACTGCAATGCACTCTACGTGGGGCTACCCTTGGTGCTGGTTCAGAACCTGCAGCTGGTGCAGAATGCAGTGGTCCGTCTCTTGACTGGGACGGGCCGATGTGAGCATATTACACCTGTGCTTCACTCTCTGCACTGGCTGTGATAGGTTTCCGGGCCCAATTCAAGGTGTTGGTGTTGACCTTTAAAGCCCTAAACAGCTTGGGCCCCACCTATCTGCAGGTCTGCCTCACGCTCCGGATCCTGGATCGACCCCTGCAGTCAGCTGGGGGTGCCCTCCTTGGGGTTCCCTGGGGTTCCTGGGTATATACTATGAGGAGGGCGTTCTCCGTGGCTGTGCCATGACTGTGTAACGCCCTCCTGTCAGAGATCCGCTTGGCTGCTGGCCTCCCCTCTTTTCGCGGACAATGTAAGACTTGGCTGCTCCGCCAGGCCTTTCCCGAGGGAGATGGGGTGGGTAGGTTGGGTTAGGGTAGGGGGGATGGGGTTTTATATTGTTTTTAATTGTAATTATTATTGTTTGTTTTTAATGTTTAAAATGTTTTTTTTTAATGTTGTGAACCGCCCCGAGATGCCTGAGGCAGGAAGGGACGGCATATAAATTTGATACAAATAAATAAATAAATAAATAAAATAAATGTCTCTTCTGGTTCCCCCTCCCCAGCTGAGTCAATCTGCGGGAATTGTTTAAAAGTTTAGAAGTTTCACCCTAATAAACACAGTTTAAAAGTTTCACCCTAATATTCAAGTCTTATTAATGTTATTCATCCACCTGCATGGTCCATCATGTGGACTGAACATGTGAAAGAACAGGGATAGGAAATAAATTGGAGAATAATCTAATACTGCTATAGAAATCCATAGTGCATCTGCACCTTGAATATTGTGTGCAGTTCTGGTCATCCCATCTCAGAAAGGACACAGAACTGGGAAAGTTGCAAAGAAGGGCAACAAAAATGATGAAAGCCACAGAATGGCTTCTGTACAAGGAGAGGGAATGCCATATGAAATTAACTGACAGTAGGGTCAAAACAAATAAAAGTAAGTGTTCTTTCACTCAACCTAGGAAACCTGTTGCTAGAAAACGTTGTGAAGGTCAATAGCATAACCGGATTCAAAGAAGGATTAGATATGTTCTTAGAGGATAGGTCTATAAATGGCTATGAGTTTACTTGGTGATCTTTGGGTGGCAAAGCATAATCTTTTGTGGTGAATTTAACAGTAGTGACTATCTCTTCCCATTCATTCATTTTGCCAGAAATATGAGACTTCCTCATTTCCTCTGGGTGAGAGTAGGCATGCTTATGAGTATGCTGAGCATGGTCTAGTATCCGAACTTCTAATAAAATATGTGATAACACAGCATGCTTCGTTTGAAGTCTGTAGCTTTTCAATGATAAACATTATTTACTTTGTGCAATGAACACAGAAACCTTGGATTAGCTTGCTGTGTAGAAGCATGGTAATAGTGATTGATTTACCAGATGGCATACTGTAGGCAATGTGTGATGATTACTATTATCAAATCAATAAATTTCTGTTTTTGAACACTACAAAAAGGTAGAATAAATACCAAAAGAAAATCCAGCATAATTTGTATACATACTGGTTTTGATTATTCAAAATATTTACATTTTTAGGGCAGACTATCACCATACCCCTTTGCTTTGGATTAACTTACTCCCTACTACAGTCACAACTGTGGCTGGTTTACAGCCAGGTCCGTGTGTGGATGCAGGGGCCATGTGTGGGGGGAGGGTGCAGATGGGCACACACCCATCGCCATCCACCTCCATGCATGGAGCAACCCGCCTTTTCACCAATTGCTTCATGAGTGGGGAGTGGGTGGAGATGTGTGGGTCACGGGAGCACACACCCACTCACCTCCACATTTAAATGAGATACTACCCCATATGGACACTGGGTGTCCATGCACCATGTCTCGTTTAAAAACAGCCAAAGGGCATTTTCACACAAGACACTCTCCACCCACTACCCACCCACCCACTATACATGTTGCAGGGCTTCAGTGTTGCCCTGTGGGTGCCCAGCAACATGTATAGTGGGTGGAGAGTGTCTTGTGTGAAAATGCCCTAAGATTGTATTCTCACAGTCAACCTCTCTTGAATAAGAACTACTTAACGCACTTTAACCTCACTACTGTTCTTTTGAAAAGGGTGGTAAAAGTGGGTGTTTAAAGCCACTTGCACACATGTGTGTGTGTGTGTGATGTTTTTAATGTCATTAGCTCATTTCTGCTGTGATTTGCTCATGGGTCACAGGGCTCGATTTGATTTGTGAGTGAAATCAAAGCAGAAATGGGCTCATGATGTTAAAAACTCTGCACACACGAGCAGAGCTTCACGTGATCCCGGCCGTGATTTCTGCTCACTGCAGTTTCCCCCCACCCAATCCTGTTTCATGTGCAAGTGCCCAGTGATTTGAACAGGGTTAACTATTCTGAAATAACAATCACTGATTTAAGAATATTGTAAGAATGCAGCCTAGGATAGAAACCGCATTATAGTCTACCTAGAAATGTTATGTCACTTACCAGTGGACCACAAGACTTTATGAAATGAAGTTATACTAAAAGCGGTTTGGATATTGCATGTGGTTGACTAAAATGTTTTAATTCAATAGCATCTTTGGAAATGCTTTCTAAATGACATCTGCCAGCCACACCTCATTTAATAGCATATCTGCTTTCCTGATGGTACACACAGTCACTTATCATGTCATTAGCCTTTAGTTTTTACTTTATCCTGTAAGTGGAATTATAAGGTTATTGAAACTTGAATTTATTTTTTATCACGGTTATTGTTCTTGATGTATCAACCAATTACATAGTTCCAGGAATGATTGATGTAAGGCAAAACTGAACTTATACAAATAAGAATTGTACAGTGCAGTAGTTTGAAACTGGAATAACTGAGGTCTAGATCGTAATGAGGGTGACAAAAATCCCCCTGCTAAGCGCCCTGTGCGGTGCGGGTGACTTTGTGCCCGCCTCTCAGAGGAATGTGGCACAGGGTTGGGGGCAGGCGGATCTTTCCCGCTGGTCCTTGAAGCAGGGTCGAGCTGGCTGCAGCATTGCAAGCTGCAATTCACTCAGGATTGCAGCTTGCAAGGCAGATGTGATGGCGTGAAGAGGCACCTTTCTGATTGGCCAGTTATGGCCATGTGGTGTTGTAGCACGCTGCACAGCCCTTCATTCAGTTGGCGGCACGCTAACGAAGCCCACCCACCCACCCCTGTATTGGTACTGTGGATCTAATCTGGTCGCCTATTTAATGTGGGATCAGGAAGGAATTTTTCCCCTTCAAGAACGTTTTTTGATTTCCTCATGGTACCGTTCTTATTGGAGATGTCTGGGGTGAATGTGTAGGCCTGTCAATTCAATTGTCACGGCTGTTGCGGTGTTCAGTATCATAGGGTTAAACTGGTAAGGGCTTTATAGCCTGGGTGCATGGGCAGATGATTGGGTTCATTCTGCAAGGTGTACCTGGTGGGTAATTTAGGGGATGGGCGCCCCAGATTATCACAGGAAGGAAGGCCAGGCGTTGTGTGCATACAGGTAGGATTTAAGCTGTCCTGAGGTTTGCATCAGTAGCATCTGTCCTTCTGGGAAATTGATCAAGTTGGTCCATTGGAAGGGGATTGGACCGGTATCTCCAATCCAGAATGGTTGGCATTATGGTACTGAACGCGGGGAGTGAGAGATAGTTGAAGTGTTAGATTATATCATCTCGTCACCCCTCTTGTTGTTCACCCAAGTTAATTCGGTATAATTCTAATCAGCATTTAATTGGCATTCTAATGGAAAAGTTTTGATTAATTGGATATACTAATTTACCTCACAATTTGGCATGGGAAAGATTCGATTTAGGGTAATTGGCCTTTAATTCTATCCACCGTTATTCATGGTTTTTAATTGGATTTAATTGGCTTAATCCATTTCTTGTTCTCTTAACAGGTTATTAATTAAGTTTGGCTTCAATAAAACAGCTGCGACCAGTTTTACTCATATCCTTTGTGTCTGTGCCTTATTCCTAGTGTAGGGGCAATCAGTGGATATTAAATGTTATATAGTGGACATTAGAGGTGGGACCCCGGGCCCATTACCGGCTACTGGATTTACCGGTTACCGGTTCTCTGAAAACCGGATTCCCGGATTAAATCCGGTATACCGGTACCGGATTTATTTCATTGATTTCAATGGGGCGCTGTGTCCCCATTGAAATCAATGAAATAAATTAATTCCCTCCCCCTCCCCCTCCCAGGCTGCGCGGGTGGAAGGGGGGACACCCCCCACCCACCCTGCCCAGCCTGGATTTTTGTTTAAAAAAAGACTCAGAGGCGAGCCCACCCCCCAGCACCAGCGGCCGCGGCGTCCCCGCAGCCGCCGGTAAGTATGACCCGATCCCTGGGGGGGGGTGTTTAACACCCCCCCAACCCCCCAGGGATCACCCCTACTAAAGTTCAGTGCGCTTACCTTGCTGAGCTCCGGCGGCGGCGGCGGCGCGCGGTCCGGCGGCCTCAGCGCCGGCTGTGGCTGCCGGCGTCAGAGACGCTCTAGGCCTTCCGGGGAACTTCCGGGTTTGGAACACACTGAGTGGATCTTGATTTGTTTTAATCTTTTGGATTCCTAGAAACCAAATCCCCTTTATGCCCCATATTTTAAAAAAAGAGATACTACCAAAATTCCGATCTCCATAAGATTAAACAATTTCTATTATGAACTTTCATAACTCACATTCACTGTGAGCACTGAAAAGAATGGAAGTGTTCTGCTTTGACTTATTTGCTGATTTGCAGTTCTACCATACCAATCCTTCTAGTCCATTCTTGATAAAAAGAAAAAAGGAAAGGGTGGCTATGCCTTTGGTGATGGAGACAGAGTAATTCAGATGATATATTTTATGGGCCAACTTCAGCTGGTGAGAGTATGCAAGCTTTCAAGCCACACAGGGCCCTTCCTTGGACATGTAAAAAAGCCAGAACTACGGAACAGGTTTGTGTATATATAACAACAATCACTTGGGAGAAGACTGCTACAAAAGGTAGGGCTCTATGTACCCAGAAGTGCATAGTATGTAGTACATACTCTCACCACCATTTGGTTCATTTGAGAACAACATTGGAACCATGCTTTCTCTAGATATGTAAAAGAGAAAATACTAAAAGGCTTGGTTGTTTGAGTTTTCTTGTCTGCATTGTATTTTAACGTACAAGTGGTAGCAAAAGCAGCGGAAGGCATTATATAAATTCATTTTTATGATAATAATGGTAGGCAAGCAAAGGAAATACAGTTGGAATACTCATCTATTTATTTGCATAATTGGATGGCTGAGAAACATAAGTGGCAATAACCAGTGTTGAATGACTTTTAATCTGATTTATTTTTTTTAATCATACAGAAAATTCTACAATTAATGGTTTAACTAGGCATGGCTGAAAAACCAAACAGCATATTCTCTGTAAAATCTTGAAAACTTATCTTGTGATTCTCCTTGTGTGCCTGTGGTGTCTTTTGAGATGCAACCCTGTTAGTCAACTGTAGGTATATTTGCTGATATCCAGGAAATACCCAAATCATGTAGGCTGTAATAGAATCCAGATATTAGCAGATGTTATTCTTATC
Organism: Sphenodon punctatus; assembly: GCA_003113815.1. NCBI lineage: Eukaryota > Metazoa > Chordata > Lepidosauria > Sphenodontia > Sphenodontidae > Sphenodon > Sphenodon punctatus. The sequence goes on from QEPC01010693.1 coordinate 4,121,132, forward strand.
TATTATATAATGTGACTTAGTCATTGATTTGGACCAATCATGCCTGAATCATTAGTTAATGGCATGTTAGTCTTCCACTAAGAGTATTATGGAAAACACATTGCGTTGCAATAACTTTTCCCATTGTGGGGTCTACAGCCATGTTCACCATATACCAAATTCTAAGTGGGAGCAAGTACTTAAATTGTTTCTGCAGCTGGGTCACTGAACGCCTTGTCACCAGAGTCCAGTTTTCTAAATTAATGCAATCCATTTTGAAAGATGCACTGTTCAGATAGGTCAAAAAGCATGGAAATTGCATCACTACGGAGAGGCCTTGAGGACAAATAAACCTTTGGCACATCATCAGCTAACAAAGGTAGCAGATGTCATATTTGAAACAAGTGTAGCCCAGAGGCAGGCCCGGACTTAGAGGCAGGCCCCCTAGGCCCGGGCCTTGGGCGGCATTTTCTGGGGGGCGGCAATCCTGGTGCTGGCTCTGCCCCACTCCATTTTTGTTTTTCTCCCTGCACAGCCAAAGCCTGCTGCCCCCAGCCAAAACCCTGTCTCTTATACACATCTAGATGTGTATAAGAGACAGCCATAAAACAGAACCTTGGGCGGCATTTTCTGGGGGGCGGCAATCCTGGTGCTGGCTCTGCCCCACTCCATTTTTGTTTTTCTCCCTGCACAGCCGAGGCTGCTGCCCGCAGCTGAAGCCTGCTGCCTGGGTCCCCATCCCTCACCTGCCTCTGCCATCTGCCTGCTAGTAGTGCTGCAACAGCAGCACCGGGACACCAATCGGACTGGGAGATAAAGCTGTTTGTTTACAAACAACTCTTCCCCACGTGAGTGATCAGAAGGTTGTTGCCTTGTAAAGAAGGTTCTTCGACATAGCTACCAACATTCTCACAACTGGGTTGTGCATGCTCACCCTAGTCACATAATAGACCATGTGATGGTCTCGAGCTCCTCTACTATAAAAAGCACTCTCCCCCATTCAGAATGACAGTTCCTTCCAACCCTTTCTAAGAATATAAGAAAAAAATTCCATGTGGGGCTGGAAGGGTGGGTGTTGTGAGAATGTTTGGAACCATCTCAAAGAATCTTGTTTATAAGGCAGCAACCTTCTGTTCTTCTTTGAGTGGCTCCTCACATACCCTTTTTACATGGCTCTGCTGGGTGGGTGGGGTCCATGGGCGCGCTGGTGTGTGGACATATGGCCACACATGCATCCCCACTCACCCCCCACTCATCTGCACCCACGGAGCAACTCCATTTTGCCCAGTTGCTCTGTGCATGGGCAGAAGTGGGGGGTGAGTGGGGATGCATGTTAGGCAGGTGCGTGCACGCACCCCAAGTTACCGCAGGCACATGCGCCGTATCATTCACATGGCACTCCCTCATCCATGAACACGCAGCATGGGGGCGGGGCTTGGCTTTGGAGCTGCAGCCTGAGAAGGGCCTGGGGGTGCAAAACTCCTAAGTCCGGCCCTGCCCAGAGGCAAAGGATTAATTGTGAGTGGAAGAGATCTTGTGTATTTTTCATAGCCATTAGAAAAGTACAACTTAAGTGGGTCATTTTTGCCTTCTCAAAGAAAAATGTCTACTAAACATTGTTTTTTTCTTTTTCTTACTAAGGAATTTCCTCATCTAGATAGTAACACACACACACACACACACACACACACACACACAGGACTGCCATCAGGCCCTGGGCCCAAGTGACATCTCCCCCTCCTTCCCCATGGGAGGAGAGGGATGGGACCAGGGCTCCCTAGAGCGACTTCCGGGAAGAGGGGCAGCCTGCTGCCCACCAGCGCCGTAGGCATATGCCTATGGGCTATGCCAAAGGGCCCTTAGGCGAGGCCCTTAGTGGGACCAGGAGGGACAGGTGGGGGATTTTGTCATCAGGGGTGCAGAATATTTTTTATGGGTTTGTGGGTTTAAGGGGTTAGGGGTGAAGGGAGGGGTTTGGGGGGATTGTGGTGGGTAAGAGGGAGTATCTTGTACCCCAGTGAGAGTGGAGTACAAGAAGGGATGGACTTGTCTCAAATACTAAATGGCTTGACACATGATGGTGGTCACACTCTGGATTTGGTTTTCTGCATCGGCCTAGAGGTGGATGGGTCCATTAGTGGGGGATGTGATGGGATCGTCCTTGTCATGAATGGATCATTATCTCCTTCAGACCCAGCTCCTGGTGCACATCTGCCTCTGGAAAGGTGTGGAACCAGTTAGTTTGTTTCGCCCTCAGAGATTTATGGAACTTAACCGGTTCTGGAATGCTCTGGGGAAAATACCCTCTGATCTCAATGCCTGCCTGCTCGATGACCTCATTGTGTTTTGGAACACCTGGTTATCTGAGGCCATCAACTGGATGGCTCCCAGGCGTCTGCTTCCCGAACATCAGAGCCACAGGTCCCTGTGGTTTACGGAGGACCTGCGGCAGTTAAAACGAGAAGGGAGGCAGTTAGAGTGATGGTGGCATTGTACTCATGCTGAAGATGACAGATTGCTGCATAGAGCTAGTTTGAAAGCCTATACAGAAGCTGTGCGGGCAGCAAACAAGAAGTTCTTTGCTGCCATCATAGCGTTCATGAAATCTCGCCCGGCGGGGCTCTTCCGGGTGTTGAAGGAGCTGGTCAGTCCAGCTTCCCTTCACCTGGAAGTGGAGATTTCCCAGGCTGGCTGTGATAGGTTTATTGATTTTTTCGTGGATAAATTCACTCACATTCAGCATGACTTCACTGCTACAGTGGATACAGTTGGGGAACCAGAGGCTTGTCCTATTTTATGGGATCAATTTCAGTCAGTGACCCCTGCCGATGCAGGGGACATCCTGGGAACTGTTAGGTGAATTAGATCCTTGCCTGTCCTGGTTGGTTAAGGCTGCCAGGGAGACATTTGGGTCAGTGCTGGCATGGGTGGTCAACACCTCCCCTGAGGAGGGCAGGGTCCCAGAGTCTCTTAAGGAGGCTGTGGTGCAACCCTTGCTTAAAAAAACCAAAAAAAAGATTAGAATTAAAAGGCTGAGGCAAAAGAGTGGAGCAAAATGTTTAGATGAGCATGATGTGCATGATTGTTGCCAGTTATTCTGCTCATGTAGCATAGGTTACATATTTATGAAATAGCCCAGGCAATTGAGTTAAACCCATTAACGGTGAATCTCACAAGAATCCCTACAGTTTCCCATCACTCAGTATCAGGCATTAAGATTGAATGTATGCATCAACATACAAGATTACAGTCTCTGTAGGACCGATACCAGAGAGCAGAGACGGGCAAGTCATCATCAGGCATAGAATTCTTCTACTCAGAATAATTGCCTATTTGCTGTGCATTCCAGCTCCATTCTTTATGCTCAGATCTCCCGCACATCTAGTTAGAACTTGCAGAATTAATATCGGGTTTCCTGTCACCTCACTCATTACTTTTGTCAGGGGAATTCAAGGAGGAAAGCTAAAAACATGTTTTTTAGAGGCTATTTCTTAGAAGTCTTTTTTTCTTTTTTGTTTAAATAGAAACCTGTCTGTTAGCATGTCAGGTTATTTCTTCAGGCTACACAGGTAAGGACGTCTGAATAAATGGCAATCCTACAGGATGGGTATTGTTGCTGGAAGATCACTATTTGTTCCTTATCTGCCCACTTTACTCACAACCACACCTTCAAAAAATGCAGAAAGCTTTAGAGGGGAAAAAATGTTGCAATTCAAATTGGCCATGTTCTCTTTTTATACAATTTAGAAGAGATTTGCTCTAGCAGAAAGCTTTGAACTGGATGAAAAGATCTCAACAGCCAGTATAACACACACATACTTGCTTTATTTGTTCAGTATGGTGTTAAGATATCTCTGTGGATTGTTTGTGCTGAAAAGTGGAGAAATAGCAGTAGTGTATTTGAAATCTTCATTGGAATCCACTCTCACCCCCAGATATTATTGTATTTAATGCCCTTGAATATGGGAGGAAGAAATGTATCAAAAAGAGAAGCAACTCTTACTTTTAAACATTCAAATGCTTTTTTAGGAGCATAATTCCAGTTAAGGCCAGCTGGAAGACGTTGGGGCTGTTGCTGGCTGGGGTGGTCAATGCCTCCCTTAGGGAGTGCAGAGTGCCAAGCTGCCTCAAAGGAGGCAGTGATTTAACCTCTGCTCAAAAAACCATCACTGGACGTTGACTCCCTTGCCAGTTATTGGCCGGTCTCTAACCTTCTCTTTTTAGGAACTCAGCAGCTGCAGGGGCATCTGGACTGCATCAGGATTCTAGATACCTTGCAGTCTGGCTTTTGTCCGGGCTATGGCACCGAGATTACGTTTGTGATTTCGGTCAACGACCTTCACCATGAATTTGATCAGGGTTGATCGACCCTGCTGATTGTTAGATCTGTCAGCTGCATTTAATGCTGTTGGCCGTGAGATGCTGGTGACTCGCCTGCAAGTCTGTGCTGGAGTGGGCGGGATTGTTCTTGAATGGTTCCACTCCTTCATGGCTGGAAGAACTCAGTGGGTGGTGCTTAGGGACTGTTTTTCATCCCCCCGGGACCTCTCATGTGGAGTCCCGCAAGGTTCTATCTTGTCCCCTCTCCTGTTCAATGTGTATATGCAGTGCTGGGCGAGGTCGTGGGAAGGTTTGATGTTCGGTGTCATCAATATGCTGATGACACCCAACTCTACCTCTCTTTTTCATCTGACCCAGACCCGGTAGTTTCGGTGCTTACTCGGCGTCTGTCGGCTGTGGGGACTGGATGAGGGCCAACCGACTAAAGCTGAATCCTGACAAGATGGAAGTGTTGCTGGTAGTTAGGACAGTAGGAGTTGCATCCTCCATCATTGATGGAATTTGCCCTCCTCTGGTCTCTGAGGTTCAGTGCCTGGGAGTGCGCCTCAATTCCCAACTCCACCTGGATGCTCAGGTGGGGGCGATAGTGAGGAGCGCATTTTGCCAGTTACATCTGGTGTGGCGGCTTCGGCTGTACGTCTCGGATTCCGACCTGGTCACTATCATCCATGCTTTCATTACCTCTAGACTAGACTGTTGTAACACACTCTACATGGGGCTACCCATGGTGATGGTTTGGAAGCTGCAGCTGGTGCAGAATGTGGTGGCCCATCTTACAGGGATGGACCACTGTGAGCACATTATTTATTTATTTAGTTAGTTAGTTAGTTATTTTTTTATTACAAAGACTTTTTACCCCACATCCTCCTGCACAATGGCGGCCTGGAGTGGGGAACAACATATAAAATTCATCAATAAAATACATAAAACTAAAATATTAAAGTATTAAAATTTCTAAAAGGCAGAATACGAAAGCAATAAAGACAACCCCTCAACCCCCCTTCCCCAAAGGCCCGGTGGAACAACCAGGTTTTACAAGATCTTTGGAAAGAGGGGAGGTCTGGGAATAAACGGGCCTCCATCAGGAGGGAGTTTCACAGCCTAGGTACGGCCACCGAGAACGCCCTTCCCGCCATCGCCGCCCAGGATACTCGGGGGAATCTCTGTTGAGATGAAGACAGTGCTTGAATTACTAGTTAGGTAACAATAAGATTATGGTGTACTGTGTCTTTAAAAGGTGTATGTTGTTACTATTGCCTCCTAGTCATACTGGAAGGATCAAGACAGAGGGCGGTGCTTCACCAGAAATGAGAGCTAAGACCTTTTCTTAGAGCCTTCTTAAAGGACTAGGCCAACAACTGTATGTTAATAAATGTTCTTGTTAATTAACCAACAAGTCTCCTGAGTCAGAATCTGGAAGGTCAACACATAGTACCAGGAGTGGGGTCCTCAAAAAAAAAAAAAAGGGGGGTGCTCGCAAAGAAGGGGGCTGGAGACTGAAATAGCGAGAAGGAAGAATTGTGTGGAAGGAACAAGTGAAATACAGGACATGGAGTGGCGTAGAGCTCCTAAGGAACTCAACCTCTCTGGTAATATGGCAGAGTCATGGCAGATCTTTAAGCAAGATCTGGAGATCTACTTGGAGGCAGCAGCTCTGGAAAAGAAGCCAGATACTCAAAAAATTGCATTTTTTGAACCGAGCAGGACATGAAGCTAAAAGCATCTTTAAAGGCAACTGACTCCAGAAGAAAAGGCAAGTTATGCAATTGTATTGGGAAAGTTTGAAGAATATTGCACTCTGAAGAAATGTGAAACCTTTGAGAGATCTAAGTTTTGCCTCAGGACTCAAAAAGAAGGTGAATCTTTTGAAGAATTTATTACAGACCTGAAGGTAATGAGTCAAACCTGCAATTATGGGCAGCTAGCAGAATCCATAATCAGAGATCAGATAGTAATTGGAACCAGAAACATAAAACTGCAAAAGCAGTTCCTGGAGGACTATGATCTTACCCTAGACAAAGCTATACGAATGTCCCAGGCTGCAGAAGCAACAAAGGCAAGAACGTAAGTTTTGGTGGGAAAACAGGACCCTGTTGCCATAGAGATGTTGCAACAAAGGCAAGAATGCAAGTTTTGGCGGGAAAACAGGACCCTGTTGCCATAGAGATGTTGCAAAACCTACAAAAGGGCTTGCAAGCAACAAGACTCAGCATCTAATAGCACAGCCAAACTTGGAGGAAACAAAGTGCCAGCACATGCAGCAGACTGAAAAAAGATGTACCAGATGTAGAACCCAGCACAGATTCAGGCAATGCCCAGCTTTTGGAAAACGCTGCAATGCATGCAATCAGTATAATCATTTTGCAAGAGTCTGCAACAAGGAGCAGTTGGACACAAGAAGATACAGAGCATGCAGGCTAACAGTGCACATGAGTATGATGATGCAGACAACTCTGAAGAAGAATTCTATATTGGATCTGTGACAGATGAAGACACTACAGAAGAATGGACTATTTCTCTACACACACACGGGGCTATGATTAATTATAAATTGGACACTGGTGCACAGGTAAATGTAATTTCTGATGTTCTTGTAGAGCAGTTACATAAAAAGCCAGACTGTATTAAGAAAAAAAAGATAAAATTGAGGTCATATGGTGGAGAAATAATTCCCACCAAAGGTGTTTATAAGCTGGAGATGAAATTTCAGAACACCATTGTTTTTATTCAATTTGTCATAGTCTCAGGCAACAAGGAACCTATGTTGGGATTAAACACATGTCGAACCTTAGGTTTAATTAAAAGAGTGTGTCTGGTCAACAGCATTGCTGAGGTGCATATTGAGAACAGATATCCAGATGTTTTTCAAGGTATAGGAAAATTGGCCACAGAATACAAGATACAATTGGCAACATCAGATTACCCATGTATTTATTTATTTATTTATTTATTCATGCACCCAGAAATGTCCCTCTCATGATTAAAAAGGAATTAAATCAAGAACTGGATCGCCTAGTGGCTCAGAAAATCATAAAAAAGGTGGAAGAGCCTACAGAGTGGGTGCACTCCTTGGTGATTGTGGAAAAGAAAGATGGTTCCTTAAGACTGTGTTTAGATCCTAAGGAGTTAAATAAATATGTACTGAGGTAACACTTTCCATTGCCTAAAAGGGAAGACATTTTTGGAGA
>QEPC01010693.1:4128651-4146818 GCA_003113815.1 Sphenodon punctatus
CCCCCCCCCCCCCCCCCAATCTGATAGGGATGGGCGAACAGAATGGAGTTCGGAAATTCAGTTCGCTTTAAAATTCGAGTGCGGTTCGGAAATTTGGTTCGGTCGACCGAACAGACCAAGTTCAGTTGAATTCTGAACTTCCGAACCAAGTTCAGCCATTCAAAACTAGGGTTTTTTGGTGTGTGTTGCTACTAGGGATGGGCAAACAGAACGGAGTTCGGAAATTCAGTTCGGTTTGGTTTTAAATTCGAGTTCGGTTCGAAAGTTCAGTTCGGTTGACCGAACAGACTGAGTTCGGTCCGAACTCCGAACTTCTGAACCGCGTTCGCCCACCCCTATCATCTGGTTTCTGGCAAATCCCTCTAGATGAGAGGAGTTCAAGATTGTGTACTTTTAAAACACCATATGGAAGATTCTGCTTTTGCAGATTACCGTTCAGGTTAAAATCTGCTCCCGAGGTCTTTCATAGGACTGTACAACAGATATTTGATATCACTGAAGGTGCAAATGTATATATAGATTATGTGTTAATCTGGGGAAAGATGCTGGAAGAGTATGATCTCAGATTACAGCAAGATCTGGACAGAGCTCACGCAGCTGGTCTGAAATTAAATAAGCAAAAATGTAAGTTTAGAACCAGAGAGCTCACATATTTGTGGAAGAGATTAACAGAGGATGGAGTCCGGATTGACCCTGGCAGAATACAAGTCATAATTGATATGCCACCCACAAAGGAAAAGGAAGGAGTGCAGAGATTCATAGGTATGGTGAATTATGTGGGCAAACACATACCTAATATGGCTGCTCACACTAGTAACCTTCGTGCACTCCTGCAAAGAAATGCACAATGGACCTGGGATGCCAACATGGACAGAGAATTTCAAACTTTAAAAAGGTTAATTAAGGAAGCCCCAGTTCTCAGGTATTTTGACGCTAGGCGAGACACTAAAATCTCCACTGATGCCTCCAGTGAAGGCATAGGGCAGCCTTACTACAGAAATATGGTGACCACTGGAGACCAGTAGCTTATGGGTCCAGGGCTCTGAACACTGTGGAGAGGCAGTGTCCTCAGACTGAGAAGGAAGCTTTAGCCCTGGCATATGGGTGCAAGAAATTTCATGTCTTCATTTATGACAGACAGGTCATAGCTGAAACAGATCACAAACCTTGGTGTCCATTGCAAAAAAGGGTCTAGCTGATGCTCCCCCCAGGATCCAAAGACTCTACCAACTACAGCTATATGATTAGTCAATAGAATATAAACCAGGGAAAGACCTCATAAGAGCAGATACGCTGTCACAGGCATATGTTAGCACTCGCACAATCTCGAGTTGGGCCTGAGGCAGTCTCGCAGATAAGCAGGCCCCAAGGTGTTTAGGGCTTTAAAGGTCATAATGAACACTTTGAATTGGACCTGGTAGACTATAGGCAGCCAGTGCAGAGAATGGAGCACAGGTGTAATGTGCTCACGGTGACCCGTCCCCGTTAGGAGACGAGCTGCCGCATTCTGTACCAGCTGCACCCTCTAGACCATCTTCAAAGGTAGCCCCACGTAGAGTGCATTACAGTAGTCCAGTCAAGAGGTAATGAAAGCATGGATGATGGTTGCCAGGTCCGAGTTGGAGACATACGGCCGTAGCCGTCGCACCAGATATAATTGGCGAAATGCTCCCCTCGCCACAGCCTCCACCTGACAATCCAGGAGGAGTTGTGGGTCGAGGAGCACCCCCAAACTACGGACCTGAGCAGCCAGAGGGGGGAAGACCCTGTCGATAATGGGCGCCCCAGCCCTACCCACCAACATCACCTCCATTTTATCGGGATTCAGCCTCAGTCGATTCGCCCTCATCCAGTCCCCCACAGTCGCCAAACACCGAGTAAGCACTGAGACTGCCGAGCCTGGATCTCCAGAAAATGAGATATAAAGTTGTGTATCATTGGCATACTGATGACATCGTAAGCTGAACCGCCTCATTACTTCCCCCAAGGGTTGCATATACACATTGAACAGGAGAGGAGACAGAATAGAACCCTGCTGGACTCCACACGTGAGGTCCCGGGGAGATGATGTATATTCCCTGAGGACCACTCACTGAATTGAGTTCTCCCTTCCAGGAATGAGCGGACCCATTCAAGAACAATCCCACTCACCCCGGCCCGGTCCTGCAGCCTTGTCACCAGCATCTCATGATAAACGGTATCAAACACCACCGACAGATCCAACAAGATCAAAATAGATGATCTGCCCTGATCTATTTCATGCCGTAGGTCATCGATCAAGGCCACAAGTGCAGTCTCCGTGCCAAAACCTGGGTGAAAGCCAGACTTCAAGGGATCAAGAAAACCAATCAGGTCCAGATGCCCCTGTAACTGCCAGGCCACCACCCGTTCAATAACCTTCCCTAAAAAGGGAAGGTTAGAGACTGGCCGATAGCTGGCTGGGGAATCAATGCTCAAGGATGGTTTCTTGAGCAGAGGCCGCACCACCATTTCAGTCCGAGTCCAGTGCCACCATTGCTCCAACCACCGTCCATCTTGCTTCATCCAGCGCAGGTCCTCCATGAACCACGGTGACCCCTGCCATCGGCATTCTGGAAGCGGACGCCTTGGGGTCGTTCAGTCAATGGTCTTAGTCAAAAAACTGTTCCAAAAGACAATGAAGTCATCGAGCGAGCGGTCATCGAGATCAGGGGGTAATTCCCCATGAGCATTCCAGGACCTTTCTGGTTCCATAAGTCTCTGGGGGCGGACCCAACAAACCAGTCTCCTACACCTTTCCGGGGGCAGTCTCCTACACCTTTCCGGGGGCAGACATGCACCAGGAGCCTAGTCGGGAGGAGACAATGATCTGTCCATGACAGGGGTAAAGTTACCACATTCCCCCCCCCACCGGATCCCCTGCCTCAAGACTTGTTCAGAACATCAGGTCAAGGGTATCTCCCACCTCATGTCGGGCCCTTAACCCTCTGAGACAGTCCCATGGTTGTCATGGCGTCCATGAATTCATGCTCTGCTCCTCCAAGACTGGTGTCAGCATGGGTATTGAAGTCTCCCAGGACCAAAGTCCTCGGGGACCGCAAGACCACTTCTGACACCAGTGCGCCACTCTCTGCACTGGCTGCTTGTAGTCTTCTGGGCCTGATTCAAGTTGTTGGTGCTTACCTATACAGCCTAGGCCCTACCTACCTGTGGGATCGCCTCACTCCCCAGGCTCTGGATTGATCCCTGAGGTTGACCGGGAGCACCTTTCTTGAAGTCCTCCAGGTATCCCGGTGGGTGACTATGGAGATGGCATTCTCAGTGGCTACACCTAGGCTGTGGAACTTCCTCCGCCAGAGGCCCAGGTGGCCCCAGACCTCCCTTCCTTTTGACACCAATGCAAGACCTGGCTGTTCTGCATGGCTTCTTATGAGGGAGATGGGTGATGGGAGGGGGGTTGAGGGTTAGGATGGTTGGGTTTTTGTATATTTCTGTTTTTGATTTCCCCAATTTGTATTTTAATATATTTATTAGATATACTGTATTTATATTATTATTTTTATTATTATTTTAAAATTTGTTAGCTGCCCTGAGCTGCCTTGGATGGAGTGGTGGAATATAAGTTTTTATATAAATAAATAAATAATAATTGTGAAATATTGGAGTTTTGTGTGTTCATAAGTAAGAAGGCAAAAGGTTCCATGAAAAAGAGATGATAACCTGATGAATAATAAATATTAGACCCAGATCTCTGGATGCTGTGAATTGACTGCAACAGGGCTGGCCCTAGCTATTTTACCATCACCACATGGAGTTGCAGAAGTAATTCCGTTCTAAGTAGCCCAAGGAAACTTACATAGTTCCTTTCTTGACTACAGGAATGCTGCCACTGCTTCTTCGGGTCTTGGAGAGGGCTTCTGCTGTGCATCCAGGGTTTGTTTATTTATTTATTAAAATATTTATATCCCGCCTGTTCTGCTCCCAGCAGCTCGATGAGGCTAACAATAAAAACACAAATACAAAAATACACCAATAAAAATAACTTAAAATAATACATGAAAATTCAGCTAAAATTGGGGGAATAATCAAACCCCACCATCCTAACCCAACCCACCCACCCATCTCCCTCACCAAATGCCTGGCAGTACAGCCAGGTCTTGCATCTTCATCGAAAGGAAGAGGTCCAGAGCCAACCGGGCGTCTGCCGGGAGTTCCACAGTCTAGGCGCAGCCACCGAGAAAATCGTCTCCAGAGTCACCCCCCAGAATACCCAGGGGACCGCTAAGAAGGTGCCCCTGGCTGGCCACAAGGGCTGCTCCAGAAGCTGGGGAATGAGGTGGTTCCTCAGGTAGGCGGGGCCCAAGCCGTTTAGGACTTTATAGGTCAAAACCAACACCTTGAACCAGGCCCGGAAAACTATACGCAGCCAGTGCAGCGAACAGAGCACCAGTGTAATGTGCTCATGGCAACCCGTCCCCATAAGGAGACGGTCCACCGCATTCTGCACCAGATGCAGCTTCTGGACCATCACCATGGGTAGCCCCACATAGAGGGAGTTACAGTAGTCCAGTCTTGAGGTCATGAAAGCATGGATGATAGTAGCCAAGTTGGAGTCTGAGGCTGCTTTTAAATGAGGCGCTGAAAGCGCCTCCTGAGCCCCGCGTTGAGAGAAAAGTGAGGCTTTCAGAACACGCCTCTTCAAAGCACCGCATCTCCAGCCGCTGCCGACAGCAGGAAACACGTCACTTCCGGCAGCGCGGGGAGCACGTAAACACTCCCCGTGCAGCTTTTCTCTCAACGCGGGGCTCAGGAGGCGCTTTTCAGCACCTTGTTTAAAAGCGGCCTGAGAGATATGTCCGAAGCCACCGTACCAGATGTAGTTGGCAGAATGTGCTCCTCGCCACAACATCCACTTGGAAATCCAGGTGGAGCTGGGTATCGAGGAACACTCCCAGACTGTGAACCTGGGGAACCAATTGTGGAGGAACCCCATCAATAACAAGGGACATCACACCCATTGCCTTACCCACTAGCATCACCTCTGTCTTGTTGGGATTCAGCTTCAGTCGGCTTGCCCTCATTCAGTCCCCCACAGCCGCCAAGCATCGGGTAAGCACCGAGACTGCGGGGTCTGTGTCAGATGAAAACAAGAGGTAAAACCCAAGGGGTCAGTCAACACCACAGCTGTGGCTTAGGCTGCATATATGTGCTAGATATGCATGGCCTGAGACCTTCAGTACTCCCTTTGCTCCACCTATAGTAGCTTCAGGGGGGTGGGTATGCACACCAAGGCAGGCAGCATGCCCCTCTCCATGTCACACACACACCCTTTGGACCTTTTGAAGCACTTTCAGACTAGCATAATAGCAGTGGTATTCCCTATAAATCTGGAATTAAGGTGATCGTCTGAACAGCCATACCAGCATATTAAATAGTTCTACTTCCAGCTTGAATCCTGGTAGAATCCTGGTATAGTTCAACCTGGATTTAAAAGTCTTGTCTATATCTGTTTCAAATAATGTTGGTATAACGATTGTGTGAACACATAAACCAATATTAAGCCCCTAAACCATAGAGATTTGCAGATGGAGTTTACGTCCCCTCTTCCCATCCTCTCCAGGGACCTATGACAACAAGTGACAGACAGCAAAAACATTGTGAGGAGAGGGCTTCACAGCTGCCCACACAGCAGTCAGGAAAGGTACCCAGGGAGGAAGCAGACCAGAGATGCAGGGACTCTGTTCCCTGATTTCCTTTTATTTTAATGTATTAAGATTTTTTTCCTCATTCCTTTATCTGTTTGGTTGGGTTTTTTTTAACTGTGTGGGCTGCGTCTGGGCATCTGTCTCCTGCAGAGGCTCTGCTTCCTCCCCACTCTTTGAGCCTCAGAAAAACAGGAGACCCACAAGATGCGCTTTTCCTCTTCCACTCATGAAGTCTTGGGATTAAGCAGTGCCTGTGCTGCTTGAGAATCTCCTCTCCTGACTGGGCTTGGAGACCAGAGCTGGTACTCTCTCCCACCCGAAGCGACTCGAGAGATCCACAGCAGCTCTCAGCTGCCATGTTTCAGGCAGAGACGCCCACAAGACGCTAATAAAGAGCCACAAGGTAAACAGAATGATAATCCTGCACTCCTTGTCTCTGATCCCTCGGATATTCCTCTGCAACGGGATCAACAGAGCCATCCACGCCTTCCCTGCTCCCCTAAGCGCCTTCGTCCCTTCTCAATTGCTGCCCCCCATGCCTGGAACTCCCTCCCTGTCCACATCCGCCATGCACCCTCCCTTCATACCTTCAAATCTCTCCTTAAAACTCACCTCTTTCACTATGCTCTGTCTGACTCTTTATCCTGCTGAGCCACTATTCCTATACCTAAGATCTGTTTACCCTTATCCTTGCAACATGGACCTGCCTGCTGTCATTCTCATCGTAACCAAGCCAAGTACGTGCACTTGAGACCTCACATCTTCATGAATGTTAGACCCCTTGTCTCTCCATCTGTTCCCCTTCCTAAGTCTCTCCCCCAGCTCCTGTCTCTCAGATTGTAAGCCCTAGGGGCAGGGACCGTGTCTATTTTATTACTTTGTAAAGTGCCAGGTACACTGCTGGTGCTATATAAATGTTTGTTAATAATAATAATAATAATGCCCACCTCCATAACAGGACTGGCAGGAGGAGAACTGCAGTGAGCCATGGGATTGATGAGTCCTCCTTGTGACCCCTATACTGGCATAAGCATTCAGACTTCCATACTGGTTTAATGATTTATATTGGCATGACCATGATCGTCTGAATACTTAGTCCTGGTTAAAACCACGTGACTATAATGCCAGTTTTCTAAATAATACTGGCATTAGAGCGTTCATCTGAAAACAGCCACTGTGATGGAAAGAGCTGATGCTGCCACAGCATTAGCCCAGGGGCCTGAGAGCAGTGGCTGAAGGACAGTGCTGCCAAGGATGAACAGGGGAGTGGGGCTGTGAAACCAGCACCACCCCAGAAGGCCCGTGCTCTGACAGGCCAGTCCTGTACCTTGACAGGCATAATGCACCATTCTAAACATCTTTTTGCCTTTGCTCCAATAGATCACTTTTAAGGACCAAAGAAATCATTCAGCTTTCTGGAATTTTTCATTGCTCTTTTTCTTCCTTATAGGCCACTTTTAAACAAGGCACTTAAAAGCGCCTCCAGAGCCCCACATTCAAGGAGAAAACCGCGCGGGGAGCGTGTAAACACTTCCCGCACTAACAGAAGTTATGTGCTGCCCATTCTCGGTGGCTGAAGATGTGGGGCTTTGAAGAGGTACGTTCTGAAAGCCTCACTTTGCAGGCTTTCAGAATGCGCCTCTTCAAAGCCTTGCATCTCCAGCCGCTGCCGAAAACGGGCAGCACGTCACTTTCGGTAGCACAGGGAGCGTGTAAACACTCCCTGCACAACTTTCTCCTTGAATGTGGGGCTCCGGAGGTGCTTCTAAGTGCCTCATTTAAAAGTGGCCTCAGTTCAACTTTCATTTTCCTTCATTCTCTTCAGATGAAGTCAAACCATTTTTTTCTATATATAATTATAGTAGGATGTTGATTTCTTGGGTTAGAATGCTAGCTCCATGATTTGTCATGTCATAAATCAGGTGATAAATTAATGCAACGGATTAACAATTTTGCAGCATTTTAGTGAGATAATGAAACTGTAGAAATATCTTCTGGCCTCTTCTGTCATTTACACAGTTGCTCACAGAATCATCTCTTAAACAGTCTTATTCAGGTAAAAATTCCATTACGGCAATCAAATCTTCAAAGCACTTCGCCAGTACAAACTCTGATCACCTCAGTGTGGCTTGCACGCCAGTAGAGCGCTTCAGGGATTGGGCTATGAATGCAGAGCTGGAAACCCATATGAAGGTAGAATAAATGTTTAGTTTATTATGAGAGGACAAGGATAAAGCAAACATTATGAGCATTCTCAATTTATCTTGTTCTACTGTTATCGGTAACCTTGACTTTCTTGCCATTTTTACACACACATCAGAAAAATAAGGAAATATTACAATAAGAAAAGGCATTCTGGAAAATAGAAAATGCTTTCTGGGTTAGAAAATAAAAAGCAGTAAGAGAGGGAAAAATCTGGCAGGCACTTTTAAAAGTGATGGTGGCCTGCAGAATAAAGCCAGCCACTGTTGTATCTAAAACAGCCTTAGGCTGCTAACTGTAGAAATTAGGGATGGGCGAACGCGATTTGGAAGTTCGGAGTTCGGACCGACTTCGACCAGTTCGGTCGACCGAACCAAACTTCCGAACCGAACTCAATTTTCAAACCAAACCGAATTTCTGAACTCGACTCTGTTCGCCCATCTCTAAAAGATAATATTCCATTTAGTTCAATGAGGTTTGAATTTCCGAACTTTGTTCGCAAGTTTGGAGTTCGGACCGAACTTCCGAACTGAACCGAATTTCCAAACTCGGTTCTGTTCGTCCACCCCTAGTGGAAATGCAGGCACAGCATCATACATTGGCCGCATAAATGAACCTCCAACATCCATAGTTAGCTGACTCACCTTGCTAAAATGGTATAGTTGGAGGGATATGCAGTGTGACCACCTCATGTTCTTGGTGCGTGACCTCGAAGCAGAGGGACAGATGCCAGGTACATTACATCTACTTGAGAGTGTGTGACTTGATGATAAAGGTGAAGAGCAATTTGAAGTTGATTGGTGAACTTTTTCTGGATATATGTGTAATATGGTCCGACATGCTGGAGCAGAGGGTGTGATTATTGCATTTATTAGGAGGCCTGTACCTCCCCACAAACTTATGCCACAAGTTCCTTCAGGCAGATGCTAATCTTCCTAAACAAAGAAACTAGGCTCTGTCTAGGGTCATTAAGTCAAAGTCTCTCTCCCCTGGGGTAAACTCCCTAAGACCTTCTTAACTACCTACCCTTGCCTGCAACCTCACAACTGCAGGGAGTTGTAGGGATAAGTTTAAAAAGAAAAAAGAAAAAAAAATCTTATCTCACGTGTTCAAGAAGACAGCTTTCCAAGACCAGGCAGATGTCAGTTTCCCAACACTATACAAAGGCAATCTGAAACAATAGCATACAGAGGCAGAAACTGTTCAGATGCGAAGTTAATTCTGAATCTGCTGATGGCAATTTCAGTTCCAGTGTTTTAACTGTTCTATCATTGACCATGCTTGAAGAAACTCCAACTATTCTGGGAGTGTGGGGTAATTCTGAATGCCAATGTACTTCATACTAATTGGAATCTTGAGTCTAAATAAAATTTGTAGGGCTGTGCGAACAGAATGCGGTTCGGACGTTCGGTCCGAAACCTGAGTTTGGGTTCAGTTGTTCGGTTCAGCAGATTTCAGTTCAGCCGAACTTGGCTGAACATTCAAAAATAGCACTATCAATACCAATACTGATACCGAATTTGAAGATTTTTTTCGGTATCGGTATTATTTGGCCCTGAAACAACCCCGGGTCTCCACCCCTGGTGCCAGAAAGTCTGCTCCTCAGCTGCCTCCCCCTTCCAGTCATGTTTTTCCCGCCTGAAGTCACGTTTTTCCTACCCCCGAACTCATCCAAACTTACCCGAACATGACCGAACTATTTGGCTATTTTCGAGTTCGGTTTGGACATTCGGTTCGGACGTCCAAACAGACCGAGTTCAGTCCAAACTCCGAACATCCGAACCGCGTTCGCACATCCCTAAAAATGTTATGATTTTTTTTGCACAGCAGTGTTACTAAAGTTAAAATAGAAACCACCACCTTACACATCACAGAGGAACAATGAATGATCATGAGCCACTTTGCTAGCTTATTATAATAATTCGCTTCATATTTGAAATGCTATCTTACAGTGTCTTTTGGTGTTGCCTCAACTCAGTCATTTTGCTTATTGTAGAAAATACGTTGATATGATTTGAAAACTTCAAAATCCATGTTTTCTTCTGTAATTCCGTTCATCATGCCAATTAGCCCTATTATTCATTTAAGCTCAATAGTTTTATTATTTATTTATTTATTTATTATTAAAATGTATATGCCGCCTCCTCCTGCTATAAACATCTTGGGGCGATTAACAAAATTTTAATATACATAACAAAGTAAAATACAATTAAAACAACCTAAAATCCCCAGATTAAAATAACCCATACCCAAACGCTCCCTAACCCAACCCACCCAACCCATCTCCTTCAGTAAAGACCCAGAGGAACAGCCAGGTCTTATACTGTCTATGTAAAAAGAGGAGGTCGGTGGTCAAGCAGACCTCCAATGGGAGGGAGTTCCATAGCCGCGGTGCAGCCACAGAAAATGCCCTCCTCATGATTGACACCCAGGAAAACCGTGGGACCTCGAGGAGGGCGCCCGACTGACTGCAGAGGCTGATCCAGGATCCGGAGGGTGAGGCAGTCCTGCAGGTAGGTGGGGCCCAGGCCATTTAGGGCTTTAAAGGTTAACACCAACACCTTGAATTGGGCCCAGAAGACTATCGGCAGCCAGTGCAGAGAGCAAAGCACTGATGTAATATGCTCGCGTCGGCCCATCCTCTTCAGGAGACGAGCCACCTCATTCTGCACCAGCTGCAGTCTCCAAACCAGCACCAAGGGTAGCCCCACATAGCGTGCATTACAGTAGTCTATTTGACACAGAGGGGGTCTTTATGGTAGAGAAAGAACAATTTTAAAAAAAACGTTTATAGATCCCTCCAAATGTTGATCTGTAGAGCTGGGTCTAGGTGGAAAAACATTTTTATCTTGGATGTTAGTACTTTTTGTTTTTTATGATGCCACAAAGATTTACCAGTAATAATGAGATGATATTCTTGTGGAAAGAAAGAAACCAAAGTCTCCACTGAATGTTATCAGTCATATTCACCAAAATTCATAGTGGACAAAGTTATAGCACTTTAACGTCCATCTCCTGCATTCTCTCTGAGCATTATGACCAAAATGAAATAAACTTGTATCTCTAGAGAACTTTTAAATTGCAGACAATAAAATGGCACACAAAAAAATATTACTTGTGAAACAGAGGGAATGATTAGCATCTCAGATAGTGCCAGCGATGTCTGTACTTGGAATGAAATGATGTTAAATTGGTGGAAGCTGTGTCCAGCATTGCTAGTTCTCACTCGCTGCATTTATTAAAATCAACGTAGCAACAATCCATAAAGAGAATAACATATTCTTGTTCTGCTTGATCTCTCTGCTGCCTTTGACTCTGTCAACCTCCCCCCCCTTGATATACTTTCCTCCCTCCATTTCTGGGGCTCAGTTCTTGACTAGTTCTTTTCTTACCTCTCAAACCTCTCCTTCAATGTCTCTCTTGCTTGTACCTTCTTTCCATCACTCCCCCTCCAGTTGGAGCTCCCCAAGGCTCTATCCTGGGTCCTCTTCTTGTTTCCCTTTATGTTTGTAATGCCCCTAAGGAGGCAGAGCACCGCAGAACCCATGAGGAGAGACCCCTGTTGGGCTTGCAAAGCTGAGAGGAGGAGCGGACACCACCCACTGTTTCTGGGCAGCTGAGAAGACCCAGAAGGGGGAGCTGAGGTGCTATCCCAGCTCAGAGGCAGGTGACAAAGAGACAGATAGGAGAGACAAGATGGCTGCTTGAGGAGATGTTGCATAGGCTGAGGAGGAAAGTAAGGGTGGTCAAACTGCAACTAAGCAGCCGTCACCACCAGGAGCCTCACAGTTGCTGCTGCAGCAGCAGAAGTCTAGCTGAGACAGGGAGTGGGACTAACAGCTCCTGTGTGCAATTTGTCTGCAAGTCAAAAAGAAAGTCCACACACCCTGTAATAGGGTGGCCCCTCTGAGCCTGCACATGCCCTATTGCTGTTGCTGCCAGGCAGCTATATACAGACAGGCATTAGCCTTGGAGCATGCCCAGTTGAGGCTCTAAAGCCTTCTGGAGTTTAAGTCCTTGAGCATGCTCAGTTGAGCGTAGAGAGAAGCCTCCTAAGACTAAGTTCACTGACATGCTCAGTGAGGCCATATTGAACTGAGCATGCTCAAGAAGGCCTATAAAGGGCCTGAACACATTCTGCTGAGGGTGGCTGTAGGAGAAGGAGCTAGAGGAGGAAGCTCCCTCCGCCTACTTACTGAGCCTTCTTCAGACACCCCCCCCGGACAATGGAGCTAAATCCCAGAGAGGACCCACAGGAGCCTCAAATACATCAGGTGGGATTTCGTTGGCTCAAGGCCACCAGGACAATAAGTAGACTCAGAGGGTCTCAGGCCCTAGAGAGGCTGAGCTCTCTATACTTGCAATGACTCTATTTGAGCCAGAGGTGTCCTAAGACTAATAAGGGGCTTAGCCCCATGGAACTGTGCACTTTTAGAGGCATAGGCCTTAGCTATAGGGGAGGTAGGAGGCCAGGGACAATGACCCACTAGGATGGGCCCTTGAAAGTGCAACCCACTCTCATAGGAAGAGAGATGTACAGAGTTGGAAGGGCGTGGCAACAGTGGACTGATAATTCCCCAATCTGATGCCCCAGTGCAGCTCTGGGGACTCTCGCTGCTACACCCCCATCTAGGCAAAGGGCCTGAACTGAGAGGAAGGCCAGGTGGATTTCGCTATGAGTAGAGAGTGAGGTCACAGACCCAAGAGAAAGTGAAAACCCCAGAAACCCATCCCATAATTGTTGAACTGGGAGTACTCCCAGGAGCTTGCTCTGGGAGAGGAAACCCCTGGACTTGCCTAGGCAATCTGGCACTCTAATTTGTACTCTCATTGAACTGCATACACAGGTAACCCAGTGCAGACAATTGTGGAATAGCCGGCCATTGCTGAATTCAGGACAACTCTTTGGGGAGGTATAAAGTTGAGGAGAGGGGATTTGTGAATAGCTGTCGTTTTATTGTTATTTAGAGGTGTGCACCAGGGACCCATGTCGTTATTTGTTTTTGTTTTTGTTATTTAAATCTTTCATTTTTGTAAATATCAAAATTTCATTTTTGTAAATATCAAAATTCCATTTTTGTTTTTGCTTTTGTTTTTGATTTCCATTGGTTTCAATGGAAAACACATTTTCTGCTATAACCTTTTTTGTTTTTCATTATAGTTTGATTCAACTTGGAGGGAGTATACCTCCAATGGGAGACAGTAAGTGTACATAATTTCAGAAAGATTGGATAAAGGAAACCAATTTTATAAACAGTTGAATTGCGTTATTTTGCATAAATCTGCATATACATTTGTGGCTGTAACTTCTTTGTCTCCCACTTAATGTGGACGAAACTTGGCAAGGTTATACCCCTCTCATGTTTACTATCTATGCCAACTTTCAGAAGGATTGGATAAAGGGTCCTGGTGGTATAAGCAATTAACTTATAAATGGGTGTCTGACTTAACATCTTTGTAGTCCAACCAATGTACATGACATTTGGCAGGGCTGTATCTCGCATGGTCAGGATCATCTGTGCCAAATATCAGAAAGATGTGATAATAGGTCCCAATTTTATAAGCCTGCACAGCATATGTAGAGAATGAGCCTATGCCAGGGATTCTCTCACGTGTCACTGTGGTATAAGATCTGTTTGTAATGCCGATTGGCCAGAAGAAATGTCAACCAAATATCCTCACTATGTGCTGTGACCATCCCAGCTTCTCTCCCCAACTTGTTACTGGGAAGTTGGAAGCATCTGTTTAGGAAAGAGCCAATAGAGATTCTCTTACGTCCTCTGTCACAGTGCTGCGGGATGTGATTGTGATGATAATTGACCAGCCTGGATGTGTAAACCATGTCTACTGATTGCTGGGATGCTACCCCCAAAGTCCCAGTTATGACCCTTCTATGCCCGCCTGAGGGTAGCCCCCTATGCCCGCCTCGAAGCCACCATCGATTGGTCCTGTAAAGCTGGAAGCATGCAGTAATTGGCCAGTGAATGTGTCTGCCAGTCTGTTGGGTTGCTCCCCATCCTCCCTCCTACAGCCTCCCTCCCTCTGCCATGCCAGGTGCCTGCCTCTGTCTGGCACTGGTTGTGCTGCTATTTATCTGAATAATGGTCTTCGAGGGGACAACTTCAATTGCTTATAAAATTGGGGTCCTTTATCAAATGGTCCTGTAGTTTGGCAGAGATGACAGGGAAGGTGTGGGATACATTCCTGCCAAATGTCTTGTAAACAGGATGGAATATAAAAATGTTACAGCCAGAAATATTTTTCAGGTTAATGACTTATAACTTCAGGACCCTTTATCCAATCTTTTTGAAATTTGGCAGGATTGGTAATCTTGTGGAGTGACATAAAATTTCCAGGTTTCATATAAATTGAATAGAAGATGATGAAGTCATAGCCAGGAATGTGTATGGCGCTTTTCTTAAAATTACAACATTCAATTGCTTCTAAAATCAGTTCCCTTTATTCTATCTTTTCAAAATTTGGTACACATAGTGCCCTCCATTGTGGGTATAAACTCCCTGTGTTTCATCAGAATTGAATAACAAGCAAAAAAAGGTATAGCCAAGTGTTTCCCATTATTTCAAAAACAAAAATTCGTTTTCATTTTTGTTTTCATTGTGACTATATGTATAGTGGCCCAGTCTGACTGCAAATCTTTCAGGACCTATCCTTCTAACATTTGGCACCTCCATCCAGCTCAATCCAGTCCCTTTTGGCAGTTCACCATCACTTGGGGAGGTGTTCCCTTTATGGCACTTGCTGTTTTTCCCTTTGGACATCCCCACCACTGGCCCAGATGTATTTTCATTTTTAAATTAGCTCTTGGCGACAGGTAGTCCCAGCCATGGGCCTCCACCCATGGTACTCTGGTCTCCACCTGAGCAAAGTTCTTAGTCCGTGGTCCCCCTTCCAGAGGGATGGATCTGTTCTCACATTTTCCACATTATTTTCTGTAGTCAGGGCATCCTCTCTACCCCAGTCCTCCATTCCTGTGCACAGACCTCTAGCCTGTTATGCCCTCCCTACATTGGAGTTCTAATCCCACTACACTTGCTTGTCCTAACCAATTTGGGGCGACGAGATCTGCTCTTATTTTGGCCTATTGTCCCCTTGCTTCTAGCTCTCCCTTTTGGCTAGGCCATCTCACACTCTAGCTGGGGATTCTAGCCTACTCTTATTTCAGCCTGGCACAGACCCTAGGCCCCATTGCCCTTGGCAATCCCCTGAGGTTACAGGCTTGCTCTCATTTACCCTGCTGGATTTATATATCTCTCTCCCTTTGGCTAGACCACCAGGTCTCCTCCATGCTATTGCCTAATGCCTAGGCATCCTGCTGGTATACTATCCCTAGCCCCCTTGGCTGTGCTACCAGCTCCTGGTATTGGCTGCCCTTTAGGTTTAGGGTCTTCTTGTACCTCTGTCTGGGCGGGGTCAGGATTTACTTACAACCTCCCCAGCAGGGTGGCTCCCCACGATTTTAGGAGTATCATACCCTACTTCAACCAAGGTGTAACTGAGTGACTGGGCTTATGCACTCTCTTATAAAGCCCTGACAAAGGTCATGACCAGCCCACTTCTGGTCATCAGACTCAATCTCTTCCCTGAGCTCCCTGTTAACCCTTTCATTGCTGGCCCCAGGCAGCAAGTGGTGAAGCACTGCTACTTGTAGGTTTGCTCGTGCAGCAACTTACCCACAACACTTCACATGCACCCCACACTCCCAAAATGCTTAAGAACATAAGAACATAAGTAGTGCCATACTGAGTCAGACCAATGATCCATCAAGCCCAACATCCTGTACTCTGACAGTGACCAATCTCAATCTCATGGGAGAAGAACCAACAGTCACAATGGGCAATCCATTGCTCGTTGTTCACTCCCAGCTCCCGATAGTAAGAAGTTCATCCTGTAAGCTATTCGGTTAATAACCATTAATCGACCTACTCTCCAAGGACTTGTCCAGCCCTTTTTAAAACCCAGATATACTACTGCCTTGACAACATCCTCTGGGAAAAAATTCCATAAGTTAATTATGCTTTGAGTGAAAAAGTACTTCCTTTTCTTCGTTTTAAATCTGCCGGCAGCTAATTTCATGGAGTGTCCCCTAGTTCTAGTACTATTTGAGAGGGTAAATAGCCATTCCCTATCTATGCGTTCCACACCACTCAAGATTTTATAAACCTCTATCATGTCCCCTCTCAGTCTTCTCTTCTCTAAGCTGAAGAGACCCAGCTTATCAAGCCTTTCTTCGTATGGAAGCCATTCCATACCCTTTATCATTCTTGTTGCCCTTCTCTGTACCTTTTCTAGTTCAGCTCTGTCTTTTTTTGAGATGGGGCGACCAGAACTGCCACAATATTCCAGGTGCGGTTGCACCACTGATTTGTATAGAGGCATTATGACCTCCTCAGTTTTATTCTCTATCCCTTAGCGAATAACTCGTAACATTCTGTTTGATTTTTTGACTGCTGCTGCAGACTGGGCTGAGGCTTTCAGTGTATTGTCCGCAATCGTTCCCAGATCCTTTTCCTGAGTGGTAACTCCTAGCTTAGTACCCAGTATTGTGTACTCATAGTTTGGATTATTTTTTCCTATGTGCATCACTTTGCACTTGTCCACATTAAATCTCATTTGCCATTTAGCTGCCCAGGCACCCAATCTCGTAAGATCCTTCACAATCTGCTCATGTTTTAACTACCTAGAATAACTTGGTGTCACCTGCAAATTTTATCACCTCACTCTTAACGCCCTTTTCCAGATCATTAATGAATACATTAAACAGCACCAGTCCCAATACAGACCCCTGGGGAACACCACTTTTTACATCTAGTTGTTTATTTCATAAAGGATCTCTCCCCCCCGCCCCCCAATCATGGTCCCAAACTACTAAAGGAAAAAGTAACCTGAGCACAGGGCCCTAAAGCTTCTCTGCCAGTGGAGGTTCAACTCTATCTCTCCACCTCCGCACTCTACCCCTCCATCCAGTCGTGTATCACTGACTGTCTCTTTGACATCTTGGCTTGGAAGTCTTACCATCAACACAAGCTTAATATGTCTGAGACTGAAGTCCTTGTCCTCCCCCCCTAAAACACACTCTTCCTCTTTCCTTTTGATTTCCATTGGTGGTGTCACCATCCAGCCTGTTATCAGGCATGTAGCCTGGGGTTCATCTTCAACTTCTCCCTCTCCTTTGTACCTCTGAACCAGTCTATTGCTAAAGCTTGTCGGGTCTTTCTGCATAACATTGTTAAAATCTGGTCCTTTCTTACTCCTTCTACTGTCAAAATTCTAGTCCATGCTCTACTCATGTCTCGTTGCCCCTCTCACTTCTGTTCAGCGCTACTGATAAGGTTATCCACCTCTCCTGTCACTTTGATTATGTTCAGCCCTGACTTTCCTCCTTCTACTAGCTCCTTCTACCTGAATGCATTCAGTACAAGCTCCTTGTCTTTACCTTCAGCGCTCATCATGGCCTTGCTGCCCCCTATTTTCTACACTTGTGTTCCCACTACCTGGGAACTTTACTCCTCATCTGCCCACAAGTCCCTTGCTCCTTAAAATTTATTCATCCCTTGTCCCTTGCTACCCCTATCCCTGGAACTCCCTCCCTGAATGAATTCTCTCTGCCTCTTCCCAACTGTCATATTCTCATGAAAACCTACCTCTTCCATCAGACTTTCCCAAAGTCCAGGGGCGGCTGGTGGGTTTTGAGGTTGGAGGGGCAGTAAGGCCAGCAAGCCTAGGGGCGGAGCCAGGGCAATGGTAGACAGAGCCAGGGCAACGTTAGGCGGAGCCAGGGCAACGGTAGGCCAGTGGCATGGCATAACCCAGCAGCAAGGAGTTTCCAGGGTTAACATTGAATGGACATTACATTACTTAATGATGGGAACGCTGCTGTGTGAAGCACTACCACCAGGGGATAGAGAACCCTCTTATTGGCAGAGCATTTAGCAGGTGAGGATAGAGGTCGGGTGGGTTTTTGGGGTGTGGGTAGGGGTTTTTAGCGGATTTTATTGTATTATTTTGTATTTTTACTATTTTTCTCTTTGTGCTTTTGTTTTGTTAACCACCCTGAGCCTTTGGGGAAGGACAGGGTATAAATTCTGATAAATATAAGATATTACAGTCTTGTGCAAGTGTGTAGAGAGGGGATTAATTGGAATTAAATTCACCCCCTTAGTCAGGAACCCATGTTCACTGTGGTTTCCCCATTGCTGCTAATGAAGAAAATACAGCGAACACTGTCCCTGCCCTTAGTCAATTCAAGTTCATTTTTCCACA